>LR753401.1:0-146266 GCA_902729485.2 Mus minutoides | reverse complement strand
GGCACCAGGCATGCACATAGGTTCACACTCACACATGCAGACAAACATCCATACAAATAAAATAAACACAATACCATTTGAAAAAGAGAGAGAGAGTACTATGCTCATGACTGTGATAAGGACATCATTTTAGAAATGAGCCATATTCTTTTATCATGGGACTTCCACAATTTACTCAGAATTTAAAGAATAATTGATGGTGCTCTAAAACAGTCTTTGCTTGCCACTCCTTTGCATTAGGAGTCCTGGAAACATAAAATTCTGCAAGGGATTTTTTTTTTAAAGATTTTATTTATTGTTACATGAAAGTACACTGTAGCTGTCTCCAAACACGTGACAGATCTCATTACGGATGGTTGTGAACCACCACGTGGTTTCTGGGATTCGAACCCAGGACTCCTGTAAGAGCAGTCAGTGCTCCTACCCACTGAGCAATCTTGCCAGCCCAAGAGATTTTTTTAAGTCATTTGTACAGATCATTCCCCATACCACAATATTTAATAGATAATATCTAAAATATCTAAAATCCCTGGGTATGGTAGCCCTCACCTGTAATCCCAGCACTTAAGAGGCAGATGCACACTGATCTCTGTGAGCTTGAGGCAAGCCGAGTCTAAATAGTGAGTTCTGGGCCAGCCAGAGATACAAGATGAGAACACCACACACACTCTCATGGGCATGCAAGCGCACACACGCGCGCGCGCACACACACGCGCGCGCGCGCACACACACACACAGAAAGAGAGAGAGAGTGAGAGATGGAGAGAGAGAGATGCATTTGTAAAATATGTTTACATAAGATCTTAGACTTTGGTGGGTCTTACAGGGAAATTTTCCAGCATTGCTAATTTTCTTGAACTTCAACATCATTTCTTCCATACCTGACATCTTATCTACAGCTCATTTGTTTATGCACATGACAGTTGGTGGTTAAGGTGCCCCTTTACTTTGATATTTTGTATCAAATACTTTTCTTATGATTCTGAGGCTCTGACTAAAATTGTCCTCAAATCACCTTGGGAAGTCCTGTGAAATTAGGAACCTTCACTTTTTGTCTCTCTGAGGCTTAGTCGATGACCTGCATGTAGTAAGAGTCTAATGAGGAATGATTATAAGTAAGAGTCCAGAGGTTAACTTGACATTGAGACACACGATAGAAGGAAAGAGCTGCTGACTGCAGATATCTATTTAAATAGAACACTTTGATAAGACAAATTAAAGCAAAAAGACAGGGATGATGCTGGGGAGGATGGAGAAAGTTAGGAATAAGAAGGATTTGTATAGGAATGATTTTCAACCTAGCACAGTAGGAAGAAGAAATTGTGTTGAGGTTCAGGACATGGTATTGCTACTATGAAACAAGAAACTTAGTCCCCAAACTGTGGCTTGTTTTTTTTTCATCCTGGATATAGATACTCCCATGCTTCTTATGTGTGAAGGGGTGCATCTCTGTGTATGAGCATGTGCCATGTGTATGTAAAGGTCAGAGGTTAAGCTAAGGTACCATTCAGCAGTTTCATCAGGAGCCATTCATATTGCTTTTAGAGCCTATATAATTTATTAGATTTAGAGGCTCGCCTGTGAGCCCCAGTGACCTACCTACTTCTGCCTCCCCAGCACCAGGACTCCTGGTACTTAACGTCATGCTTGGCATGTTCCCATGGGTATTTGGGATCTAGCTCAGGTCCTCACACTCGTGTAGCAAGCACGTCACTGGCTGAGTTGCTTCCCAGTCCACTCTCATACTTTTAAAATGACTATTTTTTTCTTCTGAAAATAGATTTGCCCTCTCACATAATATATCCTGATTATGGCTTTCTGTCCCTCTACTCCTCCCAGTTCCTTCTCAACTCCTTTTCCATCTGCATTTGTCCCCTTTCTGTCTCTCATTGGAAAACAGGCTCCTAAGGGATAATAATAAAATAAAACAAAATGAAATCTAACACATCAGAATAGCACGCAACTAACAGAAGATCCCAAGAAAAGACACAAGAAGCAAATATAGACAGAGAGAGCCACTTATTCACACACCCAGGAATCGCACTAAAACAGTAAAACTGAAAGTCATAATACATACCCAAATGGCCCATGCTGGCCCTGTGCATGCTGCTCCAATCTCTGTGAGTTCATATGTGCATAGATACAGTTGATTTCGAGGACCTTGCTTCCTTGATGTCTTCCATCCCCTCTGGCTCTTACACTTTTTCAGTCTCCTCTTTCACAGGGTGCCCTGAGCCCTTATGGGAGGGATTTGATGGAGACATCCCCTTTAGGGTTGAATGTTCCAAGGTATCTCACTCTGCATATTGTCTGGCTGTCTCTCTTCCCATTTGCTGCAGAGGGAAGCATTTCTATGATGTCTGAGTGTCCTGCCCACCTTTATGTCAACTTGACGCATGCTTGAGTCATCAGAGAGGCATAAGCTTCAGTTAAGAAAATGCTTTCATAGCCAGGCGTGGTGGCGCACACCTTTAATCCCAGCACTCGGGAGGCAGAGGCAGGCGGATTTCTGAGTTCGAGGCCAGCCTGGTCTACAGAGTGAGTTCCAGGGCAGCCAGGGCTATACAGAGAAACCCTGTCTCAAAAAAATAAGTAAATAAATAAATAAATAAATAGAAAATGCTTTCATAAGACCAGGTTATAGGCAAGCCAGGTTCCAGCCCTGCTTAAGTTCCTGTACTGACTACTTTTGATGGTGAACTGTGATATGGAAACCTAAGCTGAATAAACCCTTTCCTCTCCAAGTTGCTTTTGGTCATGGTGTTTCATCACAGCAGTAGAAACTATAACTAAGACAAGTTGGTAACAGGATAGTAGAATACTGCTGTGACAGAGCTGGCCACGTGGCTTTGAGGAAGATTGAGGAAAGAATTCAGGACTTTGGGCCAGAAAAGCCATTGAGGAAAGAAAGAAAGAAAGAAAGAAAGAAAGAAAGAAAGAAAGAAAGAAAGAAAGAGGAAGAAAGAAAGAAAAGGGAAGAAAGAAAGAAAGAAAGAAAGGGGAAGAAAGAGAAAGGAAGAAAGAATGAAAGAAAGAAAGAAAAAGAAAGGAAGAAAGAAAGAGAGAGAGAAAGAAAGAGAAAGAGAGAGACAGAGAGGAAGGAAGGAAGGAAGGAAGGAAGGAAGGGAGGGAGGGAGGGAGGGAGGGAGGGAGGAAGGAAGGGAGGGAGGGAGGGAGGGAGGAAGACAGCAAGCTCATAAGCAGCACTCCTCCATCTCCTCCATGGCCTATGTATCAGCTCTTGCCAGGTTCCTACCCTCACTGCTTTTGATGATGGACTACTACTGTATGGAACTGTGAGTGAAATAAATACTTTTCTCCCTAAGTTGCTTCTGGCCAGGGTATTTCATCAGAGCAATAGTAACCCTAAGACACTGAGCAAGACACTGATCTTGTGAGTATAACAGAATGCCATTTTATTGCTACATTCTTTTAGTAGAATAGTAATATTTGGTTTTACCCTAGGTCCCTGGGGTATTTAGTCTCAGGATCTTGGTCACAGAAACAAGTGTCTGGTATGGGTTCTAGATCATGGTGTGGACCTTAAACCAAATCAGATACCAGTTGGTCACTCCCACAAGTTTATGCTACCACTACACAAGCATATCTTGCAGACAAGACACCCTTATATCTCAAAGGGTTTGTAGCTGGTGTTGTGTAGGTGTTTTCTTCAACAATAGGGCCTTGCTGACAGTTTGGGGAGAACAACCTATAGCCTTGGTAACAGCAAAAAATTATTCTTTCAAGATACTTGAAGAATTTTGTTGGAGTTTTGATGGGGATTGCTGTTGGTAGTATGATCATTTTTACTATATTCTATAAATCTATGAGCATGGGAGATTTTTCTATCTTCTGATATCTTCTTCAATTTCTTTCTTCAGTGTCTTAAAGTTTTTATTATATAAGTCTTTCACTTGCTTGGTTAGAGTTTCCCCCAAAACAGTTTGTATTATTTGAGGCTATTATGAAAGGTATTGTTTTCATGATTTCTTTCTCAGTAGGTTTGCCATTTGTCTATAGTAAGGCTACCATTTTTTTTTTAAGTTAATTTTGCATCCATATCCTTTGCTGAAAGTGTTTACCTGCTGTAGGAGTTTCCCAATGGAAATTTTAGGGTCACTTTTTTTTCAATTTTTTATTATATATTTTCTTAATTTACATTTCAAATGCTATCCCGAAAGTTCACTTTTGTATACTATCATATAACCTCAAATAAAGATAATTTGATTTCTCTCTTTCCAATTTGTATCTCCTTGATCTTCTCTAGTTGTCTTATTGCTCTAGCTAAGTAATTTGAATAGGTATGAAGAGAGTGGACAACCTTTTCTTGTTCCTGACTTTAGTAGAATTGTTGGCTACCCAGGCTTGCTGTAAATTGCCTTTTATGTGTGGGTATGTCCCTTCTATTCCTAATCTTTCCATGACTTTCATCATGAAAGGGTGCTAGGTTTTGTCAAAGGCATTTTATGCATCCAATGAGATAATCATGTGGGTGCATATCAAGTGACTTCTTTTGTCACTAGACTACCTCACTAAGGATGATATCCTTCAGATATATCCATTTGCCCAATAATTTCATAAGTTCATTGTTTTTTAATAGTTGCGTAGTACTCTATTGTGTAAATGTACCACATTTTTTGCATCCATTCCTCTGTTGAGGGACATCTGGGTTCTTTCCAGCTTCTGGCTATTATAAATAAGGCTGTTATGAACACAGTGGAGCATGTGTTCTTATTACCAGTTGGAGCATCTTCTGCGTATATGCCCAGGAGAGGTATTGCTGGATCCTCTGGTAGTACTATGTCCAATTTACTGAGGAACCTCCAGATTGATTTCCAGAGTGGTTGTACCAGCACACAATCCCACCAGCAATGGAGGAGTGTTCCTCTTTCTCCACATCCTCGCCAGCATCTGTTGTCATCTGAATTTTTGATCTTAGCCATTCTGACTGGAGTGAAATGGAATCTCAGGGTTGTTTTGATTTGCATTTCCCTGATGATTAAGGATGTTGAACATTTTTTCAGGTACTTCTCTGCCTTTCAGTATTCCTCAGTTGAGAATTCTTTGTTTAGCTCTGTACCCCATTTTTAATGGGGTTATTTGAATGTCTGGAGTCCAGCTTCTTGAGCTCTGTGTATATACTGGATATTAGCCCTCTATCAGATTTAGGATTGGTAAAAATCCTTTCCCAATCTGTTGGTGGATTTTTGTCTTATTGACAGTGTCTTTTGCCTTACAGAAGCTTTGCAATTTTATAAGGTCTCATTTGTCAATTCTTGATTTTGCTGCACAAGCCATTGCTGTTCTGTTTAGGAATTTTTCCCCTGTGCCCATATCTTTGAGGCTTTTCCCAACTTTCTCTTCTATAAATTTCAGTGTCTCTGGCTTTATGTGGAGGTCTTTGATCCACTTAGATTTGAGCTTTGTACAAGGAGATAAGAATGGATCAATTTGCATTCTTCTACAAGATAACCGCCAGTTGTGCCAGCAACATATGTTGAAAATGCTGTCTTTTTTTCCACTGGATGGTTTAGCTCCCTTGTCAAAGATCAAGTGACCATAGGTGTGTGGGTTCATTTCTGGGTCTTCAATTCTATTCCATTGGTCTACCTGTCTATCACTGTACCAGTACCATGCAGTTTTTATCACAATAGATCTGTAGTACAGCTTGAGGTCAAGTATGGTGATTCCACCAGAGGTTCTTTTATTGTTGAGAATAGTTTGCTTTCAGCAGGATAGCCATTTTGACTATATTAATCCTGCCAATCCATGAGCATGGGGGATCTTTCCATCTTCTGACACCTTCAATTTCTTTCTTCAGAGACTTGAAGTTCTTATCATACAGATCTTTCACTTCCTTAGTTAGATTCACAGGAAGGCATTTTATATTGTTTGTGACTATTGTGAAGGGTCTTGTTTTCCTAATTTCTTTCTCAGCCTGTTTATCCTTTGTATAGAGAAAGGCCATTGATTTGTTTGAGTTAATTTTATATCCAGCTACTGCACTGAAGCTGTTTATCAGGTTTAGGAGTTCTCTGGAGGAATTTTTAGGGTCACTTATATATACTATCATATCATCTGCAAATAGTGATATTTAGTGGATATTAGCCCAGAAACTTAGAACACCCAAGATACAATTTGCAAAACACAAGAAAATCAAGAAGAACGAAGACCAAAATGTGGATACTTCATTTCTTCTTAAAATAGAGAACAAAACACCCATGAAAGGTGTTACAGAGACAAAGTTTGGAATTAAGACGAAAGGATGGACCATCCAGAGACTACCCCACCTGGGGATCCATCCCACAATCAGCCATCAAACCCATATACTATTGCATATGCCAGCAAGATTTTGCTGAAAGGACCCTGATATAGCTATCTCAAGTGAGGCTATGCCAGTGCCTTGCAAATACAGAAGGGGATGCTCATACTCATCTATAGGATGGAACACAGGGCCCCCAATGGAGGAGCTAGAGAAATTATCCAAGGAGCTGAAGAGGTCTACAACACTTTAGGTGGAACAACAATATGAACTAACCAGTACCTCCAGAGCTAGTGTCTCTAGATGCATATGTAGCAGAAGATGGCCTAGTTGGCCATCTTTGGGAAGAGAGGCCCCTTGGTTTTACAAGCTTTATATGCCCTAGTACAGGGCAATGCCAGGGCCAAGTAGTGGGAGTGGGTGAGTAGGGGAGCAGTGTGGGGGGACAGCATAGGGAACTTTCGGGATAGCATTTGAAATTTAAATAAAGAAAATATCTAATAAAAAAAAGGAAAAACAAGAGATAATCATGTGGTCTTTGTCAATCTATTTTTTTTTAAAGATTTATTTATTTATTATATGTAAGTACACTGTAGCTGTCTTCAGACACTCCAGAAGAGGGCATCAGATTTCGTTACGGATGGTTGTAAGCCACCATGTGGTTGCTGGGATTTGAACTCGGGACCTTCAGAAGAGCAGTCAGGTGCTCTCACCTGCTGAGCCATCTCACCAGCCACCCCCCAACCCCCCACCCCTGTCAATCTGTTTTTATTGTGGATTTCACTTACCAATTTACATGTGTTAAACCATACCTGCATTTCTGGGATGAAGTCTACTTGATCATTGTAATTGATCTATTTGATGTATTTTTGGGCTTGGTTGGCACTTTTTTAAAACTGCTTTTTAAAAGATTTATTTATTTATATGAGTACACTGTAGCTGTTTTCAGACACACCAGAAGTAGGCATCAATCAGATCCCATTACAGATGGTTGTGAGCCACCATGTGGTTGCTGGGAATTAAACTCAGGACCTCTGGAAGAACAGTCAGTGCTCTTAACCTCTGAGTCATCTCTCCAGCCCTGGTTGGCAATTTTTATTGAGAATTTTTACATGTAAATTACAGGAATATTGATTTTTAATTCTTTTTCTTTGTTGAATCTTTTTGTGGTTTGGGTATCAGGGTAACTGTCATCATAAAATGAATTAGAAAATGTTCATTTTGTTCCTTCTTTGTGGATTAATTTGAGGAGTATTGGTGTTGACTCTTTGAAAATCTGGTAGAATTCTGTACTAAAATCATCTGGCCCTGGGCTTTTTCTTTTCTCTCCTCCTCTTCTCTTCTCTTCCTCTCTCCTTCCTTCCTTCCTTCCTTCCTTCCTTCCTTCCTTCCTTCCTTCCTTCCTTCCTTCCTTCCTTCCTTCCCAACCTCCCTCTTTCTTTCTTTTTATTTTAAAGCTTTATTTATTTTATTTTTATTATATGTAAGTACACTGTAGCTGTCCTCAGACACTACAGAAGAGAGAGTCAGATCTCGTTATGGATGGTTGTGAGCCACCATGTGGTTGCTGGGATTTGAACTTATCACCTTCGGAAGAGCAGTCGGGTGCTCTTACCCGCTGAGCCATCTCACCAGCCCCCTTTCTTTCTTTCTTTCTTGAAGGAAAGACTTTTTAGTAACTTTTTTATTTCGCTGGGGGATATAAGTCTGCTTAAATTGCTTATCTGATCTTGATTTAACTTTGATATGTCGTATGTATCAAGAAAGTTTATCCATTTCTTTTAAATTTTTTTAAAACTGGTAGATATAAGTTTTTAAAGTACATCCTAATGATTTTCTGGATGTCCTCAGTGCCTGTTGTTATGTTCCCCTTTTTGTTTCTGGTTGCATGTTGGGTTTGGGAAGATTGTAATTCTAGGTGCTGATATGTAGTCTTATGTTAATTGAATGGGTGTTTTCTTCCTTGGTTTCTCTTGCCTCCTCTGGTTCTTAGGAAGTTATTGTGGCTGTGTGCTGTCTGCTAAGAAATTAATTCTGTAATTTGCTAGGTATGGCCACACCCAGAGATCATGGTAAAATGTGAGCTGATATTTAGGAATGGGAATGAGCTGGGGGATGAGGTGCCAAGAGGTTCCATAGGATGGAAGAAAACAGGATGTTCCACCCAGTTCTGCTTAATTCCATAGGAATGGGAGCAGAGAGTACACAACAGGTAGTCTACTAAAGAGCTGGGGATGAGAATGGGGGCTTAGATTTGGAGGAAAGAAAGGAGAAGGAAGAAGGTTGCCTATCTGTGTTGTTGGCCTACGTGATTCTCTGCTAAGCTTGGCTAGCAGGTGCCCAGTGAATGCCTGCTGGAGTTGAGTGCTGGGATAATAAGGTGAGCTGGGAGGAAGGCAGAGGAGGAAGATCTGTGTGAGATGCTGGAGATGGGCCAGAAGGGTTACAGTAGGTAGTCTGCTACTTAGCTGGGTTTGGGCCTGGAGGATTGGATTTGGCTGAGAGGAGTAAGAAGTAAACATCTGCAGTTAGCCTACCTACTTCCTTGTAAAATGATTGTTCTGCATTGAGGGTTCTGTCTGTCTGTTTGTCTGTTTGTTTCATTGTAGAGAGCAAAAACTAAAATAGTGTCTTTTTTCTTTTTAATCAGGATCTTAACTTTTTCTATATATCTTGTCTGAAGGATGAGCACATTGGGTTTCAGGGCTTAAGGAACTTAACGTACGCTGTGAATGTTGATGACACAAGTTGAATTTGCACTTGGGCAGCGTGCCTGTGGAATCCAGCATTTTTGCTGCTATATTCTTTTACCTTCCTTTCACTTCTAGAACTCCATAATTAATTATTTTTTATATTTTAAACTTTTCATTGATACTATTTCATTTATCTGTCTTCAGCATGTTGGAATGTTACTTCATGGGCTGGAAATTATGATGGAATGTTTTTTTCCTGTTATAGTTGTTCACTTTTTCTTTCTACTCTAGATTTCCACATTTTAGAAGTCATCTTTCAGTATGCAAATCTTTAAGACCACACTAAGCACATCATTTGCTAGTGCTCTGGGGCAACCATTCCCACATACTCAGCCCACTGTTAATGGAGCTCTTGGACTCTGGTGCTCACGTTGACATATTTCCAAATACAAGCTTCATCTATCTCAAACCTAAGAGGTGACTAAGGCCAGTTTGTTATGTTTCTATCACTGTAACCTAAAAGGCCTGTAGTCACTTCCCTGTTGCTTTTGGGCTTGTTGTGAAGCAAGATAGCATAATAGGAATATGTGGAACAAGAAAACGTACAGAATCAACTATTGGGCCCGTAAGGGCCCAGAGAGACTGAGCTGCCAATCAGGGAGCATACAAGGGACAGTCCTTAGCCCCCTACCCAGTGTAACTGCTGTACAGCTCAGTGTTCATGTGAGACCACTAACAGGGAGAGCAGAAGCTCTGTTGCCCACCTTTGCATCCCTGTGCCCTAACTGGGCTGCCTTGTCTAGACAAAATAGAAGATGTGCCTGAATCTTGACGTACTGCAACTTGATATGCCAAGGAGTGTTAATATTCATGGGAGATCTCCCTTTTTCTGAGACCTTTCTGAAGAGAAAGGGAGGGAGGGAGGGAGGCAAAAAGGTCAGGTGAGATGGGAGACTGGGAAGAGATGAGGGAGGGGAAGTGACAACTGGGATGTGAAGTAATAAAGTTTAAGAAAAAAAAATATGTGTTGGAGGAAAATTGCTCATCTTATGGTGTCCATGAACACACACAGAGAACCAGGTTCCTGATTTAAAGCATTCCCCCAGTGTCCTAACTTCACCCAACTAGGCCTCACTTCCTAATGTTTCTTTCATTCCCAAATAAAATCCTCAACCAGGGACTAAGCCTTCCATACATGAAGGTGCAGAATGAGGCTAGTCTCATTGGCACTCTCATGAGAAGTTCTGGAGAACAAACATGGCTGTTTTCTTGGGAAGTTAGTACTCAGTTGAAGTGTGTTGGGAGGGTATATATCAAAATAGTCAAATGTAAGTTCTTGATAATGCTAAATGCCAAACAATCTTAATAAACAATATTTCCATAGAAACTGACTTTTCCCTTAATGGCCTCCTGTGATAATGTCTTGTTGGTGATGGAAGCTATTGTTCTTTCTCTATCAACAATGAAATATATAGGCTTGAAATTGCTGTAAGCAATGAACTATAGTTACGAGACAAACATGGTTACAGTTTTAGAGAAAATGTGAAGTTATAAATTAATAGTACCTATCAACAAAAACAGAGTGTCTATATAGGCACTTGTAGCAATGATTGGAAACCAATTTGGTCACTTAGCATACAGCTGTTTTCTATATGACATAAAGGAACTATCTTTTTTTGTTTTGTTTTGTTTGTTTTTTTGAGATAGGGTTTCTCTGTATAGCCCTGGCTGTCCTGGAACTCACTTTGTAGACCCTGCTGGCCTCGAACTCAGAAATCTGCCTGCCTCTGCCTCCCAAGTGCTGGGATCAAAGGCGTGCGCCACCATGCCCGGCTGGAACTATCTTTTTAGAGAGTTGTTTTCCACTTAAAGAAAACACGTATTCTTTAAGGAAAATTAGAAACATTGAAAAAAAAACCCAACAACTTTCATTTTCCAAATCTTAGGACAACCCTTTAAGCAATTGATACCTATTTTATTTTTATTTTTGTTTGAGATTTTCATGAATGCACATAGTGTGTTTTGAACAAATCTACCACACCTCAAACCCTCTGTTACAACTCTTCCCTTACCACCCCCACCTTCTTGTACTCCTTTTGTACTCCTCTTAGGAACCACATCCTTGAAGAAGACTGACTCATCCTCCCTCAGCAGTCATCAGCTGCCAACAGTTCCTGAGCTAGGGGGTGGGACTTGGAGATATCTACTCTTGTGTGCCTGTGCATGTGTGTGAATGTATGCATGACTCTCTCTCTCTCTCTCTCTCTCTCTCTCTCTCTCTCTCTGTGTGTGTGTGTGTGTGTGTGTGTGTGTGTTCAACTCATGATTCCCTTGCCTTAGCCTTCCAAGTGCTGGCACTGCCGTTACATGGTCACACCTGGTCAGCATCTAAATTTTCAGGCCACATTTTGTTTGTGGCAAACCAAGTGTCCAGCAGTGTTTGATAAGGAAGCAATCTTATTAGCTCATCCCTTGGATCTTTGCTCAGCATATGGTGCTCCCTTCAGCATCCAATGAAGTCAGAGCAGTGGAGAGGAGGAGAAGGCCACCTAATGAGAAGTTCGGAAGACTAGAATATGACATCTGGCTGCCAGAACAAGTTAGAGTGTACAAAAATATTCTAAAGGAAATGAACATTAACATTAAATCCTTTAAAATACACGTGCTGAAAAGAGCCACAATAGTAATATGACATGGAATCAATCTAAGAGCATTGCTTGTGTACTAGGTTGGTTGTGTACAAGAAGGAAGTGGTTGTCTCTTAAATACACACTAGTAGTCCACACACACTCAGAAATACTCACACAAATAGACTGGGACCCTCCCTCTCCCCCGGAGTGCTTCTTATCTCAACAGTAGAAAGCAATGGGAAGCATGGGAAACCTTTGTCTGCTAGGTTAAATAGCCTGGGAGATGGACATCACAGCCAACTGACCTTCACTTTTTTTTCTTTACAAAGCAGAAAGAAAACCCAACGTATGTGGGCAAACTAAATAAAAACCACTTAAAAAGTGTTAAAGGAGCATCTGAAACACGATTTGGGATGTTTCAAGATGGCGTGAGAAGGTAGCTATTCTCTTATCTCAGAGATTTTAGCAGCAGCATAAGAAATGATTTGCAAACTGCTGTGTAAATAGTGTAGACTGAAGAGGTTGCACAGCTGAAGATTCAATTGCTTAGAGTGGTCTATGTACTGAATGTGTTTACAAAGCAAGATGCTGCTGTTCCTATAGACCCTGGCATAATTAGTGAACGCCTGAGTAACTCTCCTCAGAACCTTGGCTTAACCTCAGAGAAATTGAGAGTGGATTGTTTCATTCTTTTTTTGTTGTTGTTGTTTTGTTTTGTTTTGCTATAATTTCACGAAGAGAAGAGTAATTTAGTCCTGATTAATATTACATAAATGTTTATCTAGTGACTTTGAGGTTTGTATTATAAAAGAAGACTATGAAGGGCTTCTGTCCAAACAGCAGGCAACTGTCTACTGTGATATGCTTGAATTTGGGGAAATAGTTTCTCCTTAATTTGGAAATTTGACTTAAACCTGGTTAAAACATTTTTTTCTTAATCTCCTTTGTGTTCATGTGTGTGTGTCTGTGTGTGCAAAAGAGAGAGGGGGAGGGAGAGGGAGAAAAGACAAAGAGGGGAGATGGAGAAGAGAGGGTAGAGGGAGAAGGTAGTGGAAGTGTGCCCATACCATTGTAAGTATGTCTGTCAGAGAACATGGATCGTGGTCCTGAGGGTCAACACAGGTGATCAGGCTTCCTTGAAAAACATTCCCATCCCCACCCCAGCTGAGCTATCTCACCTAATCAAGTCTCACTTTGAGCTGATATTTGAAATGTTAACAGATTTTCATAACACAGAGAAAATACCTCTAAATTCCAGGATTCCACAGGTGACATAAAATTCTTTGACGACGTGGCTGGCACTATCTCTCAGTGGTAGAGTACTTGCCCCTCATTCCCGGAGGCCCTGACTTCTAAGCCCAGCAGTTCTCAAATATTTACAAGTGAAAGACTGGTGGGGAGTTTAACAAGGTAACTGAGCTATGGATCTCTGCAGAAGCACATTGAGTAAGAAAGAAGCTGCTTTATTAGTTGGTGCCTTTTCTCATTGGAGTGGAAGAAAAGCCTCACTTTCAGATGGTGTAGCATGGTTCATGCTATCACATGTGTGTTGTGTGTAGGAACATACGTCTGGAACTTTGCATGGATGCTGTCTTCTCACCACTTTGTGGCTACTTTGTATGGAATGCCACACTGAGTGTAACATTAAGTAAAAGCAAGGCTTGATTGGCTCTGCAGGCTTGAAAGACTAAAGATCTTTGATAAAATTGTGGGAAATGAAAGGAATCAATTAGAGATGACGGGGGGGGGAGAGAAATGAATGGAGTTAGGGAATGTTATCAGGGGCTGGGGACTTGGTTCAACAATAGAATGTGTGCTGCTTTTGCAGAGGAGCAGTTTGGTGACAGCTATGCCGGGCAGTTCACAACTGCATGTAACTTGAATTCCAGGGAGTCCTATCACACCTCCGCTCCCCTCCTGTGTTACTATCTACACATAGTTACACACACACACACACACACACACACATACACACACACACACACACACACACACACATTCAAGCTAAAAATGACTAACAAATAAACCTAAAGTAAGTTGTATGCAAATGCAAAGCACCATGGCCACAATTGGAATCACACACTGGTATTGGAATTTCAGTGTGTAAACTCTTAATGGTCCCGGTACTGTTTTATCATCCAGCCCAGATTCCACAAACCTACTCCTTGCACAATCACTTCAAAGTACTAGCTAGACCTGAATTTCAAGCCAGATGACACCATAAACGGGATGAGTGAATTGAGGTACTTAATCTCCTGTACCCTTTCTTTCCTTATCTGATTAATGAAGATGACGGAGGTACTTCAGAAGGCTGTTATAAAAATGGAATTCAATAACAAAGAGCTACAAAGCCTGAAGCATGGTAGATATCCATTAAAAGTTTCTCTCATTCATACTAAGTTTGTGACTTAGTGTGATTTTACTAGTTATTTCTTTGTGGACTTTGGTTTTTGTAGTGTTTTGTGTGAGACATGGTCTCTGTGGCCCAGCCTGGTCTTGAACTTGTTTTGTAGCTAAGATGGCCTTGACTCCCACTCTTGATCCTCTTGCCTCTACTTTCCAACTGCTGGAATGGCAGCTGGGTGCTTTCACATCTGTCCCAATCAATACAATTTTAAAGATTTCAATGTAATAACCAGAATATTAATGAAAAAAGGATAAAATATATTACTTCATTGTTTAAAAAAAGTTTCTAAATATTACCTTATGGTAGTTTATTACAATCTTTTGGATTTTCTGAGACAGAATTCTGTAGCCCTGGCTGTCCTAGAACTCACTCCCTATACTAACCTGAACTCGAACTCACAGATTCCCCTGCCTATGCTTCCCTAGTGCCTGGATTAAAGGGGCACCACCACTGCCTGGCACCTTATGATGGTTTATAACTCAATAAATAAGAAGTTTTAGTTATTAATCTAGAGTTGGAAAAAAAATATATATATATACATATATATATATATATATATATATATATAATGTGTACATATGTACAATTTTCACACATATGTGTATATGTGCCCAATTATTTTATCAACCACCTCACTCTGTGTAGTTCATTTTGAAACAATATTCAATTTATTTTCCTTAAAGCATACAAGTGAGACTTTTAGAAATATATTACTTCCACTGAGACTTTCAAGCATTTTTTTTGGTGAGAACTGATTACAAAGATTATTATATTGAGTTTTTTCAGAGTATTGGGATAATGTCAACATATGCATTCTTAGTAATTATAGGTGTGATTTGCTGTATGAAAGTGTAAATGTATACACTAACCCAAATTTTCCACCAGTATGGTAGTAATGTGGTCTCATTTTTGTGCCTGCTGTTTCAGAGGAGAATGACAAGTAAAAATTCTATCTATCTATCTATCTACTATATATTTATCTATGATATTCTAAAATTTGCTATATAGCTGAGGCTGACCTTGAACTTCTGATCTTTATGCCTCCATCTTCCAAATTTTGTTATAATTTATTCACAGTGAAGTTCATTTTTTTTCACTATGTAGTTTCTCTTTTATCAAAAACAGATTTTTCCATCAGGCAGAGGTAGCACGCCTTTAATCCCAGCACTTGGGAGGCAGAGGCAGGCAGATTTCTGAGTTGGAGGCCAGCCTGGTCTACAGAGTGAGTTCCAGGACAGCCAGGGCTATACAGAGAAACCCTGTCTCGAAAACCCTGTCTCGAAAAGAGAGAGAGAGAGAGAGAGAGAGAGACTTTTGCTACAATCTATATTGATTGTAGTTTCTTATCCCTGCTTTACCCTGCCCATTCACACATTTTCCACTTGTGGGACACACCTTGCAGTAAGAACACAATGCTCATTTACATTTCTTAGATAAGCAGCCAAGAAAATTTACATGAACTCTAAGCTTGGAAGATATGCTTTTGTTGCATAGATACATTTTACATCTCATGATAGTAAAAAAAAAATGTAAATATACATTGAAAGTAGATTCTTTTCTGACATAATATATCTTGATTACAGTTTTCCCTCCCTCTACTCCTGCAGTCTTTCACCTCCCCTCTCATCCACATCCATTCCCTTTGTGTCTCTGATTAGAAAAGAACAGGCTTCTAAGAGATAATAGAATGTAACAGAATAAAATATAATAAGATTAACAAAACTAACACATTGAAGTTGGACCAGGCAAATCAACAGAAGAAAAAAAAGCTCAAGAGATGGCCCAAGTGTCAGAGACACACTTGTTTGTACACTCAGCAATTCCATTAAACACTAAACTGGAATCCATAACATATATATGCAGACCCGGGCAAGCCTTGTGCATGTTGGTTCTATTATGCAGTTTTCCTGCCTTTAAGGAACTCCTGCCTCAGCTCTCGGAGTAGCTGAGGATATATGATTTTTTTTTCCATTGTAGTTCTATGAGGTTTGGCAATTGGCTATCACCCAAATCTACTGACAATGAATTTCTATGATGTCCCAGAATTATTCAGTTTCTTTCTGTAGATTATCTCTCCAACAGCCACTGTTAACCATTCATCTGTTTTCTACAATTTCATGTTGTCTTTTTTTAGATAGTCATAAAGACTGAGTCTTTTTTTTTTTCTGAGACAGTGTAGTCCTGGCTGTCCTGGAACTCACTTTGTAGACCAGGCTGGACTCGAACTCAGAAATCCGCCTGCCTCTGCCTCCCAAGTGCTAGGATTAAAGGCATGTGCCACCATGCCCGGCACAAGACTGAGTGTTAAAATGGAGACTTAGGCTTGGTGGGGGTGGCACACACCTTTAATTAGATCACTCAGGAGGCAGAGGCAGGTAGATCTTGGAGTTTGAAGCCAGCCTTGTCTACAGAGTGAGTTCCAGAACAGCCAAGACTGTTACACAGAGAAACCCTTTCTCAAAAAAAATCTAATAATAATAATAATAATAATAATAAACTGTAGAGTCACTTGAGATTAGCTTCTTTTACTTAGTATGATATTTCAAATTGCATTCATATGTTTTTTTTCTCTGTATCATTCAGTAGCATTCTGGTTTATGTATACACCACAGATAACTAAGGTACATTACTCGGATTTTAATTAAATAGGTAACTTTGTCATTAATGGAAAAAAAAAAGGATTTGGATATTTTACTTTCCCCCAAGAGTAGATTCTGAAAAATGAAAGGAAAATATTTGAAATTTTCATAAATTTAAATGTTGATATTCTACCTTCCAAGAATGAAACTGAAATGACTCTGGCTTTAATGAGAATGTAATTTAAAAAAATTCAGACTGAAGTGTGCATGTGTGTGTGTGCATTCCTGAACAGTCAATTTCATTTTCCCTCTCTATTTCTAGTCTCCCTTTAATGCACTTCTGAACAAGCATTCATATGATCTAGGACATTCAGAGGTGGCAGATCTTACATCTTCAGTTAGCTTTAAATGAGGAAGTGTGAAAGCAGAAGAAAGAGGAACGCCTAGCACACATGGAAAGCAGAGGGACGCCTACCACACACGGAAAGCAGAGGGACACCCGCCTACCACGCATATAAAGGCACTGTTTCCTTGAAAACTTTAGGTTCTATGCCTGGCCACAATGTACCAAACTTCTGTAGTTAATGACTAAATCTATAACTGTTCTGCTCTGCTCTGCTCTGCTCTACTTCGTTCTCTCTCTCTCTCTCTCTCTCTCTCTTTCTCTCTCTCTCTCTCTCTCTCTCTCTCTCATTATCTGGAAATTCATTGTGATGAAATCAAGTCTAAAAACCATTAAGAAATTTTGCAAATGGAGCAGCCAAAGGTCAGTAGGGGATTAGTTCTCAATGGTATAATTTGAGCATATAAAACATATCTCCATATTGTATATTTCTGATTCAGAGTGTATTTAATTGCTAAAGTCTCATTGGCTTTCTTTACTGAAGGGTTTAGAAGAATTCCTGAAGATGGATCAATTGTATTTTTTTTAAATGGATTTCGCCTAAGGCAGAGAAAATCTGTTCTTTCAAATAGGTCTTTTGATGAGCTTATTGAAGTTGAGACCATGTAGCTTAAAAGCTTCAAAATTGGAAGCACAATTTTATTTTCTGGGCACTGGGTGGGACCTGTTCTCCTTTCCCTATCCACTCCTAAATAAGTAGTTAATTGTTAAAAGGAACAGACGAAAGTGGACACTTCAAAACCCAAGTTTGAACTCCCTCCCTTCAAGGTGTGAGATGCCTGCCTGACAAGCAGGAGAATGGAGACTTTGAACTTTTTCTCTAAAAAATGAGGTGAGAAAATTGTATGAAAAAGTGTAGAGTGAATGTTCATGGAAAGCATTCTGTCCTTGTGGTAGGCGATCAGTCTGTCCTGTGGTAGGCGATCAGTCTGTCTGGAGCAACATCATGCTTTTGTGTTCTCATTTCTTACTAAGAGATGTTATTTTTGGTCTTTTCCTATTTTAATTATTCCCCATGGGTCAACTTCTGGTTTGGCTTGCTCTGGGCTTGGCTGCACATTTCATTAGCCTGTGTACTTTCAAACTCACTAACCCGGAGCCCATACATCAAATTATAAGTTTATTTTTCCTTTCTGTATATTTCTCTACATTCAAATTAAGAAAGAAGGGAAGGAAGGAAGGAAGGAAGGAAGGAAGGAAGGAAGGAAGGAAGGGGGGAAAGGAGGGAGGGAAGACAGAAAAGAAGAGAGAGAGGGAGGGAGGGGGGAAGGATGGGAGGGAGGGAAGACAGACAGATAGAAAGACAGGAAGAAAGGTAAACCAAACCCAAAGAATTTGCTCTTGCTGGCATTTTATCTTCATCTTTCTGTAAAGAAAAAAGTATCCAGGTTCCAGTTGAGTCCAGCTATGGAACATCATGCACCAGAGCAGGGAGCTGGGCTCTCACTCTTCCAGAGGAAACCCAGAGAGCGAGAGAATTAGAAACCACACGTTTACTGCACAATTTGAACAAGATGTTCTTAGAAGCTCCTCCCCGATGTTATTTAATTGGCTTTCCTCTCTGTCACTTTTTGCTGTAACTGAACCAAGTGCTTTGACGGCTGAGAGTAAAACATTTTGTGTAGAAGTAATTCTGAACTGTACAAAAACACATGCTTTGATCCAAAGAACTTTTCCTAACACCTTCAGTTTGCTGATGGCATCCTATGATTCTCACTGCGACTCTCTGAGTACGATAGAATGTGAAATTCCAGGCATACAAATCAAAAGCTCTGGCTTGCTTATTTGACACTTTGCGGCGCATGGAAGTGGCATGAAAGCATGAGGTGACTCTTTTGATTTCAAAAAAGAAAAACGGGGTTTAAATAAAAAAAGAGGAAGTCTGTTGAGTTCAAGTTCATAGGCTCATACTTTCCTACCACGTAGGACAACTTGGCTTATCATTGATACAGTGAGGATGAGCCTTAGCTCATAGGAATGTGGTGAGAACGAATGGTGTCTGCCAAGTTCTTTTCCATTTGAGGATTTAAAAAAATGTCCGTTGCTTTTTTTTACTATTACAGTGTCGTATTCTCACAGGTTGACTGGTACTATAACCTTGGTGCCACAGGAATGTGCAGACTGGAGTGCAGAGAAATGGGTTGAGATTAGCTCGTTCATGGTATTGTTTGCTGGGCATGGATGACTGGTGAACTATGTAAGCCAAAGCCTGCCTCTATGTAATGAAAATGACAATCACTACTGTAACATGCTGCATCTTAACCAAAATATAAAAGAACTCTGACTCTTGCAGAATATTTATTTCCTTTTGGGGGCTGGATGGTTTCTATGCCTTTGAGACTACTTCGGCTTCCAGGTTGGCTGTCATCCTTGTGGGCACAGGAACACGTTTTATTCTCGTCATAAAGGGATGTTCTTGTTCCAGCAAGAGAATTCACTCTTACAAAGGCCACAAGAGATTAGATGTAAATCAGAAAGTTGGTTAATTAGTTTACTATGAGAGTGGCCCTTGGGCTGATAAATGAGAGCAGCTGTCTGATAGGCACCCCACTTGGTAATGTAATCCACTACTTGGAAGCTTTGTGAACAGAGAATCACAGCGAAGAGGAAGCGATCTGGATTTCTAGGATTTTCCCATCCAGCTCTGGGTCCTAAAGATCCTCCAGTCTTTACTTTGGTGCTTTGCTATCTAGACCCTGAAAAATTCTTACTCTCTGATTATAGATTTCTTCCCCTCTGGATTACATATAGATACTATCATTTTTAATGTCTTTGTCATGGGGCTGGAAAGATGGCTTAGTGGTTAAGAGCCCCAGCTGCTGCTCTTGCAGAAGGCCTGGGTTTGATTCCCAGCACCTGCATGGCATCTCACAGCTATCTGGAACTCCAATTCCAGGGGATCTGCCATCCTCAAAAAGACACACATGCAGACAAAACACCAATGCACAAAAATTTAAATAAATGTTAAGAATTCTTTGTCTCCAACGTATGCAATTTGTAGTTTAAAGTAAGCATTTTATGATGATTATATTGCATCTTATTGTTTCAGGGAAAGATTGCTCTTGTAACCTAAGTGTGTTCTTACCCTTGATTACCAGTTAAACTTTTTCTTATCTATATACCCAGAACATGATGGGGTTGCACAAAATCATTGATATCATTAAATTGGACCCCTTCCCAGTACAAAGAGGAGAACTATGACCTAGTAAAGAATGGACCACTTGCCTAATATAAAAAATGAGTAATCAGGGGAAAAAAAACCCTGAAAGTGGTGGTAAGTTTTGAACTTAAAACATAGCTTAATTCATCTATAGTGCAATGTTTTGTTTTGTTTTAATTTTTGAGATAGGGTCTCACTTGGTATTCTAGGATGGCCTTGAACTCACTATTAGAACTCAGGATGGCCACAAATTCACACTAATCCTTTTAATTAGTTTCCAAGCCTGGAGATTATAGACATGAACTTATATCCAGCTACAAGTCATTTATTTCACATATCTTGTTGTTTTATCGTTTTCCTGATTCCTAACAGCCAACTTTGGCTTCTATCAAACTATTTTATTTAATTTACTTGATTTTTTTTCCTTATCAAGAACTATGTTTGTTATATTTTTTTTGTTTGTTCAAGACAGGGTTTCTCTGTGTAGCCCTGGCTGTCTTGGAACTCACTCTGTATGTCAGGCTGGTCTTAAAGTCAGAGATCCTACTGCTTCTGCCTCCCCAGTGCTGTGATTAAAGGTGTGCACCACCGACCAGCCTGCAAGAACTGTGTTGCTTAACACACAAATGTTGTTCGTAACTGTAAAGTAGATTTTTGTTCCAACTTGCATACCACCAATAAAGTACAAGTTACTAAGCTGCCCTTTAGAAAAGTTTCAACTAACTTGTCCAGCAGACCTGCGTGCCGTGTGTGCTCCCCTTTTCTCCCATTCTACTGGGCATGCAACAGTCCTTTAATGGATTTCCTGCTTCAACCTTGATCAAGAACAGTGAACCACAGTGAACCACATTCTTGAAATTAACCCTAGATGCTTTGGTACTGAGGTAAGATTTAGTAGTAACATTTTCTACTTGAAAACTATCCCCAAATGCTGTTTTGGTGTTTTGAATCTCTAGGGTTTCCCGGCTCAACACAATGATCAAAGGATTATCTTCTAAGCCAGTTTCTTAGAAACAGCCTCCATAATTCGTTCTCGGACTTTACTCTCTGCATTCCACTTTGCAATGACACTTCATCTCAGAAGTTTAATGAATCCATTTACTTTTTATCATCTCCGCTTCATTATCACTAGCCTAAGCTACCATAATCTGTCATTTAGACAACTGATAAGCTTGTTTCTTCCTGGGTTTTTGTTGTTGTTATTGGTGGTGGATTCCAGAGTCTCGAATATGCTAAACACACTTTCCCAGCGGGTTACACTCTAAATTCCATGTTTACATTCTCATCCCTTCTAAGCGGGCCTCCAAAAGTAGAGGAGGAATGTTCTTTTCGGAAAGTGAGATCTATAACCTTTAGAGTACAGTTTCTTAAAAAAAAAAAAAAAAAGCCTCAGATTCCACCCCAGCACATTCGCTCCTGCTTTATAGCTTGTTCTCCATTTTCTAGCAATACTGACCCCTTTTTAGTTCCTAAACCAAATTGAACTCTCTCCTGGAATTTAGCTTTTGTCCACTCTGTTCCTTTCCGATCTCATTTGAGATGAGATTTGACAGACAGATAAGAATCATTTTAATATTATTGCACTGTGTGTAAATACTTTCCTAGATGATCTAGTGGGTGTGCTCAAATCATTAATTTGAATATGGAATGAGTTCATATTATCCACTCTCGTGGATTACTTAAAGGCATCCTGTCCTCTAAATAAAGAAATGGTCCTTTTCAAACATTGAATCTCATCTCCTATATTGATCCTAGGTTCTTACTCTAGATAGTTAATATGAATTGCAAATGTATTTCATTTCAGTGGCTTCACAGTAGTATCCGGGCAATTAAACAATAGACATAATATAGGATAAAATATTCCCTCTCTGTAAAAGTGATTGCATGCTAATTGTTGTTAACCTGGGGAAGTTATTCCTCTGAGTAAACTGGCAGTCTCAGAAAAAAAAAATCTTCATTAAGGCTTCCAGGACTCCATGAGGCATACTGCAGGAGTAATTTACACAGTGGTACCTTATTGGCCTCAGACATTTCAAACAACTCCCAAAGTGCCTCACGCCTTCATTCTGTTTTCACCACCTCATATATAAGCAGAACAAGTCTCAGCCAAATGTTTGATTGGGTTATGCAAGTTTTGGGCAATAGAATTGATATCCAATTAGGTTTTTTTTTTTTCTCTTAAGTTAATGATAAAATTAGTTTGCATTGCTGAAGGTCACACCAATTAAGAGAAAACAGGTAAGAGGTGTGCATGTGTGTGTGGGGGGGTGGTGTTTGAGGGTGGGGTAGGTTAGAACAAACTGCAACCCAGCCATTTCAAACCTTTTATGGGCTATCAGTTGTTTGAATAATACACATGTAGGACTGGCTACATTGTGTAAGATCCCGATGTAATGCATAGGTAGGAATGAGACCATCACAAGGAAGACGGATTTTCTCCAACAAAAGGAAGGGCAGCTTTATTGTAGTTTGGTATTCTAAGAACTGGGTAGAAATTGAGAATGTTAAAATCCCACCAGGATAATCAGTTGAGACTACTGAGAGCTCCCACTTTGATGTACCCTGTGGACTACCATCACCTCGTCAGCCCTTGTTCTGATACAGACAAAGTCAAGGACACGAAAGACTTGAAGAGAGGATCAAGGAAGTGATATGACTAGGACTGCTAGTGACATAGACAGTTGAGTAGGTAGACAATGGTCATATGTTCAGGGCCAGAATATATAAAGCATAATCTGAAAGATAGGAAGATAGAACCTCCACAGTCCTAATCCTGGTAGGAATAAACACATTTCCTATATGTCTCCAGGTACAGACCACAGGAAGACTTTAGTGTGTTTGTGTGTGTGTGTGTGTGTGTGTGTGTGTGTGTGTGATAGAACTGCAATTGCCAAGCAAGTGATATAGTAGTTTCTGTACCAACACCCCACTGACTGCTTAACAATTGTTCTTGCCAAGGTCATCCCAGCGAACCAGGAATTTCACAAGAGGGCTTTGTGGGATTCACAAGGAAAAACAGCAATCCCTTCGGTTGACACTGAGCCACCCACTTCTTTCAGGGGTTCTAGGGAGCGGACAGAAGAGTTTCAGTATACTTTAGGGCTATCTGAATTCATTTGTTCCTTTGTCAAATATGTACATGGCATCTGCCACATGCCAGGCAATCTGATGTTCTGGGACTACAGAGAAAAAGTAAGAGGCTCTCTGTTCTTAAGGGACTCCCATCGAACTGAGTCAGAGAAAGGAAGAAATGGTGACAACATCAGTAACCAAGGGGGAGCTTTGATCTCTGGTGTGAACAGGGAGGTAAAGGGCTTTGAGCTCTCCTGTGAGGCAGTCATGAAGTGTGCGGGATGCAGCCAAGGAGAGTGAGAACTCTCTGCCTTGCCTGAACACTAACCAAATGAAGAGGGGGCTGAGAAGGACCACGTAGTCTGGCGGTGGTGGGACACTCTTCTCAGGAGGAAGAGGCAGGTGAATCTCTGTGAGTTCGAGGCCAGCCTGGTCTAGAGCGTTAGTTCCTGGATAGCCAGGGCTACATAGAGAAAGCTTGTCTCAAAAATCCACCCCCACCCCCACCTCCGTTCTCGACAAAACAAAATACAAAGCAGAAAAGATGATCCATTTTGAAATGATTTATCCAGAAAGAAGTAGGAAAGAAATAGTAAAATGCCGGGGGTTCTACCCAAGCTAGTGCTGACATAAAAGGAAATGGGTAATCAGAAAACCTGACTTAGAAAGAGAGATGAGGCTTGTGAGGAAGATGGAGCCCGGAGCCTGCCTGGCTCCAGGGAGCAGGTCCTAGGATGTCCACGGAAGGAGAGGAAACTTGTTGGAAATGTATTTCTCCTTAGTCCCCAATCGCTTGGAAGCTTTTTTTTTTTTTTTTTTTTTTGGCTTGTTTAGAAAGAAGGTGAGCTCCATGACAAAATGGTGCACGTGCTTTTGAAAAGGCTGCAGAGAGCCGTCAGGATGATTTAGCAGATTCAGAAGAGTCTGATAAATTCCTCACAGCAAGTGTCAGGGGAGAAGAACCTCTGACTTTCCAGCCTTGTGTTACAGACGCTCTGAATGGTTAGCTTCCAAAGAAACGTTGGAGTAGCTAATGTTTCTGAGACGAGCACTCACTCGGCTTCCCACTTTACAGCAACACAGCGGCAACCGTAGCAACTAATGGGTTCCACATATGGAAAAGGAGCAAAGAACAAAATATTTGACCAGTGACTAAAGTATTTCCACATTACCTAGCTTTCGACAGATCACCTATGAGACACTTCAGATTTAGAACCGTGGAAGTTGAATAAAGTAAGTAATTAACTCAAACTCGACTACTTGGGGAATACTTTTCAATATTCTTCCTAGTATAGATGACGCCGGGGAAAATGTGAAGTTGAGTCAGGTGGTTTGACTACACATGCTTGCTGCTGGAGGCAGGAGGGGGAGTGAAGGGAAAGAGGGATGTGGGGGAGAGAGAAAGAGAGAGAGAGAGAGAGAGAGAGAGAGAGAGAGAGAGAGAGAGAGAGAGGCAGACAGAGAAGCAGACAGAGAATTAATTTGATTTTTAGGAAGGCCTCTTAGGGTTAGAAGTAGAGCAGCACTTTTATTCTTTTCTGAACATTTTTCATTTCTTTTACTCTGTCCTGCATCCAAAGGGCTCTGAAGACATTCTCTATTGCCATTTCAACCTCTGTCATTCTCTTCCTCTGGGCATTGCAGGAGTGAAGACTGGAGGAGAACAAGCTAAGGTCATGGGTGTTTCGTTCTAACAACTCTACGTCGAAGCATCTGGGCATTAGATTAAGGAACTGCGCTGAAGTGGAATCATATATAGTATTCTACGCACCGAGCTTTAGGTGCGCTACCAATCTTCAGTCACTGGGGATGGAGGCTGGGTGGGACCATTCCCCTTCGGTTGTATTAGCCATCTTGCCCACTCACCAAATCTGATCACCAAATAGGAGAGGCCCAGATGGATTACTATGTGACTTCAGATAGTCCAGATGGGTGGTCAGTAAGGACATTGCTGTTGACAATGTCTCTTTAGGGGTTCTAATGACAATGTCTCTTTCTGTGACTTGAGCCTAAGGGGTGGGGTGGATATTGCGATCTGATTGTCAATCTAATCCTCATGGATGGTTTAGGAACAGATTTATCAAGCAGTTAAAATCATCTTTCCAATCCACTTCCATGGTGTTGTGTGTAAGTACCTTATCCAGGTCATTGTCTAGCCGGAGGCAATCAAGGCCAGTATCTCTGTTCTGTTGTAGTCTGCCTCTGCTTTATCTTGTTTTCATTTCCTCACTTTGTCTGCATTCTTTCTGTGTTTGCTGAATCAAGCTAGCAATCCTTAACCATTATCATGAATGCTTCCTATGTGCTGGGCTGTATCAAAGACTCTTTCCATATGCTAAGATTTAACGTTCTAAAACCCCAATGAGGCTCTTCTTATTGTCCTGCCCACTTAGCAAACCTGGGAAGACAGGCTGTAGAATTTAATCACCTGACTACATCAGTCACCTTTTGCTGAGATAACAAACAACTAATGTTTTCATTCTTATAGCTGTCTGGCAATTTTTTTCCCTTAAAGGGACACAGAGTATTTTTCACTTTTGTATCATAGGCACGCAAGCTTTGTCACAGCTACCTAACTCTACCTTCATCATATGCATCATATAAATATACATACATGACTGCAAACTTAGGTGGTGTGGCATATAGCTGTGATTCTAGTACTTGAGAAGCGGAGGCAAGAAGGGGATGAGATATATAATAAGACCCTGTCCTCAAAATGAACAACATCAACAAAAGCACCCAGAAATGTGCCAATAAAATTCATTGCTAGACATGGAAATATGTATCTAATCTAGTTATTGTGGGACATTATATAATATTTTTCTTTTGATCTGTTTCTGATAATTTAACAATTTTGAAACATAGTGTACACAAAAACTGGGATGACCATATTAAACACCCAATTAGAGGCTCATAGAAGGTAGGCTTCAGTGGTAGATAATGTACTTGGCATGTAGAAGGCTTAAGTTCAGTTTCTCCCACAGACACAATCACCAAAAACACCTACTAATCTCCCATCTGGGTTACATGAAGGCAGAAATTCAGTTCAGAATCTGTTGGGCTCTATCTAGGTTAGCTGGACTTGTGCACACGATTCAGGAATCCATCTTGAAATAGTAGCCACAGTATGGGGCATACAGTTTTCACAAGAAAGGAATAAGATAGGCAGAAGCCAAATGCACAAGTTCAACTGTCTTCCTAAAGTAAGATTCTCCTGGTATTATAAAAACAAAAAAAAATTGTTCCTGATTTTGAGAAGCTGGGAAGTCTAATATCGCAGTAAATGCATATTCAGTATCTGGGGAAGGCTGCCTTCTGGCTCATGAAGGGTGCCTTTCCACAGTGTCCTCACATAGAATGAATGAACTTGTTCTGGCCTCTGTCCCAAATCCCATTCGTGAGGGTTCATCTTCATGACCTTACCAGCTCTCAAAGTATCTACCTCCTAAGGCTATCATCTCCAGATTTCAACATTGGAATTTAAGAGGGAATGGGACAAAAATATCCAGGCCTGTAAAACTTGTGTTTGTATGAAGTGTACGTCATAAACTTACATCCTATTTGCCTAAGCAGGTGTGACACTTTGAAGTTCAAAGTGAATGAGGCAGGAAGGGAAGTCATGTTCCAGGGGGGAGGGGTCATTGATAACTAGCACGTTGTCACTAGGAAGAGTGTATGGTGTGAGTGGAGGATTACGGTTTCTTGCTCCCAAACCATTGTGCTTGCCATGTTATGATGCTTCGTCTCCTGTCTTGTAGGACTGGGCTTTCCTTTCTGCTCTCTACAGAGCCCTTTATTGCCTGCTCTCCACCAGGCTGCCACTGCTCTCCCAGGCCCTACACCTTCCTTTGACAATTGCTCTTCTGGGCTCTTAGTTTTGCCAAGTCTAGATATATTTTCCTGTGTCCTGTGCTCTCCTCCAGACCAAAAGATCGGAGCTCACCATCCATGCACATTCACATCCGGACTGCCTGACCACACAAGGAATTGCTTTGCCTTTACTCTCTGCATGGACTGTGGAAAAGGCTGTGTGGCCTCCACTTGTTTGATCAGGAAAATGACTGCTTTCTCGGCAAAGGACACAAAGAATAAAGCCCGATTGCTCCCCTGACCTCCCGCCAGCTCTCCCTTTCCAGGAAACAATAGCTGCCACTTGTATCTAGGGGTTTCAGAGATTGCAAAACTCCATCCTGGGTCGTTTCAATCAATTCTTGAAAACACATGGTGAGGCAGACAAGATTACCATTTTACAGATCATGAAACTGAGTCTGAGTGAAACTTCTACTCTCCCGATGACCACAGACTTAATTATATAGTTATGTGACGAGTTATTGGTGAAGCTGGATCTCCAACTCGCGCCTCTTCCCACTCACCCAGAAACACACCCTGTCTTTGATGTTTCTTAGTTTCCTCCCTTTAAAGCATTCCGACCACTGCTATGATGCAGGATTAGAGTCCTTCCTCCCCTGGGATTTTTAAGAACCTTAAAAGGACTGGCAGAACCAATGTTTAACCCTTCACTGCTCAGAGTGTGACCATTTCATCAAGTAAAGAGATGGCTTAGCCAGTAATGTACTTGCCTAGCAAGCTGGAGGAGCTAGGTTCAATTTCTAATGTTGAGGAAGGAGCCTGGGAACAACCAGGGCAAGGTCCAAGCATGACTCAGCAACCACAACACTCCCCTTCACCCCCAACAAGGTGGATGGCACTTGACAGCAACACATGAAGTTGGCATGGTCTACATGTATACCCACACATACATGTCTTCCTCCACACAAAGATGTACATGTCAAAACACACACACACACACACACACACACACACACACACACACACACACACACACACACACGATCTTGGTCACTTGAAATTGATAGATTGTTATTGCAGGTGTATTGGAATCCTGGACTATCAATTATTTCCCCAGTCACTGATAGACGGACTCTATCAGTCTGTGTTGGATTTGCTTTTCTTCCACTAAGCCCTAATCACAGACCCTATCTTCTTCCTCTTTGCACTTGCAACTCTAACCTTTATCTCTTTGCCCTTGACTGGTTGATGCTTGTGTGCTCTATTGAACTCTGCGAGAAGATGCACTTCACCCTTGGACTTCCAGCTTATGCCGGCCATGATGTGTGGCCCTCAAGGGAACACAGAGATTTGATTATTTCTCATTTGTCTCAAGTCATCTGAGATAGGGGGCTGGTGCAACTCCTGTCCTGCAGTGGCCATCAGACATATCAAAAATAACCTTTTCCTGTCTCAGTATTTTTTAGAAAGTAGTCAAATTCAGTGAATGGTTGGAAAGGTGGTGCCACTGTTTCTTGGCCATTAGAATTCTGAGGGTTTGGCTAGAAATTAATGTAATGGAAGGTTTTGACTTTGGTTCCAGGGTCCCCAACTGGACATGTTTCTATTCCTTATGTGATATAGTCCTTTGATGCTAGAAAGTGAACCGGCCAATAAAACCTGGGAGTAGAGTGGCAAAAAAGAATGTCATTTCAATTCCTTTTATTTCCTTACTCAAATTCCATCTTCACAATCATAGATATATAGCACTGCAAGGTGAAAGCAAGGGCGAGTGACAGAGCTCACTCAGTACAGTTGCCTAGCAAGCACAGAGCCCTGGCTTACATTCCCCATCACTACATGCAACCCCATGTGGAGGCAACTCAGGTTGTCCTTGCCTACACTGTGAATCGGATGCCAGCCTGAAACAAATGAAACACTGTCCAGGGCAGGTGGCGGTGACAGGAAAGAGAAAGGGAGAGGAAATAGGAAAGTGCCTTTTACCAACCTGCTTTTTGATGATATTTATGCCCCACAAACACTTGGTTTCTAAAGCTCAGTCAGTATATTTCTTTAAAAGTTCAATGGTGCTCTAATCTACGACTGTCTTGGATAATGGAGAGCCAGTTGCTTGTCCACGCAACTTCATTTGGTTCTCCATTTGTTCGCAAAGCTCCATTTTAAAAGTTTTAAGAAACTTTGAGCCTTGCCTGTGAAATCTACTCAGGTTCATGTCAGAACTTACAGAGTCTATGTTGTCTAGTAGGCCTGCAGCATAACTCAATATGTGGTGAACAGAGCTATGAGTCATACTGCTCAGGCATGGCTAAAATTAGGCCGCTTTCATCCAATACAGATGATTGTCAGAAATGCATCTTAAAGATGGAAACCCTGACAAGATGCCACTCTAAGTCAGTAGCCCCTGCACATGCTGGTCCTGGCACCTACTCTCTCCCTCAGGCCTCCAGGTACTCACATTGCCCTAAGTTTTGTTGTCATGGGCACACAGAGCAGTTTAAGCCAAGATGCATGATTTAACAGATGTTTTGCAAAAGGTTCCATTCTTCTGGCCATCGGCACATGTGGAGCTGTCAGGAGCCCTGTAAAGATTTTACAAGCCTTATAAGTCATAGTTTATTGAGCCTGGGATGGAATTTAATATATCATCATGGCTCTGGAAGTTCCCTCCTTTTGGTCTGAGATAGCCTATAGCTTTATTTACTTTCTCACTCAAAAATGTTGGATTGAAAAAAGATTGAGCAGGCCAAAACTCCCCAGTGCTTCCTTCTGTCATCGTTACCTTCTAGGTCTGGCTCCTTGTCTCTTGCAGGAAGACACTACTCTTGCTCTTTCCTCACTCAGTAGGGCAGGTGTACATGCAGCTAGCACCAAGCCAGACCAGTACTTCAGACAGCTTTCTGTTCATTTATTCTTCCTTTGGAGTAAACTTTTCTAGAAAAGTTCTCTCTCTCTCTCTCTCCTTCTCTCTCTCTCTCTCTCTCTCTCTCGCATATGTGTTTGAGTCTGTCTCTCTTTGTCTCTCTGTGTCTCTCTCTCTCTGGTCGTCTTCTTCTTCTTCTTCTTCTTCTTCTTCTTCTTCTTCTTCTTCTTCTTCTTCTTCTTCTTCTTCTTCTTCTTCGTCGTCGTCGTCATTTTTCGAGACAGGGTTTCTCTGTGTAGCCCTGGCTGTCCTGGAATCCACTCTGTAGACCAGGCTGGCCTCCAACTCAGAAATCTGCCTGCCTCTGCCTCCCAAGTGCTGGGATTAAAGGTGTGTGCCACCACTGCCCAGCACTCTCTGATCTTCTTACCTCCATTTCCTGAGGGCTGACAGTACACCACTATATTTAGCCTGGCAAAGTTTCTGTGTATTGACTGATGGACTTAGACAGAGAGCCTCCTGTATATCAGGGTAGCTTGTAACTTGCTTGTAATTGGGTTTGAACTCATTATTCTCCTGCCAGTATTTTCCAAGCGCCTGGGCCATCATGCCCATTTCTAAGCAGATCTGGGGAGGAAAACTGAGCCTTGTGCATGCTAGGAATGCTCAGCGTGCTCAGTGCTCTACCAACCCAACAGAATTATAACTACAGCCTACATAGCTTCTAAATAAGCCTAAAATCTGATAAAATTCACTACCAGTCTGATTTTTTTATTAAAATGCATTTGTGCCTTATGCCTAAAGAAGTTTATATGTCTCAGATTTGTGTGTGTGTGAGAGAGAGAGGGAGAGAGTGTCAGAGAGAGACAGAGACAACAGACAATAGACAGACAGAGATGGAGTCCAGGCGAAGAGAGACTTGCTTGGTAGCCCATTTGGCCTGTATATCAGGATTTCCCTGATTTCACTTCCAAGGTGCTCAGATTACAAATATGAGCTACCACAGTCAGCTCACATGTCCCAAATCTAGTAGAATTTATCAAAATATGCCTTAAAAGGGACATATAAAGCTTTCTCCAAAAGTGTATTTTCTAGCCTGGGGGCCTGGCCTGCTTCATATACACATATATTAGGCTTGCTTGGCTACATTTAATGGCTTTCTTACTAGATTCATTTTTAGAACTGGGAAGAAAACAGAATAGAAATTATACTGCAGCCATCACTTCCTGAGTGTGTAGCTCCCAACAAACCTTTGGCTAAGGTGTACATTCTACAGTCGTTTATAACTGAGGAACCTGAAGCATAGAGAAGGGCGGTCCCAGGCCTGAGGATGACATGTCAAGTCTTTGCTTTTTACTACATCACAACTTTCTTTCCTTTATTTATTTATTTTTTGGTTTTTTGAGACAGGTTTTCTCTGTGTAACCCTGGATGTCCTGGAACTCACTCTGTAGACCAGGCTAGCCTCGAACTCAGAAATCCACCTGCCTCTGCTTCCCAAGTGCTGGGATTAAAGGTGTGCACCACCACTGCCTGGCTAATTAATTAATTTTTAGTGCAATATTCTGCCAGCATGTTTGTCTGCACACTAGAAGAGGGCATCAGATCCCATTACAGATGGTTGTGAGTCACCACATGGGTGCTGGGAATTGAACTCAGGACCTCTGGAAAAGCAACCAGTGCTCTTAACTGCTGAGCCACCTCTCCAGTCCCACAACTTCCTATTTAAACTATGGCAGAGATTGTAATGTCAGCCATCATTTGCATTAACTTTAGAAAGAAGACAGGCAGTCAAGGGCTCAGACTCCTTCAGGCAGAAATGAATCTTCTCCCTTACTGTCCCTTCCTCTTCTCTCCTCCCCTCCCCTCTCTCCCTTCCCTTCCCTTCCCTTCCCTTCCCTTCCCTTCCCTTCCCTTCCCTTCCCTTCCCTTCCCTTCCCTTCCCTTCCCTTCCCTTCCCTTCCCTTCCCTCCCTTCCCTTCCCCTTCCTCCCTTCCCTTCCCCTCCCCTCCCCTCCCCTCCTCTCCCCTTCACTCATGAATCATCTTTCCTTTGTTTTCTTTTTTTGTGTCACATCTCCCTTTGCAGCCTATCCCCTGAATTCACTACATCATCTAGGATGACTTTGAACCCACAGTGATGTTTGTTATTCCCTCAGCCTCCTGAGAGCTGAGGTTACCTGTGTCTACCACCACATCCAGGTCTGAAATGCTTTTTTATGCCATTTTCCTAACCAGTATCCATCTGGTCCTTAAAGGCTTTTTTCTTTTTTACTTTGTAATACACTTTAACTGTATTTTATTATTTTATTTCTTATTGTGCATGTGGTTCTGAGTATTGAATTCAGGCCTCCGGGTTTGTTTGGCTAGCCCTTTTACCTGTTGTTCTGTCTTGTTCCTTTCTCATCCTTAAAGCTTTGCCCAATCTTTCCTTTTCTGTTCTCAATGACTACATGTATTATCACTGTTCCTCAAGGCACTGCGTTTGTTTTTTTCTTCTCTTTGTAACATTTTATGATCTTTCTTTCTTTCTTTCTTTCTTTCTTTCTTTCTTTCTTTCTTTCTTTCTTTCTTTCTTTCTTTCTTGTGTATGTAAGCATGTGTATGGCCACCATGGCATTTACTTGGAGATCACAGAGGACAGACAACTTGTAAGGATCTGTTCTCCCTTTCCCTTCCACCATGTGAGACCCAGGGAGCAAACTTAATTCTAGGCTTTAAGCTTGCAGGCAAGTGCCTTTCCCTAATGAGCCTTCTCACCTGCCCTGTTTTCATTTGTTTGTTTGTTTGTTGTTTAATCTTCCTGCTTCCAAGCTGAGATGACAGTTGTCCCACCATGGTTTTTTAGTACGTTCTTACTCTTTTGATCAAAGATTGCTGTATTTGGACTCAACTAATTTGTTAATTCCCACTTTATAAGTGAAAAGGTACAAGGCTGATAATTAGACTGGGAAACCAAGATTACCAAAACCAACCTGCCTGGGTAGCAGCCCCTACTAAGACTACAGACATGGATTTTGGAGAGAGACAAACTCAAATTAGCTGATGGCCTCTTAAACTCTCCCTTCTAGCCTCTTACATGTCACCTTTTCTGCTATGGTGCTATGTGATACTTAAGACTATAGGTTCTGGAGTAGAAAAGGCTTTGGAGGGCAATCATGCTGGAGCTTCAATAGCTGTGCTATGTTGAGGAAAACGCTCAATATCTGTTAGCTTCAATATCCATGTTTGCTAAATGAATAGCAATGATGCTAACTATATTGTGGTAGTTGAAAGATAGTGCTATGTGAACATGGAAGCCCTTGAAGGTAAGAGTGTGGGATCACAGGTCTAATTTGATCTTGACTTGGGGGAAGGTGGGTGAGTGAGTTAGGAGGAGGAGGAAGAGGAGGAGGAGGGAGAGGAGTAGGAAGAGGAGGAGGAGGGAGAGGAGGGAGAGGAGGAAGGTTGGCCAGATAAAGATGGGTTTAGATTATAGAGAGCTTCAAATGTGAGAAAGAAGTATCTGGACTCTGTGTTGTTATAAAAATCTCAAATTATAAATGCTTTTTTTACAATCCCAGGGGACCTAGAGGAGGGGTTGTTACTGAACAAAGTGGAGAGAAGTGACCGGGCTCACTGTGCTTTCAGCCTGGGCTGGGGAGAGAAAGAGAAGATGTAGATTAATGTTGAAGACTGCCGCCCTGTTCTGAAGGCAAGTAAAAGCCTGTAGCAGGCCTGATGGTGGTGGAGCAGTGCTGCTGTCATGTTTCTTCTGTTCTATCTAGTAATCAAGGAAGTCTCTTTAGGGGTGAGCCCAGGTGAGACCTGATGAGAAAAGAGCGACCTGAAGAGAAGGGGAAAGCATTCTGGAGACAGCAATTAGCATAAGCAAAGGCCCAAAAGCTGGAAGGAAAAACTGACAGAGAATGGTGAGCTACGAAGACAATCGAAGAAGGAGATGTGATAGGAAGTGACAGGAAGGTGCACAGGGGCAGATTCTTTAAATAAGGGGTCAGGGAAGGCCTCTGTGACGAGGAGACATTGAATGGAAGCCTAAGCAGAGACAAGGAGTCAGCCATGCAAAGATTCGGGGGATGTCCAAAGAGAAAGAATAGCGGTTACAAAGGCCCCTAGGTATAGCATGCTTGGCCTGTTGGGAAGAAAGGAGGGGCATTTTTGTGGCTGGACTCGAGTACCTTGGACGATAAAGCTGTGGAGCTGGGAAAGACCAGCTAACTCAAGGGTCTTGTAAAGCACAGTGAAGACATCGGGGTGTGATGTGCATCACATCTGTGCTAACAGCTAGAGACCTTACATACAGGAGCCACTCCAACCTCAGCCTCCTCTGGAGCTATGTGAAGGAGTTTTCTATGCTACTCATTAGCATTCAATGGATAGAGCATACTACCTTCTTCTAAGGTACTGTCCTGTCTCCCAAGATATGCAGGGATATGGGACTGGGACTGGGTATTTAAATATGAAGTATATGACAGAGTGAATGATGGAGTGAGAGAAGAGAGGGGAGAGAGGGAGAAGGGAGGGGAGAGAGGGAAGAAGGGAGGGGAGAGGGGAGAGAGGGAGAAAAAGGGAGAGAGGAGAGAAAGGGAGGAGAGGGGAAGGGAGAGAAAGAGGGGGAAGAAGGCCGAGATGGGAGAAAAAGAAGAGGAGGGGAGAAAAGGGAGAGAGAGAGAGAGAGAGAGAGAGAGAGAGAGAGAGAGAGAGAGAGAGAGAAGGGAAGAAGGGAGAGAGGGAGAAAAGAAAAAGGAGAAGAAAAGCACAAGTATATCCTGATATCTAGCCACAACCTAGACACACGGATGGAAATACAATCTACTGAGAGCAGAGCCAACCCATAATGCATTCTGGTTATCTACAACCCAGTGCCTGGATAAAGGACTAAGGGTCTTTAGAAATCACTGTCATGTGGATGACCAGAATGCATTAATTTGGGCAAGGTCCTTATATACCATTTATTTAATGTGTGGAAATTCAGGGTTTCTCTGTGTTTTCTGACCCTGACCTTAATTTGGGGACCGGCTACTTGTACTTGAATACTTCAGAAAAAAGCAACTTTTATTGAAGAAGACTTCTATCATGCTTTTCTGGCTCCAAATCCACTCGCTCCGGGTTTAGCCTTTAACGGCTGAGCCACCCCTCCAGCCCTCTATCATGCTTTTCTAAACCTTCTTTCTCTCTTTCTTTCTCTCTCTTTCTTCTTTTTTTCTTTTCTTCTTTCTTTCTTTCTTTCTTTCTTTCTTTCTTTCTTTCTTTCTTTCCTCCTTCCCTCCCTCCCTCCCTCCCTCCCTCCCTCCCTTCCTTCCTTCCTTCCTTCCTTCCTTCCTTCCTTCCTTCCTGACAAAGTTTCATGTAGCCCATGCTGGCTTCACATTCTTTACATAACCAAAGTTGACCCAGAATTCTTTATGTACCTGACAGCACCTCCATAGAGCTTGGATTAGAGGTATGTGCTACCATGGGTGCCTCTTGAAGGGAACTTTGAAACACTGTATCTATTTCTCTAGAAAGGCTTCCAGGGTTTCTAATAATACTATTAATAGTTAAGACTCTCACCTGCTTATTATGTGCTAAGCACGGCAGTTTGCCTGCATGAGTTCATTTCAGCCTAACGGCAATCTCATTTTATAGAAAGCCACCAGGCTCACAGTAGTTGTCATATTTTCAAGGTATTATATGTATATGTACATATGCATTTAGTGTTATGAATGCCTGACCCCAAGCTCCTGTTCTTGATCATCATGTTGCCTAAACCAATCTCATGTCTGCCATGATTTGATTAATTAAGGTAGATCTGCTCTCCTCCCAGTTTTTCCTCTCTCTTGTGGTCTAAATTCCATTTTCCTTTCATCATTAAAATCCCCTGATACAGGGGATTCGTGACTGAAGCAAACGTTTTCTAATCTAGACAGGAACAATGCATTCTAGTTTAGGCCCAAAATCGGTTTGCCATGCTTCTTGAAGGTATTGGTCGATCACATCTTCATTTTCCATTGCCTGTATTATGAAGCAGAGAATAATCTCACAGCCTCAGGACTCAGCAAATGCTTAGCCAACTTCAACTCTGCTTTGAAAACAAGAGATATTTTTATTTTTATTTTATTTTTTTCCCATTGCAGTGGGACAGGGATTCTCAAAATGTCTACATGATTTTCCTTAAGGAACAGAGTTTGGCCAAGTGGTATCCAGAATTTATATTTGAGTTGGGAAGAGTGGAACTATCATAAGCTTTTGAGGGCTCATGACGGAGACAGGAAGGAAAACATGAATTCTCCCCAACATTTGTCCCTTTTGCTTCATTTAGCAATGTATTTAGGTCATAAAAATATGTATGGTATTCTTAAAAGCAAAGGCAGGGGCAGGAGGTTCAATCATTTATGCTTTTTCAGGCCCCCCAGCATGCTAACACAGCTCTCTGTTCAGGAGGAGGGAGAATTGTATACCCTCACTGGGAATTGGGACCCACGCCAATGGCTGCAAGCATCTCACTGTTTTGCCGCGTTCTTAGGTTGGGGACTGTCCAGTCTGGCATGTGGATCAGATCAGGGGCTAGTAAATGCCACTTTGTTTTGACACTGAATTGCAATGAGGTGGGAAGATGAGCCTGTTTCAGGAGATTAAAAAGAAGAATGTGTTGGAAAAGTTCCAGCTTGATCCACCATTAATAGAAAACCATCTGAGAGCTCTAGGCTGGCCTTAGAAGTATCCCAGAACTAGCAGTTATCCCAAATCCGGCAACAGTTTACTTGTATAGTGATGGAAAGTGACCAGAAGCACACAGGAATTTAAGAGTAACAATGAAGCCAGGTGCTGATGGTGCAAGTCTTTAATCCTAGCACTCAAGACTAAAAGGCAGGTGGATCTTTGACTTCTAGGCCATCCAGCTTGGTCTACAGAGCAAACTCCAGGACCGCCAGGGCCACACAGAGAAACCCTGTTTTGAAAAACAAAAACAAAAACAAAAGAGAAACAAAAGAACAAAAAAGACTAACAACAATTCAATTTCATGTTTTTTTTAAAAAAAATTTATTATCATTTTTTAGTAACACAGTCTTGTTGATTCCAGGTGAGCCTCGAACCTTTGAATTTGTTATGTGTTTAAGGATGACCTTAAACTTGTGACCGTTTTGCCTCTCTCATGGGTGCTGGAATGAAAGGTAAGCAGCACCAGGTCTGGTTTGCTCAGCAGTAGGGATAAAGTCCAGAGTGTTGTGTATGCTAGAAAAATACCTACTAACTGAGCTACAACCCCAGCCAGACCATTTGATTTCATACTTATATCTATATAATTATGTCTAAAAAATATGTGTTCCATGTAAATACAAACCTATAATATAAAATAGAATTACTACAAAACGTATTTTTGCCTGCAATAAAATATTGTAGCTATGAGTTATTGAGCAGGTTTTATGTTCTAGTCATTATGCTAAGCTTTGTGTATTTTGCCTATTTAACTCTCATATCAATCCTATGAACTGAATGCTATTAGCTACTTTTTATTGCTGTAGAAGCAGCTTCAGAGTGGTTAAGTAACTTGCCCAAGGTCACACAGATAGGAAATGATAGAGTCACAATTCTGGAGTAAATTTCTGGCCCAGGGGCTTTTAATGAGACTGGAAGATAAAAACACCCAGTTCAGGCTTTAAAATGGTCCCCCCTCTCCTCTCTCTTTCTCTCACTCTGTGTGTGTGTGTGTTTGTGTGTGTGTGTGTGTGTGTGTGTGTGTGTATACGCATGCACATACAATATATGTTCCAAGATACTCAACTGGTATATTTGAGAGAAAACAAAGTAGAGTATATGGAGGATTTGCAGGAAGGAATAGGAAGAGGGAAATGATGTGATTATAATCATAAAAAAATAAAATGCTATACAATATATTGTATCTCAAGAAATGTGTGCTCTGTGTATGCTGGACATTTATTAACAAAAAAGGTGGATAATTTTCATTGTGCTTCTTAAATAACGATGGTTTAATTACCTTTAACACCTGCAGCCTCTCAGTTAAGTGATGTCTGGTAGGAAATTGTCCTGGCAGTTGCTTTTTGAAAATAATGATCAAACGCACATGAAGAATGCCAGCTAATGCCATCATTATTTACTTAGTATAAATTTACAATAACAGGAAAATATGTTCATGGAAATACAATATCATCTAAAGGACTTAAAGAATTGAAAACAATTCCCATCTTTGTTGTTTGGCCTTACTTTCCTTTGAAAAACATACAAACCTGTTTATCACTTTGTCATAGGAAACAATGACCATGTTGATACAAAAAAAAAAAAGGCAAGCTTAAGTAGAAATAATAAATAACTATCATCGTGGATGAAAAGGCTTTGTTTTTTAAAAAGTGGTTTTGTTTGGTCCTTGAAATATTCTTTTGAAGAAAGGCATGTGTCTTGAGGATTAATTGATAAGTTAGATGTCAAGGAACTGTACCTCTGCATACCCTCTACAAAAATAACATTCAAATAGACAGTTCTGTTGCTCTAAAACGAAGGTCACTCAGTTGTTTTCTCTTTATGTCTCTGTAGCCCTGCACACTCAGCTTTGCACGCTCTTCCTTATGGTACTTCCCTACTCCTTGAGCCACGTTTACGTCTACATCCAACTCTCCACCTTCTTCTAGGTGAGGACAGGGCTCACAGCCTCTGCAAAGCTACTCTGATACCTCATAGAAACTGTGCCTTTCTCTGGCTAGCCGTTCCCACAATCCCATAGGAATTTTACTGTGTTATTTAATGGACAAAGCAGAAGTTTGAGGCCTTGCATATTTTTAAAACTTACATATTTTAATTAAACTCACATTTTAACTAAAAAAAAAAAAGAATTCAAACTTGCTATGTAACCAAGGATGAACTTGAACATCATAGGAAATGATAGAGTCACAATTCTGGAGTAAATTTCTGGCCTTTCTCCAAGTGTTGGGATAACAGGTATGTCCCTTCATGGTGGTGATGGTACCCAGGTATTCATGTAAGGTAGGAAAATATACCAAGTAAAATATATATTTATCCCATCTCTCTTATATGCCTTTTACATACTGAGTTTGCCATTCATTTTTCTTACACGTTGCTGCTCTCCTGCTTTACTTGAGTCAGAACCCATTCTCATTCAGCTTTACATGGTCCTCAAATTCACAGCACAGGGTTCTTTCTTTCCACCATTTCTCAAGAGTATCCATTTAGACTTGAATACCTCCTTTGTGTCAGACAGTGTTTTTGCTTGTAGGATGAGGACAGTATCTGCTTTGAAGATATTTCTGAAACACAGATGTATTCACTTAATATTTCAAAATGACCTAGCAAAGGATAAGCTATAGTCACAGAGCAAGGCAGCATGGAAACCCATTAGGCTTGACAAGGGAGAATGGCTAGGTTGGATGTATGGGTAGTGTATCTATCTGAAAGTGGTCTACATAAGTTATCATTTCAATGTTAAGATTGTTCTAGAACAATCTAGTGTTGTCTAGAACGTGACTGTGAGAGTTGAGTGACCCAAGGAAATCACCTAGTAAGACACAGGGTCACTTTGCCAACTCATGTTCTATGAATTCAGATAGAGTGTCCAAAGATCCAGATGCCAGTTCTTGGTGAATGACGGGTAACATTCGTGACAGTGGTAGATGGTTGCCTTTGATAGAAGGAGAAAGTGCTTCCAGATAGTGGAAACCCATTTTAGTCAGTATTGTATTGCTGTGAAGAGACACCCCACCCACAGTAACTCTTATAAAGGAAAACAATTGGAGTTGGCTTACAGTTCAAAAGTTTAGTTCAACTTGAAACTCAAGAAGAATGAAGACCAAAGTGTGGACACTTTGCCCCTTTTTAGAATTAGGAACAAAGCACACATTGAAGGAGTTACAGAGATCAAGTGTGGAGCTGAGACAAAAGGATGGACCAACCAGTGACTGCTGCAGCCAGGGATCCATCCCATAATCAACCACCAAACACAGACACTATTGCATACACCAGCAAGATTTTGCTGAAAGGGCCCTGATATAGCTGTCTTGTATGAGGCTATGCCAGTGCCTGGCAAACACAGAAGTGGATGCTCACAGTCAGCTATTAGATGGAACACAGGATTCCCAAGGAAGGAGCTAGAGAAAGTACCCAAGGAGCTGAAGGGGTCTCCAACCCTATAGGTGGAAGAACAATATGAACTAACCAGTACCCCCAGAGCTCGTGTCTCTAGCTGTGTATGTAGCAGAAGATGGCCTAGTTGGCCATCATTGGGAAAAGAGGCTCCTTGGTCATGCAAACTTTATATGTCCCAGTACAGGGGAATGCCAGGGCCAAGATGTGGGAGTGGGTGGGTAGGGGAGCAGGGCGGGGGATGGGGAGGGTATAGGGGGCTTTCAGGATAGCATTTGAAATGTAAATGAAGAAAATATCTAATAAAAATTGGAAAAAACAAACACCCCCCACCCAAAAAAAATTTAGTTCCTTATCATCATGGCAAGAAGCATGGCATCATGCCGGCAGACAGATACTGTGCTGGAGAAGGAACTGGGATTTCTGTACCTGGATCCACAGACAGCAAGTGACATTGGGCCTGGCTTGAGCATTCGAAACCTTAAAGCCCACCTTGAGTGACACACTTCCTCTAACAAGGCTACATCTCTTAATATTGCCACTCCCTATGGGCCTTTCCCCCCCCCCCCCCCCGAGACAGGGTTTCTCTGTATAGCCCTGGCTGTCCTGGAACTCACTCTGTAGACCAGGCTGGCCTCGAACTCAGAAATCCACCTGCCTCTGCCTCCCAAGTGCTGGGATTAAAGGCATGCACCACCTCGCCCAGCTGGGGGCCATTTTTATTCAAACAACCACAGAAACTTATTTGAAGAGGCAGGAAGATTCCCTGTCCTTAGGCTACCCTCTGTATTTCAGATTTTGACATTTGAAGATCAAGCAGTTTTAGTAGAGCTAGCTATGCAGGACATGTTCACTCTCCTTGGAGAAAGCCAGTTATGGAAAGAAGTGAGATGTATCCTGTGAAAATACAGAAAGTACAGGCATGCTTGCTTGCTTGTAATTTGGATGAATGTGGATGGTAGTGACACAATGGGAAAAGTGGCAAAGATCTTAGCTTTCATTTAGTAGACCTGGTGAATTTCATCCTCAGTTATTCTGAGGATCTCAACGAAGTTTCTCAGTCGGCTTCTATAACTAAACACTTTAAAGATTTTTTCCATTTCATACAGATGAGTGTTTCTCAAAGTGCGGATGATGTACATGAATTCTCTGAAGCGAGTCTTACAATGTCTCATATTGCTGTGCTTTGAACACAAGAAATCAGTGAAGCTGTACAAATACAGTCCTTGAAAATAAAACTTGCATGTAAGCTGGGCATGGCAACATGCCCCTGTAGTTCCAGCTGCTCAGGAGGCTGAGAAGGTAGGGTTGCCTACTAGTTCCAGACTGGCCTGTCCAAGACCTACATGCAGATTATATTTTAAAAATGTGTTGTGTTTTGCAGCAGCATGATATTCCTGGACATTTACAGATGATTATTTCTCTCAGTTTGAATATGGGCTGTGCACTCACAAGCTCATTTGTTTGAATATTTTGTCCATAGCTGGTGGCACACTTTTGGGAGGTAGAACAATTTTGACATGGCCCTAATGGATCTAGAAAGAAAACTGTAGTGCAGCCCCACTTCCAGCCTGACCTTCTACTCTCTGATCAATACCTTATACACACAGTTGCCACAGAGCCACCTATCATCATCCCTCCCTTGCCAGTGTGGGCTGTGTCTCCTTAAACCATAAACCACTAGCCAAAATATATTAAGATTAACTTATTAATGGGTCAGTATGTATTCATGATGCCTAAGCTTTATTGAAATTGTCCATTGATTAAGTTGCAATTAATTTTAATGACTGCTTATATTCAAATGCTTGAGAGTATTTCTGCTGTTCATATATATATATATATATATATATATATATATATATATCCTTAACATATACATATACATACACACAATACACACAGATACACAGACACACATATATTTATATGTATGTATGTGTGTGTGTGTTTTCAAGATTTCTTGTGTTTCTCTGGTTGCCTTGTCTATCCTAAAACTTGTTTGCAAGACCAGGCTGGCCTTGAATTCATACAGATCCACCTATCTTTGCCTCCTGAGTGCTGAGATTAAAGGCATGCACTACTACCAACTGGATATATATATATATATATATATATATATATATATATAGAGAGAGAGAGAGAGAGAGAGAGAGAGAGAGAGAATATGAGAAAATGAGAAAGGATATCTAGAGAATTTCAGATAGTATTAAAAGAGTCCTCAGAAAAGGAATAACATTTTTTATTTAAGAAAAATTTTGCACAATTTCAGCTTTCAAAAGCTGGTATGGTTTTTACTGTGCCTAGGATTTTGTTTAGAAGGTTGTTTTTGCTCTGCCTTTTGACTTTAATGAGTACCTGGTTATGTCTTTGGGGTGTAGTAATGAGATAGCACACAGAGAAGCATGAACTACCATGCTGAACACAAAAGAGGCATTGCAATGGTAATAAAGTTTCAGTGTAATGGAAACATGGGAGAACCACTCCATGCCAGTTTAGTTGAGTGTTTTTTTTTTTTTTTAAAGTACATAAAAATCCTAATGAGACATTATTGGAAAATGCTATGTTGAAGCACATATGATCTATCTCTTTCTTTCTCTTTCTCAGGTGTGTGTGTATGTGAGTGTGTGTGTGTGTGTGTGTGTGTGTGTGTGTGTGTGTGCATGTGCACGCACTCATGAGTATGTGCTTAGGGCCTTGTGCATGACAGCCACCAAGGTAAATTTGTTTTTACAATTAATATATTTTCTGAGAAGAAATAACGCATTTCAATATTTGTTTTGACAACGTAAATTAGTTGAGAGCTTGGAAGGAAACTCATTTGGTAGAATGTTTTGTGTAGCATGCATGAAGGCCTAGGGTCCGTTTTCAACCTTACATAAAATGGGCATAGTGGCATGCACCTGTATGTAATCCAGTGCTCTGGAGGCTTAGACAGAAGGATCAAAAAGTTCAAGGTCATCATCAGCTAAATTGACTGAGATACTTGAGATCATTTTCTAAGATTAATAAATCACAAAGCAAAAACAACAGCTAAGTGCAGGAAGTTCTCACTGTAGCCAAAGGATAGCTACTGCCTACAGGGGAATATAATAAGCTGATGGCGGAGACACATTGTAATGCATCCTACGTTATAAACAAATTAAAATTTCTAAGCCAGGTAATGGTGGCACACTCCTTTACTCTCAGCACTTGGGAGGCAGAGGCAGGTGTGGATCTCTGAGTTCTAAGCCAGCCTGGTCTACAGAACGAGTTACAGGATAGCCAGGGCTACATAGAGAAACCCTGTCTCAAAACAATCAAAGAAACAAACAGAGTTCTGTCAACTATACAATATTAAATATCTTTCATATCAATAAATTTACATGTGGAACATTTAGTGAATTGTAACAAAAAGTCAGGAAGGTAGGTTTCTGAAGGACCTTCAATTTGAATATTCATCTCTCCATGGTCATCTTGCCTCCTTGAGACAGATAGAACAAAGGGAAGTAATAATGCATACACATAAGGATATATTCTCAAAACATATTCTATCCATTTTTTTCCAGTAATGAAAATGATTGTCGTAAAAATATTTAAGCAACAGCCAAGTGTGGGAAGTTCATGTTGCAGCTAAAGGATAGCCATTTGCACGGTAAAAGGTACAAGCGAGCTTGAAGGGGCTTAGCACTTAACGCTGAAAAAGTTTGCTGAACTCCTGCTTCTTGCCCATAGCATAGGAAAGCACTCAAACTCTGTCATTACTGCAGGCCCAAATTTAGAAAGTCATGGCTATGATATTGCTACTCTTGGAGGAAGACATCATACAGAGCAGTTTTGCAAAGTGTTGTGAAATTGAGTGCTATGGAAAGAGGACACTACCCGACTCCCCTTTGAAGCACATGAGGTAATCATTTGAATTATACCTTTGCAAAGGCATGTTAGAATGCATTTCTTATATCGGTATATGAAACCGTGATTAACATGACCCTTTGGGGGAAGTTTGATCTGTCTGTATGATGCTTGAAAACACAACAGGCTCACAAAGAGAGTTTATTATATAGGTCTCAACACTGAAAAGGCATGGTGCGTGCAGGAAAAGAAAGACAGATTTTGTTCTGTCCTGGTGTGTCTCAGATATTTATCAATCGAGATGGCATTTGTAGGTGCAAATCCCATTTCCCCTTTTACATCCCCTCTGGCTGGCATATGATGACAGCATTAGAGCTAATGCCACTTGGCTGATCATGCATTGCTGATCACCATTCAAAGCAACCAAAAGAGACAAAAGAGAAGGCCTTGTGTTCCCCAGAGTACTAAAGGAAGGGGAGAAATTGCTCATTTGAAACGGATTGAAAATTTCATTCATTTATAAACAATAACAACATGTGTTACTTTCCCTTTATTACATGTTGTTAGGAGAGATGCAGAATGTGGTTTATGAACCACTTGCAAAATTGATCTTCCTATCTATCCAACCCCCACTTCTCTACTATCTCTAAGTTCTTATCCTAAGGACCATATTTTTTATTGAGTATTCTTACCTTTGTTCTAATTGATGCTTCTAGCTTAACTATAATAAGGCTATATGAGACTGGTCACACTTAGAATATCAGATATCTTAAAAAAGAGAAAGCACAAAGCATACACACACACACACACACACACACACACACACACACACACACACACCGTTTGCATGCCATGGGTTTTTGATGTTTTATTACATGTTCTATTTCTGTATTTTTAGCATTACTCTGTATATAATAAAGTACTATATTAAAGATACTATTAGACATTTCTTCTATTTACTAGTTTTACTACTCAAAGAGGTAGATAAACATGTAGAGTGTTTCAAGCATGTAGAGTGTTTCAGCTGAAAGTAAAGAGTCTAGACCTGATTCTGCATTGACTGGATCTTCTGTCATAAAAGTACTAAGAAAGTTCTTGAAAAAGTTCTGAATGGTCTGTGGCTGCTGTACAACATCCATAGTTCACGAGAAAATCTCTAGAACACAGTCCTAACTTGGAAAGTTTGGTATTTTTTTTGGTAAAGTTGTATATACATATATATGATGGTCTCATGTAGGTTTATATTTTTCAAAACCTACTTTAATAAGGATTCTTAAATGCTTTAACCTCTCTTATAGCCATTGACCAAAGGTACAGAAGGAAGATGGCTAATAGGGCAAGGAGGACCTATTTAGAAATAGTTCTTTGGAGTAATTCCAATCTTCATTATCAGCAGTCTAGTTCACTAGCAAAACATCAAGCATGAATCAGCAGCTGTGGCTCAGTCCAGAAGAAACTGTGAGACTCTGCTGATTGGCAGGAGTCTTTAGTGTACTTCTGTGAAGACACAACAAGCAAAAATTGGTGAAGAAAGCAAGGCAAACCAATATTAGAGCATCACCAGTGAAGACCAGTGTCAGCAAAGCTCAAAGAGACACCAGCAAGGTGAACCGATGCTAGAGCACCATCCACTGTCTGTGGGTTATATTTATACTCTTTCCAAACATCACCTGTTCTTTCAAATGTTCGTTCCAGCAAAACATCACATGCCCTCTTACCAGACAGTTTCTAGCAAATCACCATGTGTCTATTCTCAGCAAAACATCCTCTCACTTGTCTGCTTCACTGAAGCACCCTCTCATAAGACAGTTTCCAGGAAAAACATCACATGATACAACTGAGTTTCCAATGACACCAGAAATTCCTACTTCAGACTCATTTTCAATATTATTAAATAAAATTATGACAGGAAGTTAATAAGTATGAAACCAGGATTCACCATATATCACTTGGTCTTCATAAAATCTAGACAGTTTCTTGACAATGTAGTAGTCAAGAAAACAGAGCCCTAATTGAATGGACTATCATAGGAAGCTAATTAGGTGATAAATACTAGTGTATATGGCTTTCTAATAAGAAAATGAAGCTGATTCCATGCTAAATCATTATATATAAAATCCTATGAAGACTCAGTCTCACTATAGCTTGAACTTGACATGATTGGTGACAAGTTTCTTACAAGTCATGCAGACTATGCCATGTAATTCACTTGTGAGAGATGTGGAATAGTCATTGCAGTGCAAATAGTGTACCCTGATGCCAGTTTTATGTGTATGTTTGTGTTTGTTAAATGTTCACACACTAAATATACTTTTTGAAGTAAAAAAATTGTATTGATTATGTAATAAAATATAATACTTTGTGTACTAATAAACTTCTTTTCTACACCTCTTTTGGATACTTAAGATGTCAACATGGAGGAGGGGAGGGTGGCAAGATGGCACTGACTGCTCTTTTGGAGGTCCTGAGTTCAAATCCCAGCAATCACATGGTGGCTCACAATCATCTGTAATGAGATCTGATGCTCTCTTCTGGTGTGTGTGAAGACAGCTACAGTGTACTTACGTCTAATAAATAAATACATAAAAAAAAAAAAGATAGCCGGGCAGTGGTGGTGCATTCCTTTAATCCCAGCACTTGGGAGGCAGAGGCAGGTGGATTTCTGAGTTCAAGGCCAGACAGGGCTTCTCTGTGTAGCCATGGCTGTCCTGGAACTCACTTTGTAGACCAGGCTGGCCTCGAAATCCACCTGCCTCTGCCCTCCGAGTGCTGGGATTAAAGGTGTGCGCCACCATGACCGGCTGAATAATTTAAAAAAATAAAATATTTTTAAGATGTAAAGAAAGTGGGTAAAGAGTGTGTATTCCTCAGTGAACAATTTGTGATATTTATGCAAATCTAATTATTTCAAAATGAAATGCTAAAACACTAACTCATTATTACTCCTTAAATTGGCTATTACTCATTTGTCTCAGAGAAGGAACCATATTCTGCCATTGTTGAAAACTCACGTACTTGTGCATTCTATTTCCTTTACTGTTTCTAATAGCCATAACATTGATATGTCTGTATTCTCCATCACCACAGCCACAATCTTAGTCAAGAAGCATCTCACTTTTACCCTGGAGTCCTATGATGTGCATCAAATTACTCTAGCTCTTCATCCTGGTCCCTCCCCAGTCCACAGACAAATTATCTTTCCCACAAAGTCAATCTCATATTGTTTGTTTTAAAAAAGAGTACCCTATCTCCAATCACTGAGGCAGGTAGAATGCAAAAAAAAGTTTCAACAAATAAACATCATGAACAATCTGTCAAGAACACTGGGGAAATAAAGTCCTTTGTTGAGATTTCTAGATCAACTGTGTATAGTTGCAATATAAAGCAAATGATAGATGCAATTGCAAATTTTCTTTGCAAGAATAAAAGGAAATAGGTGAAATGAATACTAATACATTTTTACCTTATTTTTGTATCCTATACTTTCAATATATGGTATGTATTTTGCACTTGAAGTGTATCTCAATTTGGTCTGCCCATATTTTAGTAAGCACACACAGCTAGCGGCCACTTCTGAGGCTCAAACATAATATTGTCAAGTATGGTGCCTTGACATAGTGCCTATGAGGTATGAGAATATGAAATGAAGTTATGAAAATATAAAGATGAGATAAGCAGATGTTAGTATAAGATATCAGAAGGCATCCAAGAGATTACCCCAAAAGTAGTATTGCCTGGTTTTCTGCCCAAAATAAATGATAGTTTGGGGGTATAACCAAGTGATAGAACACCTCTATAGAATTACTCCCAATTAATTACATAATTTTGGAGGGCAGATGGTTATTGTCCTAGTTAGGATTATAATTACTGTGATGAAACACCATGACTGAAACAACTTGTAAAGGGTTTATTTCACTCAGAGTTCAGTATAACAGTTCATCATCAAAGGAAGTCAGGACAAGAACTCACATAGAGCAGGAACCTGGAGGCAGGAGCTGATACAGAGGCCATGGAAGGATGCTGCTTACTGGTTTGTTCCCCATGGCTTGCTCAGCTTGATTTCTCATAGAACAAAGGACCTCCTGCCCAGGGTTGGTTTCACCTACAATGGGTTGGACCTTCACATATCAATCATTAATTAAGAAAATGGCTTTTAGGCTTACCTACAGTAGGATCTCGAGGAGGCATTCTCAATTGAGGGTCTTTCCTCTCTGATGACTCTTTCTTATGCCAAGCTGACATAAAACGAAAAGGCACAGTTGCTTATCTTACCAGCATCCAAACTTTTAAAATATGATGTCAGTCTATATCCCAGGCTGGCCTGAAACTTATTATGTCACAGGCTGCTATCCCACTCATAGCAATCCTCCTTCCTCAGCCAAGAGTAAACTATCACAACCAGCCAGACATTTAATTAACTGGTCTTTTTTTTTCTTTCATTCCTGTGTAGATGTTTTGCCTGCATGTGTGTGTGTGTGCCCCATGTGCATGCTTAGTGCCCAAAGAGGCCATGAGAGGCCATCAAATCCTCTGGAACCTGGTGTTAAAGGCATTTGTGAGTTACCTTGTAGGTGCTGAGAATCAAATTCCAGTCCTCTGCAAGAGTAACAATTCTTCTTTTTCTTCTTTTTCTTCTTCTTCTTCTTCTTCTTCTTCTTCTTCTTCTTCTTCTTCTTCTTCTTCTTCTTCTTCTTCTTCTTCTTCTTCTTCTTCTTCTTCTCCATCTTCTACTCCTCTTTCCTTTTTTTTTTTTTTTGAGACAGGATTTCTCTGTATAGTCCTAACTGTACTGGAACTCACTCTGTAGACCAGGCTAGCCTCATGAGACTGGTCTTGCCTCTGCCTAATGAATGCTGGTATTAAAGGGGTGCATGCCACACCCCCAGCTCTAACAAGTTGTTCTAATCACTGAGTCACCTTAGCTAATTTTGATTAACCTTCTGATCCATGGTGTCATGGGGTTGCTGCAGGAACCTTATCACAGTGCTCTCTCTGTCTTGCTGTCTCTCTATCACTCTGCCTTTTTCTTTCTGAGACAGAGTTTTACTTAGTATTCCTGAATGGCCGGGAACTCACCATATAGACCAGGTTGGAACTCACAGAGATCCATTTGCCTCTACCTCCCATGTGCTGGGTGTTTTGCCTCTTAAATGCAGGTTATACTATATATTCATGTCAGTTGGACACTGTTGCCTCAAATACAAGTCTATATATGCAGCAGCCACTGTGATTGAGAATGTCAATACTCTTGAATTAAGTTCTCCCACTTATCTCTGTGCTTCTCATCCTGTATCTGTTCTTTACCAAACTCCTAAGACAGTACCACCCTACAATGCTGTAGAAACAGACTACATTTGAACAGGCCTTTAAAATCAATCTTTCCATCACTGTGAATCATTGCAACACTTACAATCTACCTATTCCCCCCTTCTTCCTCCTGAAGATAGATCCATTCGACTATTATCTTGCAACTGTAGAAATAGTTTCAATACTTAAGTGTGGTGGCTCATGCCCATCATCCTAGGACTTAGGAAATTGAGGAAGAAAGATTTCTGAGAAGTCAAGGCTATCCTGAACTATGCAGAGAACACCAGGCCAGCCTTGTCTACAAAATAAGACCCTGTCTATAAAATGTAAATAAACTAATAAGTAATAAAATAAAGTTACTAAAATAAAACAGAAAAAGTGGGTTTATAGCCATGAGACAACCCAGACATGCTGCTTTTCCTCCTCTTCCTCCCCCTTCTTCTCTTCTTCCTCTGCCCATCTTCTCTTTCTGATAGTGTAAGAGGGAATGTTCAAGGAAACTTAATAACTAACTATGCCATAATTTGCTCACATGAAGCACTTAAGGACCAAGCTGCCCACTGTGAAGTCAGTTCAAGGTACCACTGATTACATTGAGTCCAAATACATCTTTGGAGCTTCCTATAATTTGGTATAATCTGAAAGTCCCATAATGTTTAACCTCTGCTAGGAGTCTTTCTGACAATGGACAGATAATTGGTGCCCCATCTTGTACTATCCACTTTTCTACAACGAAATTGTCCTTGTCTACTCTCTGGTGTACTAAGGAGAGAGGTACTATAGAAGGGTAGTGCTGAGAAAAGGGATAAATATGCAGATGAAAAGTTATCCCTGCATTCCGTGTTTACGTTCCCATCAGTGTTTAATGCTATCTTTCTCCCTGACTGATGGTATTGACATCTAGACAAATGCCCAGGAATCTGAACAAGAGAAGCAGACACAAAAGAACACCATGGAATTATCAGATGGATTGTATATTGGGTCAAATGTGCAATTCCTACTAAGGCTTTGGCTTACAGTTATACCCCACCACATAGGACATATATGTAAAAGTGAGAAAATATTAGGTAACTAAATGACAATTGGTTCTTTGATAGCCCAGGAAGTCCATTGAGTCCATATTATCCCTTGCAGGACTTCAAATGGATATTATACATTCACCTGGCTTATAAGCAATTTACTCACTGGTTATTGCCTTCGTGTTGAATGACTAGACTGAATACATACTTGAATAGATGTGCTGATAGCTGAGGTCAGCTGCTCCGTGGTTAAGTTCTTGCCCAGCGTGTGGGAAGCCTTTGGTTTGATCTGAGTCCTGATACCAAAATAAATAAATAAATAAACAAATAAATAAATAAATAAATAAATAACCGATATGACTCCTTGGTTTGACATTTCTTTATTGACTGAGTCAGACCAAGGAATTATTTTACTGCAGAAGCCAGAAGTAAACCACTTGATCACAGAGTCGCTTGGGTACTCATTAAAGCTTTAGATCCCAGGCCAGTCCCAATGTTCAGGGAAAGTGGAGCACGAAACTCTACATACCTAAAAAGAACTCGAAGAAACTAGAGTCAAATGGCCAGAAGCTTTACCTCTGTCCTTGTCAGAAGAGACCCACCTCTTTTGAAATAGTTTTTAGATTCTTTATGTCCTGGTATCTCTGAACCCATTCCTGTACTGATTAAGCAAACACTTAGTATAATTATCTATATGCAAGAACTAGCACATTAGTATATATCATGACCTGTATTGAAGGATAAGGTTTACTATCCCTTTCAACCAGGATTCAGGTATATGTCACTAAATGAAATAATGTCTTGTCACCTCTCTGAAAAGAACGTTAGGAAGTCTTGCTGACCCCCTCCCTGCACTACTCTTAGAAAACACCTTCCCGGATTCTTCCAATCCATGCGAAAATAGATCCACCATCTTCAACCACAGGCCCATAGGAAGGCCCTGTCAACTATAATTGTTTTGTATATTTGTTTTCCAAGACAAGACTTTACTATGATTCTGAAACTGTCCTGGAATTTTCTTGTAATACAGACACACACACACACACACACACACACACACACACACGCACACACACACAATATGCTGACCTCAAACTCATAAACCTCATGTTTCAGTTTTCTTAGTGTTAAGATCATAGGTATGTAACAACCACAAGTGACCTTAATGTCAAGATTCCCAAGGCCAACTACTGGACCTTGAATCAAACAGCATCAAGATAGACATTTCTATGGATCAAAATTGTTTTGTTTTGTTTTGTTTTGTTTTGTTTCCTTTTGTTTTGAAATTCTTCTCTCCAAAAGAAAACACAGAAAACCGTTCCTCTCTTGTCCCTCTTTCTTATTTAAAAACAGTCATGGCTGCAGGTTGCTGGCCCCAAATTATCTTCCTTTTAATTCTCCACTATGGGTTTTTTTCAACCATGTTTCATGCCTATGAATTCTTTTAGCCCTGACATTTGCAATTCACTTCCAAACCTTGAAGGTCACATGACCTCCAAAGGGTTTTGGCATTGCCACCTCTCTGGCTTTGCTATGGTCAGCACACAGCTTGTCAGCACACAGTAGGCCTTGTCCTTGGTGGTTTTCCCACTCTCCTGGCCTTATGAACATCCAATGCACTCTGCACCTTTACCAGGCCTCTCCGGGTCTCTCTGCAGGACCTCAGTCACTACGGCCTTCCCAGCTACTGTCACGCACAATCCACAATGCCTCAGAATGCTCCTCAAATTCTGCCGCCTACTTCAAAAAACTGTGGCTAGATAAAGATAGAGCACAATTTGGGACTAACTTGGCTAGGTGACAAGAACAAGCCTCAGAGCTGCCAAAGCCAAGTGCCAGACTATCTATACCAACAGTCTCAGCACCTGTTCTGTTCTCATAGGCTGAGGGAGAACAACTTCAGAAACGGAAGTGAGCACATGCTACCGTGACAAATGAAAGGCTCACCAAGTCACTGTGCCTTCATGGATGCTGTTTCCGACGTGTAGGTGTATTTGCTGGCACAGGGCTCCACAGTTCAGCATTTTTGTTCGTTGTAGTTTGCCGAAGCGGTCTCTGTTGCTGAAAGAAATGTCCTTGGCGAAGAGTGAGGACTACATTTGTCTGTAGGTGTAAGGATAACTATTTAGAATGTAGTATTATGCTGGCTTAATAAAGCTGCTGCTGTAGGTTCTTTCCAAGATTTATGCTGTCACTACCTGCATGGTTCTGATCCAAAGACAACAATAATAAACATGCCAGTGTGGATGGGAGAAAGGCCATGATGGCGTCACCCTAGATATATATATATAGCCAACTAAGAGATGCTGAAAGTGGAAAAACATAGTCTTCCCCAGGGAAGAGTTCAACAATTGGTTATTCAGTACCAAATGATAAGCCTTGAAAACATATACAAGTAACATGCAGACTACTGAGCAGGTTGTGTTCATGTATTTAGGAATATATATGTATTCATAGATACATGAAAGGCTATATTCATGAAATCACAGCAACATGGTAAGCCTTTCATTTATCATCTGTTTACTTCCATTTCTGATGTTGTCTTCCTAGTCTATGAGAACAGAACACACACACACACACACACACACACACACACACACACACACACATTATGTATATAACAACAATAAAAGAAAATTTTGTGAAGTCGAAAGAAAACAAGGGGGTACATGGGAGATTTTGGAGGGAGAAAAGGGAGAGAAAGATGATGTAATTAATATTGTATATTTGTAATCTCAAAACATTAAAAATATTTTAAAACATAGGGAAAAAGCACACCAGAATCAAATTTGGTGCTTGGTAAGGTTTGTCTTGCACCTGTTGCTTTTTGTACTAACAAACTGTATCCAGAGGTCCCACCTTGGGCTGGGCAGTGGTGGCACATGCCTTTAGTGCCAGCACTTGGGATGCAGAAGTAGATGAATCTTAGAGTTCAAAGCCAGCATGGTCTACAGAGTGAGTTTTAGCATAGCCAGGCAGCCAAGGCTAAACAGAGAAAGCCTGTTTCATAAAACCAAACAGCCAAAAAAAAAAAAAAAAAAAAAAAAAGATACTGTCAGTCTCGGTGCTTGCTGTATGTCTTTAATTCCCAGTACTAAGGTGGCAGATGTTTCTCTGTGAGTTCAAGGCCAATTTTGTCAACCAGGTGAGTTAGTTCCAGGCCAGTCAAGGATACACATTGAGACCTTGCTTCAAATAACAGCAACAAAGATAATCCACATTAACTCGGAAGTTATTTTTTCCAGGTGAGGTTTCTAAAAGAGTTGAGTAAGATAATCAAATATGAGAATCCTATTTTTCTCTTCCTCCTCTTCTCTGCCTTTTCTCTGCTTTCTCCTCTTTCCTAACTGGGCAGTCCCTCTGGTCTTCTTTGGATCACAACTGGGCTAGTGATTAAAAGTTACTCAGCCCAGTTACTGAGTGTTTTTATCTGACTTTGTCCCTTGGAAATAAGTAAGACAGTGGGCAAAACACCTCATTTGTTAAATCAAGTATTTAGCCGGGCATGGTGGCACACGCCTTTAATCCCAGCACTGGGGAGGCAAAGGCAGGCAGTTTTCTGAGTTTGAGGCCAGCCTGATCTACAGAGTGAGTTCCAGGACAGCCAGGGCTACACAGAGAATCCTTGTCTCGAAAAACCAAAAAAAAAAAAAAAAAAAAAAAAAAAAAAAAAAAAAAAAAAAAAAAAAAAGTCAAATATTTATCACAAAGTTAAATAAAAATATGGCTATCATTTGATTTCTATTTGTGTGTCAGGGCTTTATAGAAAGTCCTGTTGAGAGTCTTTAATGCTTAGTATTATTTTTACAGCATTATACATTTCTGTAGGGGTGTTAAAATACCTCAAGCACTTGAACTCATTTAAATGTCATGTTTGAGTCGACAGAGATGACTTGGTGAAGTCATTTACTGCTTTTTTCTTCAACTTTAGGGAATGAAATATGACTTTACCCCCCGAATGTTATTTACTCTTGTCTCATTTTTAAAAAAGTTTTGTAAGAAATATTTGGTGCCAGTTAACAACATCAACAACAAAAAATTGCCTTTTTTTAAACTAATGGAATAAAAGAACTATGTTTGCAATTGAAAGGGCAGTTTTCGTCTTTTGTTGTTTTGCTCCAAAGAAATCCTATTATGTTTCATGCATAGCTTTAGGGAATGTGAAAACAACTATCAGATCAATGACATGATTTTGCAGTTGCTTTTATCAGGATATTTCAAAGTGAATATTCAAACCACCATTCATATTCCCTATGTTTATCTCACCGATCCCTTTATTTCTAGTGGATTCCTTGTGGAAAGTGCTTAGGCATGGAAACCTGGCAAAGCTGATAACCTGATGGAGAGTGGGGCTAAGCTGTTTGTAAGGAGGTGTTAGCAGTCGCTGACATTAGCTCCCTTGTGCTGCAAATCTTTGCCTATGTTCTACCACAAAAGATGACAGCATTTAAGGACTGCCGTAGTCAGGAAATAAAACCAACCAACCAACCAACCAACCAACCAACCAACCAAAGAGCCGCATAAAAGGGATTCAGGGAACGGTATTCCACAGCATAGGACTGCCGTAGTCAGAAAAGTAAAACCAAACAAACAAACAACCAAAGAGCTGCATAAAAGACAGTGTGAAGAGAAAGCCAGTCACTGAGATTCCCAAAACTCTCCTAATCTAGGTGAGTGAGGGGTTTGTTTCAGGCCTTTACAATGGGTTCACTTCCCACCTAACTTCTCTGTATTAGCCTCTTCCATCCAGTGGAATGTCTTATAGATGTGTTAGTAGCTAACCCTTGGTTGTTTCCACTGCAATCTTGTCCAGTGTAATCAACTTTTAGGCGACATTTTCCATAAGTAGGTCAAGGATATCCAGTCTGCTGGAAAGCTGCATCTCAAATGCTCAAATAAGATGTTTGAGGCCAAAGTAGAGACTATTTTATTTAGATCTTGCTATGTGACAGATAATTGTAGTTTAACAACATGAACGTTTCCTGCTTCTCTGAGAATAAGAGGACATGATTTTTCAAATCAGAAGAAAGTTGGGTAAATCTCCTCCATTTCCAGAGTTCTTTTCCTTTGGGAAGTAGAAAGGAAACTTCTGAGAACTTGTCTAATGGTCCTTTTCCCTCTTTTTTTTTCCCACCTAAACAATTTCAGAGTAATGAATATAGCATATTTTCTGGTATAAAAAGCAATTTCTGAATGTGTCTTTAAAAAACATAAGCAATAAAAAGCATACGAGTGTTTACAACATTTTCAGGCCGTTCTCATTGGATAATAAGGTGTGTTTAAATGTCACAGTGGCATACTTTCTTAGGAACAAATACCAAAATAAGATGCTGGGCTCTTGGATGAATAAGCTGAATTGAAAAATGTTAAGGTAAATACCTATGCTTAAGTATTGCCAGTGGGGTTGTTTCAGTTAGAATTATACGTCTACTTTGAAATGATAAAGTTTTATTGCAACATAATTGCATTTAACTGTTTTGAAGGGCTTTGTTTTGTTTTGTTTTGTTCCCACTCTGGGAAAGAAATTGCATTCCCAGCTGTTTCTCAACTCCTGTAATTTAAATAAGTAAACCTTTTGTTCTTAAAACTTACTTAGCTCTTTCTAATTCTGTTGATGGACACCCATTTCTGCGACCTTATTTTATGTTAATATCTAACAAAAGAACACTGTTAGCCTCCTGCCAGTAAAGGTCCCACCTCCTTTGTTGGGGGGGGGTGTGAAGAGGAGGGGGATTCTTTTTCAGCCTTTTCCTTTAGAGACAACTTTAAACTTCCTCTCTCCACATCTAGTCAAGAAGCGAATTTCTTCAAGAGCTAAAAATTCCTAGGAAAAGGCTATAGCCCCCAAGTGTGGAAGGTGGTTCTTAGCTGTCAATTCCCCTTTGTTATGCGCTCAAATGGAATTATGAAATGTTCGTGGCTTTGTAGGGCAGAGCACATTTCTCCCGAGGAAATGCAGATGTATTAGGTGTGCCCAGGTAATTTGAAATGCTCATGCTGGCAGCTTTTCTGCATGAGTAAAGCTGTTTAATTAATGCCTTTTCCCCTTCCTTCTGATTAGTTGATTCTGATTTTCTTTGAATAAATTAAACTCTCTGTAATATGCTTCCTATAGCTTCATGGGCTACCCAAGGCCTGATACCTCCCACCAGGAGGGCAGATGCAAAGAAATGAAATGACTCCTCTGCATATTTCTCACAGAGATTTTTCTCCTATACAAAAAAGACTCAAATTTCCCTTGCAATATGTGTTCGAAGAGCATCTCTGAGGTTCTGTGGATGATGCTTATTGGTTTTTTTATTTTGTTTTGTTTTGTTTTATTATGTTTATTTTTTTGTCCTTCCAACTTGAATTCTGGATATGAATGGCTGATCAGTTTAATTGTGTTTTACTTGAGATTTATTTTCAGGAGTGAACACGTTCAGGGAGGAAGGGGAAGAAGTGGCTTAAGCACGTTCCTTACTAACAAAATAGTTAACTGTTACTTCTCAGTGTGAGCCCCAGTTTCTACACTGGCCTTTGGGAGTTAAATGTTTTTTTCTCTCCTGTAGCTGCCACAGCATTCTAAGGGGAACATTTTATTTCTGAAAAATTATTTCTTTAAATCAAAGGCATGTAGGAGAAAGGCTGTAATTGGACTGGTGGGCCACTCCTAACCCTAACGTCATCCGTGTGCCAGTGGACTAACATAGCTACATTTAGCTCATTAATTACATTGAATGATGAGAGAATAAGAAAATTCACACACGTAATTTTTTTTCTATACAATATAGCTTGATTGAGTTGTTTTCTTTGCCAAGAAGGTGATCTTGACGGTAGCATTGACATCCATTTGCACTGTTCTTTGACATAGAGTCTTAAAAAGAACATATTTCAGAATTTTTTCGAGCCAATGGGTAATAAGTTGCAAACATGATGTCCATCGCACCTAAGTCTTTCAAATATGTATTTTCTATAAGGCAAAAATATTCTCATGTATTACTATTGTCCTGCTGTTAAAATTGCTCAGTCATGCTAGATTTTTGCTTCCAGAACCAAAAGAAAAAACCTCCCTACAGAGAATCATCACGCTCACCTTTGCAATATTCCACTTGAACATACTGCAGAGGTAATGGTAAAAAAATTTTAAATGCATATAACGACTATAGTAACAAGATCACTAGTTAGTATTCTATAGCCCTCTGTCCTAGACGCTTGAAAATTCTCAATTGTATTTTAGAAGTATGTGTGTGTGTGTGTGTGTGTGTGTGTACTGAGCAGAGCTATGTTGACAGCATTCTTTTTAAGAATCTGTGTCAAGGAACAGTGCAAGTAGATGTCAATGCTACAGTTAAGTTCACCTTCTCAGAAAGGAAAAGGATACAATCAAACTCTAGTGTATGAAAAAAAATTAAATAGAAAATTTAAAATATCACTTCTATTCTTTATAAATATCTTTTCTTGACTTCCATTGATTCCCAGTTCAGGGGTAACTGACACAGCTGATCCTGTAAAAGCATGGATAGTTGATTTAATCCTCTGAAAATGTTCTTAGAAAAGTTCCATAGAGTTCAAAATTGACCAAAGGCTGTATGTCATGACACACGTCCCTAATCCCAGTACTCAGGAGGTTGAAGCAAGAGGATAGTCAGTTCAAAGGCAACAGCCTAGATCGAGAATTTCAGAAGCCATCATGAGCTATGTAGCAACTTTCAGGCCTGCCTGGGCTTCATTGTTAGACGCTGTCTCTAAGTAGCTGATGTAGGGTAGGGGTGGCAGATGGGGATAGAAAAGAATTAGTCAAGAGGGGAACAATAGTTTTACAGTGACTCTTAACAATTATATTAAGATCCTTTATGTTCTTGAATAGGTTTTCTTATTCTCTCACCACTCAAAGTAGTTAATGAGCTAAATGTAGTCATGTTTAAAGTAGACTTGTTTGATTAAGTGGATAATTCACTCTTTAATGTAGTATTTTAGCATGTGCCTCCAACTGATTCCTTCTTAAATTTTCTTATTTTGAAATAATTTCAAACGTACATTCAAATTGTAAAAAGTACAGTTCTCATATATATTTTCATGTAGGTTTCTCAATTATTCATACTTTCTTTGTAATTCTTATTAAATAAGTGCATATTTCAGCATTTTTCTGAACTAATGGTCAATAAGTTGTAAACACGATGGCTGTGGCACCTAAGTCTTTCAGTATGTGTTTTCTCTTTTATTATTAGATAATTTCTTTATTTACATTTCAAATGTTATCCCCTTTCCTAGTTTCCCCTCCAAAAATCCCTATTTCCTCCCCCTCCCCCCTCCTCCTGCTCCCCAACCCACCCACTCCTGCTTTCTGGCCTTGGCATTCCCCTATACTGGGGCATAGAACCTTCACAAGACCAAGGGCCTCTCCTCCCATTGATGACTGACTAGGCCATCCTCTGCTACATATGCAGCTAGAGACATGAGTCCCTCCGTGTATTTTCTTTGATTGCTGGTTTAGTCCCAGGGAGCTCTGGGGGTACTGGTTAGTTCATATTGTTGTTCCTCCTATGGGGCTGAAAACCCCTTCAGCTACTTGGGTACTTTCTCTAGCTCCTTCATTGGGGACCCTGTGCTCAGTCCAATGGATGACTGAACATCCACTTCTGTATTAGTCAGGCACTGACAGAGCCTCTCAGGAGACAGCTATATCAGGCTCCTGTCAGCAGGCTCTTGTTGGCATCTGCAATAGTGTTGGTTTTGATGGTTGTTTATGGGATGGATCCCCAGATGGGGCAGTTTCTAGATGGTCATTCCCTCAGTCTCTGCTCTGAACTTTGTCTCTGTAACTCCTTCCATGGATATTTTGTTCCCTCTTCTAAGAATGATCAAAGTATCCACACTTTGGTTTTCCTTCCTCTTGAGTTTCATGTGTTTTACAAATTGTATCTTGGGTATTCCGAGCTTTCTATAAGGTAGAAATATTCTCAAGTATTATTATTGTACTGTGGTTAAAATTAGGAAACTGACATTTATCCAATATTTCCTTATAATCCTCAGATTCTATTCAAATTTACTGTCTACTTTCAAGACTTCATCTTCAACCTATTTCTTGACAGCTCGAGGATGACTAGGTTTTCTTTAGAGCTAAAAATCATGTAATAGACGCTATTACTACTTCTGTTTTATAGCTGAGTATATTGGAGTGACAGACCAGGTAAATGCTCTTCTACAGATGAGAAGGCTAGGCTAATTCCTTGACAGGCTTCAAATTGGCAATTAAGAAGACTAGGCCTAAATCTCTGTTTCTAGGAACAGGGCAATTCAAGGACTCAGATACTTCCCCTCCACCTGTCCTGAGGCAAGGACAATGGGTCAGCAGCAGTTTCCAGACTTCCTCAGCTACTTCCTCAGATAGTTGCTAGACCTCCCCAGCAAGTTTACAGCTCCCAAATCCGGTAATAGAATGTCAGTAGAGATGAACTCAACAGATTAACATAGAGGTCACCTATCCCAGAGTTCCTTAATGTGCTTTGAATCAGGTCTGCAAGCTCACTTGGGTGTCTATCTTGGTACTGGGGAGACCCCAGCATGATGGACTTTTGCTGAATAAAACACTCTTTGTGTCTACATACACTATTTGAGTCCAAGGTATCATACTTGGAAGAATCATGGAGCCTTACACAGACACAGAGCTAATCTCACTGATAGCTTGTCAACAGCTACACACTCTACTATGCTTTGCATCTGTTCTAGTTTGCTTTCTCTTACTGTGATAAATACCATGAACAAAAAACTTTCAGCAAGAAAGGGTTGCCTTTAGTTTACACGTTTCAGTTCTATTATCAAGTGAAGTCAGGACAGGCACTGAAGGAGAAACTGTGGAGGCATGCTGTTTACTGGCTTGCTCTTTGGGTCATACTTATTCTGCTTTCTAATACCACCCAGGACTGCCTGCTTAGGGATGGTGGTATCCACAATGGTTTAGACCCTCCCATATCAATCATCAGTCAACACAATATGCTACAGACATGCTCACAGGACAATCTGATCAAACCAATTTACAATTTAGGTCTCTTCCCAGGTGACTCTAGATAATAAATTGATAATGAAACTAACCAGGATGGCATTTAAAGTCAAGATGCTCTAAACCAGCAGTTCTCAAACTGGATTGTGGCCCCTTTGGGAGTCACATGTCAGATATCCTGCGTATCAGGTATTCATATTATCATTCACAATAGTAGCAAAATTATAGTTATGAAGTAGCAATAAAATAATTTTATGGCTGCGGTCACCACAACATGCGGAACTGTATTAAAGGGTTACAATATTAAGAAGGTTGAGAACCACTGCTCTAAACTTAATTATATTGGCCTGCAAACAGCACTCTATCTAGTCATTTCTATTTCAGAGACTGATAAAAGCATTCATCCAGTTGTTCAACTTGAAACCTGATTATACATGATTCATTTTTAGCATGTCATGGTAAAATGTAGTTCCTTAAGCACGCTTGATATATGTATTATATCTGTTAATTTGTTTATCCGATACCCAGGATTTTAAAATCATTCATAGAAACATTAGTATAATATTGTTTGTAGTTGCATCCCTAGTACACAGTATTCAGAAACCGATATCTAGCAGAGACGAGCACTCAATTAGTACATATACAACTGACCCTTTATATTTATGGGTTCTGCATTCATAGATTCAAACAACTGTAGAATATATATATATATATATATATATATATATATATATATATATAATTCAATTAGTTGTGTTGTGTGGTATACTTGTAATCCCAGAACTTCAGTGGTACATCAGGAACATAAAAAGTTTTAGGTCAACCTTGGCTATATAGCAAGCTCAGGACCAACCTGGTCTACATGAGACCTTGTCTCAAAAAGAAAATGTGACTGTATTGCATACATACAGATGTTTTTCCTATTATCACCCCTAAACATTATAACAACACAATTGTTCATATTGGATTTATGTTGTATTAGATGTTTTACCCAATCCAGAGATGTTTTAAACTCTACAAGAAGATGTGCATAGTTTTTATGTGAATAACTCAGCAGTTTATATAAGGGAAATGAACATCCCCAGATTTTGTTGTTGGCAGGGATCCTGAAAGCAGTCCCTAGTGGTAATTAAGAAACAAGTATATTTGCTTAACGGAAGATTTGGTAGCATTAAACCATATACAAGCAAGTTGCTAGTGTGGAAAAATATTAAGGACTTATTCAAAGTTATACAATAAGCAGTAGCAGATTTACCATAAAGTAAATGAAGAGTCCTCTTTAGAGTCTATCTTTTATTTGTTATTTATTTTCCAGGACTTATCTTCCACAGAGCTCTCTGGAACTCAGGGACCTTGGCAAAGGGCAAAATAATGTGCTTTTGCTTCTGCAAACTTTTCACTGGTTAAGATCGATGTCTCCATTTTGACTCACTTTCCGTCACCATCCCTATCTTACAGAGTGACACCCATGAGGCTACAGGCATTTTGAGGGTCAGGCTAAAGGAAAGATGAGGTGAGAATACAATTCACTTGCATTTAGTGGACTATATTTGTGGTTTTGGCAGTCACTAGAAGGTATAATTGCTGTTATTATTGTTCATCGAGTGGGGCAATGGCTTACGACAATATTCTACCATTTGCCATTTTACTGGCATCTTTGTTGGGAAGGTCAAGCCTATAGTCTCTACCCTGGTAGGAATATATCTCTTGGTGCATATTATATAAGCATTTAGAATGAAGAGGACTAGACTTGGTCTTTACTTTGCTATGTCTCTAAATTCTGAGTAAATGATTTCCATATTGTTTTTCTTTTATTTTAAATTTTAGTTCTTGAGATCTTCGCACATGAGTACTGTATTATACTATTTACCCATCCTTCTCCTTTAAAATCCTTCTCAGTTCACCCTGCTGAGTTTCTTTAGTGTTGCTTATACGTGTACATGGTTAGAGAAGATACTTTGGGATTGGATAACCTATCAGGAAGAATAACCCTGGAACAGACTGATCCTCGTTCTCTCAGCAGCCATTGATTACTGTTAACTCTTCATTGAGGGATGGGGGCCTTGTGACATTTTTTTCCATCCATGTTTGGGTGTCAATTGATACTGTCATTTTTTAGGTCTTGTTTAAGTAATCATATTGTTGAAATTTCATGGATTTTTGCTTTTTTAAATTTTGTACTTATTTGTGTATTAGTGTTCTCTGTGTATATGTTGTGCATGCCAGGAGAAGGGATCAGATCCCATTATAGATGGTTGTGGTTGCTGGGATTTGAACTCAGAACCTCTGGAAGAGCATCCAGTGCTCTTAACCAGTGAGTGATCTCCCTAGTGCCCTCATGGATTTTCCTTAAAGATATCCCTATAAACTGGATAAATACCCAGGAAATCTGAGTCAAGATTGGCAAGAAGGTATTTGGTGGGTGTCCATTGAAATGTTAGAGGGCAGAGTGGCTAGTGTAACTAACTGTTAAGAACACTAGCTAACTGTTTTCCCAGAGGACTAAGGTTCGATTTCCTAGCACCTACCTTGTAGCTCACAATCATTGTAGCTTCAGTCCCAGGTGATCTAGCACCCTCTTCTGGTTTCTGTGGTTCCCATGCATACATGTGCATATACATGCAGGCAAAAGTACTTATACACAGAAAATAAAAACAAAAGTAAAAAAAAAAGTTTGTTGGTTGAGAGAATGGATGAGTGAATAAAGCATGTTTTTATATATAGTTCTTGGGAACTTGGCACGTTGGAGGAAATACCAACCAATGGTGGTTAGGATAGAGTAACAGTAAGGGTGGTAGTGGAGAGACAGCGCTTCTTCTTAAGACATTGATTTTCTCATTTTCTGTTTTGTTCTTTGATTTTTTTGTTTTGTTTTGCTTTTGTTTTTTTGTTTTCTTTTTGTTTTTGTTTTTTTGAGACAGTGTTTCTTTGTATAGTCCTGGCTGTCCTGGAACTCACTCTGTAGACCAGGCTGGCCTTGAACTCAGAAATCCATCTGCCTCTGCCTCTGAGTGCTAGGATTAAAGGCACCACTGCCAGGCTCTTCTTTTCTTTTCTTTTCTTTTCTTTTCTTTTCTTTTCTTTTCTTTTCTTTTCTTTTCTTTTCTTTTTTATTGGCTATTTTCTTTATTTACATTTCAAATGTTATCCCCTTTCCCAGTTTCCCAACCTCCGGGGAAACCCCTTATCCCATCCTCCCTCCCTCCTTCTATTAAGGTGTTCCTCCACCCACCCACCCACTCCTTCTTCCCCCACCCTCAAATTCCCCTACACTGGGGCATCTATCAAGCCTCAAGGACCAAGGACCTCTCCGCCCAGCTGGAGCCATGTGTACTCCTTTGTTGATGGCTTAGTCCCTGGGAGTTCTGGGGGGTTGTTTTCTTTTCTTTTCCTTTTTTCTTACTTTTTTTTTTTTGAGAAAAGGTCTCACTGTGTAGCCCTTGATGGCCTGGGATTGGCTGTGTAGACCAGGCCTGCTTCTGTTCCTGAGTTCTGGGATTAAAAGCATGTACCACCATGCCTGGGAGCCTCCTGCTCATTATGAAAAGCTTGAGATTAGATAGGAAGTGTGAATGGCTTGTAAGGATACCACAGGGAGGAAAGTCACATTCAAAATTCATTTTCTCATCTTGGGTATTTATATCTACCTTTGGTAATGAGGTTTCTGGCAGCAAAATGTGGGGTTGGCACTTCACTTCCTTGTTAATACAAATATTACCATATGACTCTTTCCAAATAGTAATTTGCACTAAAAGGACAGACATCTCTAGTTATTTGCAGCTCCAGTAGATAAAAATGAAAGCCAAAAATTCTGTGCTATTCTAAGATTACAGACGTAGAAGGAAGGCTGGTGGTCATATGAAAGAGGAGAACTACAAACCATTGCCATTACAGCATCCTTCAGATAATATTGAGAACAAATCCCAAACTGAGTTTACAACTGTTTGATCTTTCCACAGAGGTCCTGTTTGCTCAGAGTACCTGAAATCCACACGGGAAACAACAGCAGAACATTAGGGGAAAAATCCACACATCTTCATTCTCAAGCCCTTCATTTATTTTTAAAATATTTGTTACATGAAGTACTTCAAAATTACTCAAGCCATGTCCAGATATACTCAAATAAAAGAGAATATTGTTTTCCATGGCAGGTGGAATGGGAGGTTGCAAAGGTAACATTATTATGGTTTAGTGGCTAATCATGACTTCTATATAAAATGAATCCATAAAATCATCACATATATTTCACAATTTAATACGGGGTTATCTGTCACTGTGGATTTTTTCAGTGACATTTAGATTTAACTGAAATAGAAGATAATCAAGCTTGTACATATTTATGTACTATCTTGGAATATTTTGATACATATATGTCTTGTGCAATGTTTAAATCAGATTAAGCATATCTCTATCTCTTCAAACAAACATCATTTCTTCATGGTAAAAACATTCAAAAGCAATCATTTTGCTATCAATTTGCAACGCACATTGCATCATAATTATCTACATCTATTCTATTTTGCACACTGAAGCTTTTTGCTCTTCTCTAACATTTTTTGAAAGACAAAAATAAGAGCACACATTTTTTATATAACAATTAAGAGCATACTTTTGATCTCAGCACTTGGGAGGCAGAGGTGGGAGAATTTCTGAGTTCAAGGCCAGCCAAGTTTACAGAGTGAGTTCCAGACAGAGTTTCTCTGTGTAGCTCTTGCTGTCCTGGAACTTACTCTGCAGACCAGGCTGACTTCAACCTCAGAGAGCCTCCTGCCTCTGCCTCCTGAGTCCTAGGATTAAAGGGTGCACCACAACCAGGGCTCTTAAGTGTTGAGGCATATCTTTAGGCTCAAGATGATTCTGATGAAAGAAAAAAAAATCCTACATCCAATTACTACATATTAAATATTTAGTATTTATTAAATAATAATAAATATCACAGTTTTCTAATAAATATTTTATTGAATAGTAAATATTTAATAAATTTTATTTTATTTTAAATATTGAAATTTAATATTTAAAATTTTAATTATATTAAAAATTTCTACTACCTTTGAGGAGTTTTCTTTGTTGTGAGTATGTTTCTGCACCATTGAAACCATTTAGGGCCAGCCTCAGGCAACATGGGCTACTTGAGAACCTGCTCAAGAAATTATATTGATGGTTTGGTGACATTGTAGTAAGTAAATATATATTTCTTTATTAAGCCATTCTCTTTTTCCATTGTAATAGATATTTTTATACAATATGTTCTTATTACAGTTTTCCCTTCCCCATTCCCCCCAACTCCACACCTGTCCAAATCCATATCCTTTCTTTCTCTCTCTAAAAAAAAATAATACAAACTTAAATAGGATGAAGCAAACAAACTAACAGATGAAAAACACACAAGAAATACATGCAGAGTCACAGATCCACACAGGCAGAAATCCTACAAAAACACAGGACCAGAAACCATACTACATATGTAAAAGACCCTCAAGGAAAAAGGTTACAGCATTACAAGACAAAGAAGCTCCATTTTAAATCGAATTGGCTTTGTGTTGGCCTGGTCACAGGTCTGTCTTTAAGTGTGATTTGTATAGCTTGGTGGTGGTGCCTTTAATCCCAGCACTTCAGAGGGCAGAGGTACATACATCTCTGAGTTCAAGAAATCTAGTCTACAGAGCTAGTTCCAGGACAGCCAACACCACACAACAAACAACACCCCCCCAAACAAACAAACAAAACAGGAGTGGTTCTCTAGTCAGACTCCTTGGAGTCTTTGGAGAAAACTGATCTGTCATTTGCTGGTGGTTATCAATTGGAGATAGCTTCTCGGTTAGGAAGAGAGGCTTGTCTCCCTCCACACCCCCTCTCAGTGCTGGGACCCCATCTGGCACAGACCCACGAAGGTCCTGTGTATTTTGCCACAGTCTCTGTGAATTTATATGTGCATCACTTTTGCTGTATTTGGAAGGTCTTGTTTCCTGGTGTCTCCCATCCACAGTGACACATTCTGCCTCCTCCTCCACAGATTTCCCTGACATCCGAGGGAAGGAATTTGATGGAGACATACTGTTGACGACTGAGTGTTCCAAGATCTCTCACTTTATGCACATTGTCCCATTGTAGGACTCTGTTTTTTCTTCCTATCTACTGCAGGAGGGAGCTCCTCTGATGATGACTGAGCAAGACCCTGATCTAGGAGTGTAGAGGATTGTCCTTAGCAGCCAGTTTATTTTTGTGTTCCTTTAGCAGAACAGTAGTATATTGTTTTATATTTTTGGCCAAGTTAGCAGTGTTAGGTATGGCTTCATCTCATGGACTGGGCCCTTCAATCAGATATTGGTTGGTTACTCTTACAAATATGTGCATATCGAACAGGACGGTCACCATTGTAGATTGAAAGATTTGTAGCTGGGTTCATTTTTAGCTTCCTCCTCTGATAGCATTCAGAGCACTTTCTAGTCAGTAGGGGTGAAAGCTTTAAGAAGGCACAGTCTTGACTTCTCCATTCAATGAGTTGTCTAGGTATTGTCTCCAGCAATAGGGCTCACCATTAGTTTGTGGAAAGCAATATATAGTCCTGGAAATGAGTTGTTTGGGGGTGTCCATGGGGCTCCTTCAGCCAACAACTTGATTAGATATAACCCATTCCCAGCACTGGAGGTGTCATTGGTGGCATAAGATGTCTTAGTTGAAGCATTGTCTCCTCAGCTATTTGAATTTTCTCATTTTGATTTCTTTCCAACAGGGGCTGGAAAGATGTCTCAGCAGTTAAGACCACTTGCTGCTCTTCCAGAGGACCTGGGTTCATTTTCCAGAGCTCACATGGTGGCTTACAATCATCTGTAACTCCAGTCTAGGTGATCTGATTCCCTCTCATGACCTCCACAGACACAAAGTATGTATGTGATACACATATATGGATGCAGACAGAATACCCATATGCATACATGAATAAAAATAGATTATATATGTATGTATATATATACATATATATACATGTATGTATATATCTTCTACTGTATTACTGTATTAGGTCTCCATAGGCTTCCTCAAATGATTTTTAGTTATAGCTGCTCCCCTGTATCCACTCTTTTAACCCCTTCTTCCCTCCATCACCCTGTTTGATGCTCCCATTCTAGTCACTCCACACCCCCTCCCTGTCTATCTATAACTGTCTGTTTTACTTCCCCTTCCTTGGAAGTTCCCTCCTTTCCCCATAATTCCTTATTTTATACCTACCTTCTGTGCTTATACTGATGGTAGTCTGTTTACCAAAGACTTAACAGTATTTACTTATAAGCAAATGCATACCATATTTGGAAATGTACCACATTTTTTTTTATCCATTCATTTGCTTTCAATTTTTGGCTATTATGAATATAACAGCAATGGATATGATTGAACAAGTGTCATTGTGGTAAGTATTCTTTGGGTTTATCCAAGAGTGATATAGTTGTATCTTGAGGGAGATCAATTTTCATCTTCCCGAGGAACCATCACACTGATTTCCATAGTGGTTGTACAAGTTTGCAGTTCCACCAGCAATGGAGGGGTGTTTGCTATACTTTACATCTTCACCAGCATGAGCTGTCATTTCATTTATTGATCTGTGCCTTTCTGTTTGGTGTAAGATTGTAAGATGGAATCTCAAAGTAGTTTTGATCTGCATTTTCCTGATGGCTAGGGATAATGAACATTTTTTTTTATTTCTCAGCCTTTGAGTTTCCTATTCTGAGAACGTATACTCCATCTTTTAATTTGGTAATTTGTTTTTGGATATCTAGGTTTCTGAGTTCTTTATGTATTTTAGATATTAGCTGTCTATCAGATGTTTAGTTAGTAGAAATCTTTTCCCCTTTTATAGCCTGCCATCTTGTCCTATTGACAGTATCCTTTGCCATGTAGAAGCCTTTTGGTTCCATGGGGTCTCATTTATGAGTTGTTGAACGTAGTATCTGTGCTAATGGTATTCTGTTCAGAATGTCATATCCTGTGTTAATGACTTCAAAGACATTCCCCAGTTTCTCCTCTACCAGCCTCAGTGTATCCGGTTCTTTGATCCATTTGGAGTTGAGTTTCACTGAAGGTGATGCACGTGGATCTATTTGCATTCTTCTACATGCACCATGAAGTTAGAGCAGCTCCATCTGCTGAACGTGCTCCCTTTTTTTTCCATTGTGTATTTCTGGCATTTGTATCAAAATTCAGTAGTTCTTTTATTACTCAGGAAAGTTAAGTTGTCCTGTTTTTTTTTTTTTATTTGTTTCTTTTTGTTTTGTTTTCGGTTTTAGTGTGTGTGTGTGTTTCCATATGAAGGCAAAAAGAATGTCCTTTCAAGTTCTGTGAAGAATTGTGTTGGAATTTTGATGAAGATTGCATTGAATCTGTGGGTTGCTCTTGGTAGAATAACCATTTTTCCTACCCATCTATGAACATGGGAAATGTTTTCATCTTCTGATATCTTCTTCAATTTCTTTCTTCAATGTCTTAAAGTTTTTATTATGTAAGTCTTTCAGTTGCTTGGATTAACCTATCTTCTTATGTAAGATATAAAATGAGTATTCGTGATGGCATGCCTCCCTTCTCTTGGGGATAGAGGAGAGAAGAGTAAAAAAGAGAACAACAGAATGTTTTGAGAAATATTCCATTATATTATGACATGAATTAGTTTTCTCCTATTGTAAAAAATGTAGAGTAATAATGGAATAATGGAAAGCCCAAGATATACGAGTAGAAAAATAAACATCTACTTATAGCTTCTTAGAGGTCAACCTAACTCCAACAGAAAGTATGACTAGATCTAGCCTTTTTAAATGAGCTGCTATGTTGTTTGAACATCCCATAATTTTTTTTATTATAGTTTTTAGCACTTTTTGGAATGTTTCCAAGTCCCAGGAAGGAGGAAATTTCAATCTTGTCTAATTTAGATATATTTTTATTCAGAACCCAAGCAACTTACCTAGCCTTATCTCCTGCTTTTTGGAATAGGACTTGAATATTTTCAGGAATGAAAAGTACTCCTGAAACATGAGTAAGTGTTATTATTGAAAGAAAACAAAGTAGAAAACTATAAAAATTCTTGGGGGCATCACTATTAATTTCAAAAGAAGAAGGGGGTATAAAACTATTGAGATCATACTTGGAATCTGAGTGCATCCTGTCAGAGGGACTCAGCTCTCTTTGGGATTGATGGGTTGTACTTTATTTTTTGAAAGGCAATATCTACCTTATGTGTATAACTGATCCTTTAGCTTTTCAATGGCTCCTACCTTTTAAGAGTAGACGTAGAATTTTCAGGACAATTGACATTTATTTTGGTTTTCTAGAGGGATTCTCCTGGCCTAAGTGGGCAAGGCCAGTGCTAACCCCTCTCCAGTGCATATTTAGCATTGCACAGTGAACTGTCCCAACTAAAAAGTCAACATCAACAAGCTTACCCAGGAGAAAGTACATGATTTATAGTTCAAGACCACAATTTTGTCATGCTCTTTCTTCTTCTTGTTCTAGGGATGGCATCCAGAGGCTGACAACTTCTAAGCACTCTGCGACTAAGAGGTGTTCCCAACACTGTGTTTCCATTTTTAGAGATGGGAAGACTGAGAGTTATGGAGGTAAATAACAATAATAGCTCCTGAATTCTTATCACATTTTGGGATATCTGTGCTGTTATTAACCTGTGCCTTTTACAGATAAGAAAATCAAGACTCAGAAAGTGAAGAGCTTTACCTCAGGTTATACAGCCTATAAAATAATTGGTAGGACAAGATTTCAAAGTTAGGACTTCTGTGATGTTGGTTTTGTTATGTGTCTTGAGCAAGGGTCTTACTGTGTATCCAAGGCATGCTGGACTTGAACTCCCTTTGTAGTCCAGGTTGGCTTTGAACTTGAGATCTTTCTGCTTTGGTCTTCTGAATACTGACATTACCCCCACACCTAGCCTTAACTTTTCTTATTTACTTATTTATTTATTTTCATATTGATAGATCTTGTTATGCAACCCAGGTTGTCTTAGAACTCTCAATTCTTCTGCTTTTACTCACTGAGTGCTGGGATTACAGATGGGTAATATCACATCCAGTATGTCCAAATCTGGTTTTTTTCTTTCCTTCCTGTCTCTCTCCCATCCTCCCTCCCACCCTCCTTCTTTCCTTTTTTGAGATAGAGTTTCTTTATGCAATGCTGGCTGTCACTATGTAGTTCAGGTTGGCCCCAAACTTACAGAGATCCACTTGTCTCTGCCTCAGCCTCAGGAGTGCTGTGATTAAAGGTGTGCAGCACCATGTCCAACTCCAAATTTGGTTCCTTCATTGCAACAGGGCCTGTGTGTCAAAAGAATACAGATCCAACTTACTTCTTAAATGTCTCCCATAGAAAGTTGAGTGCCAGGCAAGGATAGAATATTTAAATAATAGTGATAAAATTCGGTAACAAATGATAACTGCTGACTACTAGCTCCATTTTAATGCACCCAGAATATGCTAACCTGAGGTGAAGTTAATCAAAGACAACAATGGATTTTAGAGCATACCTTTGCACAGCATGTAGAGGTCAAAGAAACATCACAAAAATTCAAGGAGCTATTATCCTAAAGTGCTTAGGGCAAAAGTACACAGAAGGAGTTATCCTGTACACAATGTCTTTAATGAACCTCTTACCTGATTGTTCTTTAAACAAAAGAATCTTAAACTGAACTCCATCCACTTCTAAAGGATTGGGGGATAAAGCTGGATGGCACTTGAAAACTACAGGACACTGTTCTAATATTAGTAGTGCCTAGGTCTTCTCTCTCTCTGTTTCTGTCTCTATCTCTGTCTGTATCTGCCTCTCTCTCTCTCTCTCTCTCTCTCTCTCTCTCTCTCTCTCTCCATATATGTATGGAGAGAGAGCAGTGAATTATGCATAAAGATGAAACCATGAGCAAATATAACTAACCAAGTAAGTCTCGGAGCATGAACAGTAAATGTTAAATGAGTCTTTTCAGTTTGAACTAATGGTAGATTCAAAGGCAGTTGAACAGAACTGCAAGAACAGAAGAGAAGAAAACATACAAACAAGTTGGTACACTGTGAGTCTTTCAAATTCCTGGACTCAGTGGCCACTGGCTGCTGCATTTCTTGGTCTACCCAACCTCCTATAGGGGAATATAATCTGATTAAAAACCCTTTGGTGACTGAAATTCTATATATTCCATTGATTTTTTTTTCTTTCTCCAGAGAATCCTAACTTATGCAGATGTCAAAGGGGAAGTAAACTGGCTAATCATGCAGAGAAGACAGTACAAGCAAGCAGAGCAGAAATCTATATTTGCCAAGAGAAAGCTTGAGGTGAAAGGAATGTAGCCCACCTCATGACTCCTGGTCACCTTTCCTGCCCTTTCTCCCCCTTGAGGCAAAAGCCAGTGGGTTCTATGCTCTTGTAAAGAAAAAGGAAACCTTGTCATCAGAATCAAAATGGAGTCAGATTTGTCAACTCAATCAAAGCAAAGTCAATAAAGCCAGGAGCTGACTGGAAAATAAAAAAAAAAACCATTATATGTAAAATAAAATAAAATAAAGGGATGCTCTATGTGATAAAAAAATACTTTTCGAGAAGAAGGTATGTTGAAAATTGAGTGAGGTGCTAAAGAGCATCGTGAAATATTCCTTAAGGCAATCATGCCCCACAGGATGTGGAACTCAAGAACACCAGACTCCTGCAGTACACTGAGGGGTGTGTTGTTTTCAGGGTGCTTGCTAAATTCTGAGCATAGCTCAAAGACATAGTTCATTTGGAAAGATTCCCTCATGCAGCATTGACTTTCAGTTGCCAACTGAAAAAGGATGCCCGTGTCAAGAGGCTGACAGGTCAGAACACAGTACTGTAGTCTCCAGGTCAATACCAGCTAGTGTGGAGGGAGAGCAGAGCTTGGGGACTCCCAAGATGCCCTTGGCGAAGGTACAGCAGGACTTCCAGGGCTTTTTTTGGTTTTTCCAGACAGGGTTTCTCTTTATAGCCCTGGCTGTCCTGGAACTCACTTTGTAGACCAGGCTGGCCTTGAACTCAGAAATCCGCCTGCCTCTGCCTCCTGAGTGCTGGGATTAAAGGCGTGCGCCACCATGCCCGGCATACTTCCAGGGCTTTTTAAGTCAGGGTCTTATGTAGTAGATGGCCCTTTGAATCAAAACAGGGCAAACACTCTTGAGCTCCATAAGACTGCATTTTCGACTCGGGCTTCAGACTGAATGCTGGGATGGCAATGTCATGAACAGAGAACATGAAATTAGCTAAACTCTACTCCTAGAACACAGAGGCTCCTCAGAGTCAATGACACAGGAAGTCTTAGGAAATAAACAATCTGTCCCTCCATTCTAATAGTGTTCGTCAGTTTTCTCTCACGGCAAGTACCTGGGATAATCAGTTTAACAAGCAAAAGGATATCCTTGTAGCCTGCCATTATGCTCTGCGGTTAATCCATTCTTGCTACTGTCTTGATCTGAAATGTATCCCTCCCTGTGAGTAGAGAACAATTATTACTGTCAGAATTCTGTAAACGAGGAAAACTCAGAAACAAAGAAACAAAAAAACATTTTCCACAGGTAGAAATAGACAAAGCCTTATTTGCTTCCTTCCATTCCTTCTTGAGAAGAGAAAATGGTACAGAAATATGTCTCCTTTTCTGCCTCTGTAAAGGTAACCATCAACTTACACAACTGCATCACACACACATACACACAAGTACACACACACATATGTAGTGTGTATATGTTTCCATGTATATATGTGAATATATATATATATATATATATATATATATATATATATATATATATATGTATTTCCTATAGGTGCACATATATTCACAGAACACAAACATCACTGAAATTTTTTATACAATTCTTGATAGTAAAGATAGTAAATATTTTAGGTTTTGTAGGTCTCAGTGGAATATTCTACATTTAAGTTTTTGTAAAAAAAATTTACAACTCTTCAATCCTGTAAAAGCCATTCTTGGCTCTCAGGTTGCACAAAGACAGTCTGGGGACTGTTGCCATTTGGGGACAACATTCTCATTCTTGGATGTTTTCCCACAGCTAAGTGTCTTTAGCACTTTATATGTAAGTAGAACCATATTATGATTTTTCACAACTTACATTTTGCATTCAACATGACGAGACATATGTTGAATGTTGAAGTTTTTTTATATTGGAGTTCAGTGTATGGACAAACCACATTCTAGGTTGTTTCCAAATTTTCAATTTTTCCAATTGGAAAGAGTGCTACAACTCTTTTCTTTCCTTCCTTCCTTCCTTGCTTCCTTCCTTGCTTCCTTCCTCCCTCTCTCTCTCTCTCTCTTTCTTTCTTTCTTTCTTTCTTTCTTTCTTTCTTTCTTTCTTTCTTTCTCTCCCTTTCTTTCTTTCTTTCTTTCTTTCTTTCTTTCTTTCTTTCTTTCTTTCTTTCTTTCTTTCTTATTTTTCAAGACAAAATTTCTTTGTGAAGCCCTGGCTGTCCTGGAACTCACTCTGTGGCCCAGGCTGGCCTGGAACTCAGAAATCTGACGTGAAAAAGAAGAACTTGGCTGGTTTGGTTCTGTCAGGGGGAAACTTGAAATACAAATGAAGATCAACCCTGAAGGAGAACAGGGCACGGTACTTGCATCAGAATTCTTGCATCATTGCAAAGATATTTGCATATTAGTGAGATGGATATGTTTGTTTTATAAAGAATTAAATCATGCTGGTCAGTGGTGGCACACTCCTTAATCCCAGCACTCGGGAGGCAGGGGCAGGTGGAGTTCTGAGTTTGAGGCCAGCCTTGTCTACAGAGTGAGTTCCAGGACAGCCAGAGTTACACGGAAAAACCCTGTCTCGAAAAAAACCAAAAAAAAAAAAAAAAAAAAAAAAAAAAAGTGAAATCACTGGGTGTAGAGAGTCAGCTCGGTAGTTACGGTTCTTACTGCTGTGCAAAAGACCCAGTCTTTGTTTTCTGTAATCAAACTCTTATATTTCTACACGAACAATACAGTAAAAACATGGCAATTCAGGGCTGGAGAGATGGCTCAACAGTTAAGAGTACTGTCTGTTCTTCCAAAGTTCCTGAGTTCAATTCCCAGCAGCTACATGGTGGCTCACAACCATCTATACTAGAACTGATCCCCTCTTCTGGCCTGTCGGTGTACATGCAGACAGAGCATTCATACACAAAATAAATAAATTAAATCTTTAAAAACAAACAAACAAACAAACAAACAAACCCTGCAATTCCTAGCACACAATAGTCTTGAATCTGAGTAAAAGGTTTCAGGGAGGCCATTGGTGTTTCATGGTCTAATGACATGCACAGAGGAAGGTAGCAGTGTTGTGTGTTGACAATTAAGTTTTCAGTGGAGTCACACAAGGTGATATAGCAAGCATGGACAGAAACAGGTCAGATTGCTTATGCATTTGATTAAATTAATAGTTTTTGTTATTATACATTCAGAAACTTTTATATGTTGACAATTTTTATAGGCACTCCCCTCACGTTCAATTCTGTGATGCATATGGTGACAATACCTAATATTTAAAAAGCTATTGCTGAAAGGAAGGGAGAAAGGAAGAAGAAAGGAAGAAAGGAAGAAAGGAAGAAAGGAAGAAAGGAAGAAAGAAAGAAAGAAAGAAAGAAAGAAAGAAAGAAAGAAAGAAAGAAAGAAAAGAAAGAAAGAAAGAAAGACAAGCAAGCAAATGTCCTAGGCTTACTTGGCCGTGAATAAATAAAAGTTCCTGGCACAAAAGTGTTTAGTTATGGCCGGGTGGTGGTGGCTCACACCTTTAATCCCGGCACTTGGGAGGCAGAGGCAGGCAGATTTCTGAGTTCGGGGCTAGCCTGGTCTACAGAATGAGTCCAGGTGAGTCAGGGCTATACAGAGAAACCCTGTCTAGAAAAACAAAACACAGCCGGGCGTGGTGGCGCACGCCTTTAGTCCCAGCACTCGGGAGGCAGAGGCAGGCAGATTTCTGAGTTCGAGGCCAGCCTGGTCTACAAAGTGAGTTCCAGGACAGCCAGGGCTATACAGAGAAACCCTGTCTCGAAAAACCAAAAAAAAAGAAAAAAAAAGAAAAAAGAAAAACAAGACACAAACAACCAAAAAAAGTGTTCAGCTATTTTAAATTTAGATATGATTTTAAATCTTAGTTATTCCTGTGACTATAGAATTTTGTATTTTTAAAAGATTTGTGTTTTTGTTTGTTTGAGACACAGAGCCTTGGAACTCAAAAAAAAAAAATTCCACCTGCTTCTGATTGGATTAAAAGCAGAAGCCACTGGTGTTTGAGAGATGGCTCAGCAGGTGAGAGCACTGATTGGTCTTCCAGAGGTCCCTCGTTCAATTCCCAGCACCCACATGTTAACTCACTACAATATGCGATAGGATCTGATGCCCTCTTCTGGTGTGTCTGAAGACAGCTACAGTGTACTTGTATACATAAAATAAATAAAAACAAACCCAAAACTGTAAAACCAAAATAAAACATTTCTAATCCTCTAGGAGTTTCAGACCTGTATCTCTAGATCAACTATAAATTCTGTACCATTGGACTTTAGCCTCTATATTCCTTCTTTAATTTAATTCAGCAAAGTAAACTCTGTCCCTTCTTCCTAGCCAGCCACTTTCTCATTCACCAAGTCACACAGCTTCCATAGAACAAGCTGTTTAGAGTCCTCGGGACTAAGTGTAGCTTTTCTTTCTGGGTCTCTTAGCAGCTAGAACATGAGTCCCCCATAGCTTTTGTATCGGCCAGAGAACAAAAGCTACACCACTCCAGATAGATTCAACAAAAGGCGGTTTACACAGGCAATGAGGTGCTTAAGGAAACTTGAGTGGGGCTTGAAGTACACATGCTAGTGAGGCTTCTCAAGAGTGACTCCGATGCTCCTGGGCCACTGTCAAAGAGGAGGAGAGAAAGCAAGTTGTCAGGCAAAGTGGAGCTCACGAGTGTACTTCCATAACTCAGATCTGGGGCACAGTAAAGGTTTGCTCACAGGACTTTTATGGCTATAGCTTCTGCCTCCTCTTAATGCTCATTAACTTGAACTTCGTGACTGGGCACACGGCATACATGAATCTTGCTTGCCACGTTAGCCCCTTATACTAATCTATGAAGCTAGGGACTGAATAGCTGAATACAATTGGCCAGGAAGCCTCATGTTTCTATACACAATTTTTTTTTCTGCCTTCCAAATCTCACATCAAATCAGCAGAACCCTATTAGTCATCCAGAATAGTGTCTGGAAAGAGCTGAGGTTTCTTTAGCACATTTCCTACTCCTGTTCAGCCTCCTCAACATTGAAAAGCACATTGGCATGGCCAAATGAGCTGGGCCAGCTCGCCTGTCTCCCCACACAGCCTTGGAGGTCCATGTCACATTTTCATCTTGCTTTTACCAGTCCAGCTTGAGCTTTCTGTGTATAAGGATTGAACCTTGGCACCAAGGCAGTGACAGCAATTGGTTGCCCATGCACCTTGGCTTTTTCTTAGGTTATCTCTTTCCTATGTAGCCCATGTTAGTCTCAGATTCGGGATCCTCCTGCCACAACCTCTGGAGTGCTTGGATTATATATAACATCATCACCACACTTGACTGGAACTTTCAAAAATACAATGAAATAAATATCACAGGACTTTTTATTTTTTTTTAAGTAAACACCGGAGAAGTTATTGGAATTTCATAGTATTCTGTAAGCACCCTTATCTGATGCCAAAAATCTATTTCTATCACTTTCAGTTCCATATCCATTATTCTGTGTCTTCCATCTGGCATTCTGCCCACTGTGCCCACACGCCATTATGCTTTTTTGTCTTTATGAATTTGCCTACCTGTCTCATTTGGATTTATTTGTTGTGTTGTATATAGTCAAATATGGGGATCTTGTTATACTTTAGATCCCAGTTCAATAGGTTGGCGGTTCAGTTTGAGATTCTGTATTTTAGGCAAGCTCTAAAGTGATCAATCATTATGCCACTGGTCCATAACCTTAATTTAGGATATAGTTTTTTGTAGTGCTGGGAATTGGCCTTAGGGCTCCATACATGTTATATGCCTAAGAGTACACACTTACTGGAGTTAATGAGCACAAATGGAGATTCTTTAAGTGTGCACACCACTGAGATCTATGTAGTCATCTAGGGAGCCAAGGCTGTAATACAGCATTTAGGCTGAGCTTGTAGCCTAGGAACCCAAATCCATATGATCTGGGGATTATTTACTTACATGCTATGAATGTAAGAAGGCATATTGAGCAGTGTATCTGTTAATTTAAAATTTATATTTTCTGTTTATAGATATTTTGTCTGAGTGTATGCCTGTGTACCATGTGTGTGCCTCTTAGAGGCCCTGTGACTAGAGTTACAGATGACTGTGGCTGTTCTAGGACTCTGACCCAGGCCCTCTGCAAGTGCAAGCAGTGCTCTTCACTGCCAAGCCTTCTCTCTAACCCTATCATTTCAGCTAGTTTCAGAGGCCCGTGGGGACAAAAGTGGACTGAGTAGAGACTGACACAGAACAAAGAGGACAGATGTCCCAGCAGCCAAGGAATGGAGCCTTTGCATGGCTACTAGCTATCAGTTAGAAAAATTCACTGACAACTCTGAAGTCTATTTTTAATTGATCATTAATTGTTAGAAATGTATACATGGGACTATATTTGATCTGGAGATTGCCTGTCTGTGGTTTCATAGGGAGAACATTAGACCTGAAATCAGAAGCCATGAACCTGGAGCTGTTACCTTCTACAACTCTGAGATCTCCGACTAGTCAATGCCTGTGCTCTTCCTCATTCTGTGAAAGGGAGAGAAGAAGATTTATTCTGATTTTTACAAAAATATTTTATGTGCATAAGATGAAAGGCCTTTAATTTAACATAGGTCAACTTTGTGGCAATTTCTGAGTTAGTGACTACTGCCTCTGAATACATCAAGGATGAGAGTAACATTGACTACTTTTCAGACAGCTTCACAAATCTAAGAAAAAGTACCAAAAGAATCTCTGGATTTTCAAGCTGAAAGACATCCATATTTGAGTAATAAGTTGGAAGTTGTGACCCAGGAATTACCCTTAGACTAAGAACTCCTAGAGAGAGAGCTTTGAAGAGACTCACTAGGCTTTCTAACTGCAGAAATAATTCAGTCGTTCGGAATGTTTACTTACTGAGCACCAAATAAACTGGGTATTGTGGCATGGGCCTGTAATGCAAGCATTTAACACTTAGGAGGGAGAGTCAGGGAGACCAGAAGTTCCAAGTTATCAGAAGCTACATAGCAAGTTCAAAGACATCATGGGCTACAGGAGACCCTATGTCTAAGAGGAAGAATTGTGGGAAAGGGAAGAGGGAGGGAGGGAAGAGGAAAGAGAAAAGGACAAGGAGAGGGAGAGGGAGAGGGAGAGGGAGAGGGAGAGGGAGGAGCTTGTCTTTTAAATGTCAACAGCTATGGTCATAGTTGATATTGAAATAGCTGTATTTGAGTGAGTGGTAGGAAAAGGGCCTGGTTTCCTAAAAAGGCCACTTTAACTTTGAGCTGGACACTTAAAGTCCTTATCCCTGATGAGACAGACAATGTAATTTATAGATGCGAGTAGTAGCTTCAGTTCTGAAACCTCTTGGGGTCAAATCCATCTGCCAGGTGGAAACTCAGGGAAGCTACAAGTTGTAGATTTCATATCAGTGACTCTATGAATAATTCATCAGTTATTCTGTCAAGTTGCAACAACTATTTCCTGTCCCTCAAATGCTTCAACTTCATTGTGAAAAGGTAGCTTGGAAGAAATAGAGTATTTGCATACTTTGAAGGCTGGGAAGTAGTAGATGGAGAATTGCATCTCCTTGAACTCATTTGTCTACTTACCCGCTGTCCTTTGGTTCTGTCCTGCTTGGCTATACTTCCTTAGTAACTAAGTGAACCAGATTTGAATCCTCTCCATGTGAGGAAGACAGCCAGCATCACACTGAGAAAATTCCTTTTGTGTTTTTGTAAAACTTTGGGGTTTAGAGTGGATGGTGTCTTAGTTACTTTTCTATTGCTGTCACAAAACACCATGACCAAAGCAACTTAAAAAGAGAGCACTTAATATGGGATTCACAGTTATAAAGGGTGGTAGATTCTGTGACCACCATGGCAAGAAGCATGACATCAGGCAGGGAGGAATGGCATTGGAGCAGTAGCTGAGAGCAGAGCATACAGGGTGAGACAACAACCAGGCAGAGAGAGAGAGAGAGAGAGAGAGAGAGAGAGAGAGAGAGAGAGAGAGAGCACTAACTGGTGATGTCCTGGGTTTTTGAAAACTCAAAGCTGGCTCCTCAATGATATTTCTACTCCAACAAGACCACACCTCCTAATTCTTCCTAAACAGTTCCATCAAATGAGAACCAAGCATTCAAACATATGAAGCCATGGGGGTCATTTTCATTCAAACTGCCACGGAGAATATAGTGTGTTTCTGAGTATGTGTGTGCATTATGTGCACATGTGCTCCTGCATGTGCCTGTGTTAGGCAAACCCCCTACCATTAAGCCACATCTCCAGCCCATGTGTATGTTTAAGCATGTGAAAACATTTGAATAAAACCTTGCCCAGCAGTTGATAATTGTTCAAACTCGATCATGAACACATTGGGATTCTTTTTTTTTTCCAATTTTTTTTATTAGATATTTCCTTAATTTACATTTGAAATGCTATTCCAAAAGTCCCCTCCCCCCTCCCTGTTCCCCTGCCCACCCACTCCCACTTCTTGGCCCTGGCCTTCCCCTGTATTGGGGCATATAAAGATTGCAGTACCAAGGGGCCTCTCTTCCCAATGATGACCGACTAGGCCATCTTCTGCTACATATGGAGCTAGAGAGACAAGTTCTGGTGGTTCTGGTTAGTTCATATTGTTGATCCTCTTCTAGGGTTGCAACTGGTAGAAAGGACACATGTTCCACTATGTTCATAGCAGCCTTATTTATAATAGCCAGAAGCTGGTAAGAACCCAGATGTCCCTCAACAGAGGAATGGATACAGAAAATGTGGTACATCTACACAATGGAGTACTATTCTGCTATTAAAAAAATGAATTTATGAAATTCAACCCGTTTACCTACATAGACCTCCTATATTAGGAATCACTCCATTGGGTTAGTGTTTTCTTCAGTAACCCATACGTGAGTGACTATTTACCTATATAGCCCAGAAACTTAGAATATCCAAGATACAATTTGCAAAACACAAGAACATCAAGAAGGAAGACCAGCTCGTGGATACTTCATTCCTCCTGTGAAGAGGAAAGAAAATACACATTGGGATTCTTAATACTGTCCTCTTTAATATCTTATAAAAAAGAAAAATGTAAATTAGTTTCCATGTTGTTACAGATGCTGTTAATGAATTCATTTCCTCCATGGGGTTTTGTTTGCCTTCATCTATTTATTTGTCTATTAATGAATTAATTTGAGACAGGGTTTCATATATACTAGCATCACCTCCAACTTACCATGTGGGAGATGACCTTGAAGCCCTAACCCTGTAACTTCCACGCCTTGAGGACAGGGATTATTGAATTCCACCACTCTGCCCAGTGTCTGTGCTGCTTGTGATCATATCCAAGGCTTCCTGCATGCTAGACAAGCACTCTGCCAACATCTCTCAATCCAGAGCTTCATTTTAAAAGTATTAATTGTAAATCAGGCCTCGTGGATGCATACCTTTAATCCCAATATTCAGGAGGTAGAGGCAGATGTATCTCTGTGAGTTCAAAGCCAGCCTGGTATATATAGCAAGTTCCAAAACAACCAGGGCCACATAGTGAAACCTTGTCTCAAAAATGAGGATATTAATTGGAATACTAATTTAATCAGAAGTAATTTAAATTATCTGTAATACTATAGCTACAGTTTTGGTTAATTATTCTTTTTTAGGACAGGATCTTACCTACTCAAGAAAGTTTAAAGAATACAGAATACATAAACAGTAAAATCTTCTTTCAGGATTGGACTATAGCTTCGTGGAAGAGTCCTTACCTAGAATGCACAAGGCACTGGGTACCATCTTCACCACCACTAAACATGTCGTCGTTTATATCTTGCTGTGTGTTCTCTGTAATATAACAAGCCTTTCTACTAGAAACAGTGGTAAAAGCCATTTGTAGCTTCTGCCAGAGCTTTCTTCATGCACACACAGGTTTATGTAGAAACAAGAGGATTTTCAGAAGAATTGTTCTGTAAAGGGTAATTTGATTGTATAGAAATAGCATTTTCCTTCCAACTAAAATATATCTTTATAATATATCTTTAATCTTACAACTAAATGAAAAAATAACTATCACTTGGCAGAATATTTTTATTGGCAGATTTTGCTGCAACTAAATGCATGCACTCCTTTATTAAGAGTTTAAGCTTTATTGCCATCATAAAATGAAGTTAATGTGTCTGAATTGTCTCATGCACAAAATGACTGATTACTTGAAGATATGGTGAGTGGCATTCAAAAAAAGCCAGTCTCAGTGGATTTAAGACTTGCTCTAGAGGAAAGACCTCTTGTTCAATATGGGAAACTAGGTCATGAGGCCATTGCTGGGAATCCCATAGGACCAAGGAAGGAGTCTATCACTATTGTTTTGCTGATTGGTCATGTTGACAAACTGTCCTCCAATTGTGTCCACAGAATACATGGATATTCAAAAAGCCTTTTCAAATTTAAAAGTTGGAGCTTCTCAATTTGGACCCATTTTAATTGATTCTCTGCATTGCCTAATGTAAAAAACGTGTCATACAAGCCTCATAGTAACATTGTTAGGATGGGGGAAACTGAGGTTTAGTTGTGAGATTCAGTTTGTCCAGTTTCCACTTCTCATTGGACTTTCTTTTCTTCTGCATTGCTCTAAGTACCATTCTGAAGGTGTGGTTGAACAGATGACTGCCAGAGCTAAGCACAAACCTTTGAAAACTTAGAAACAAAACCCCAAACCACCTCCTTCGTTTCTTTTCTCTGCCTCGACCTTCCTGTTTACAATTGTTTTTCTCCCCCACTCCACATCTGTATCACGTGTCAAATTCCCTTTTATTATGATCAAAGTTCACCTATGGAGAGGAATTGGGAAATATAAAGAAATGAAAAGCAGAGTTAAAACCAATTTGGCTTGTAATGCTATGGTGTGTCTGAATACCATGTGCATATATTTATATGTGTATTCACGTATTTTCCATGCATATGTATACCTGACAGAGATGGAAAAGACACGATTAGAGACAGATGGAAGAATGGTGGGCAAGGTATTATCTGGGGTTCTTACTGGTAAGAGTAGGTTTCAGGCACAGTAATTTAGACTGTGTCCTGGGAAGATCTTGAAGTGTGTTTGTTCCTTGTCTCATCCATACCCAATGGAAGGTGTTATCCTCACTGGAAAGAAGAGTTTGGAAGACAGCCTGCTAGCAGGCTGCATGCTCAGAGCTGTGCCATGTGCCCTGTGTGGCAGAAGGAGAAAGTCTAGGCTTATAGGCAGAAATTCTGAAAATGACTTTTTTTGCTCTTTTTGAGCATTGCAAAATAAAATGCTCCCCAGCACACAGAAACCCTTCAGCCATGCTCCCATCAGCTGGGAACTGGAAGGTAGAGGCCATGGAACTAGAAATATCAGTGTCTTCTCAGACTGAGCTAAGACGGGCAGTGGCAGAACTTGCTATTACCTTATTCTGCTGTCGGCTCATTTTTCATTCATTCAGTCACTCATCCATTGAAATGTCTCCTGGCTGGGTACTAAGGATAGAGCCAGAAGGAAGAGCATAGGAGCATCATGCTCCAAGACTGCCTGCAGTGGTGTGCTGGGAAGGAGATGAGCAGGGTGGGGGTGGGGTGTGGACATATAATTACAGTGGGGAGGCTGAAGTTCTTCAAGAGGTGGCAACTAGAATTCAAAGGATAGATCAGTAGTTTAGCTGGGACTTCCCTTGGATCATCAGTCCTGTAGCTCAGTACAAGGGGCTGAGTTGGAATATAGAGGCCATATTAGTAAGTATTGGTCAGTACTGAATGCCTTCCTGAATGATTCCATAGACATACAGAGATCCAGACAGAGGAAGACTTGCCCAACCAAGCACTGGGATGCAAGGCTGAGCACAGCTCATTTCATTTCTGTCTGTTACCCTTTGTTTACATACTAATAGCATTTTAAGCAACATATCAACAGCATTTTAATAAAAAATGTGGTAGAAAATATATGTGAAACAAGGAGGTTTGGCATAAATTCTGTGGTAAAGCACGTGTTTAGCACTTACTATGTCCTGGATTCAATCCTCTGTACTACAAAAATAATAAATAATGAAATAAAATGAAATATATAAAGAACAAGACAAAAAGTAAGATTTAGAATCTCCTTTAATGCCGTCTTTTACATATAACTTATAACAGTTCATTTACTATTCATTTTAAATGGTTTAAATTTTGCTCACATTAAAAAAAAAAAAACTTGTCAAGGTGACATGCCCTATATTCTTAACACTTATGGGGCTGAAGAGGGAAGATTGAGATTTCAGAGTTTAAGGCCAGCCTGCGCTACATACAGCTTCAAAATAAAACAAATGAACAAAATCCAAGCAAAGAATTTCTTTTGTCCATTGGACACTGTTTTAGTGTTACTTGGAATGGGGTGTGGAATTTGTGGTTTGATCTACCTACTTGCTTTAGTCGGTTCAGAATGTTGTGTAGAGTTTGGGTGAAGTTTCAAAGCCTTATTAATCCCATTCTTTCACTGCGTTGGTTTTCCTAAACTGTGACAAAGTCCATGAGAAAAAACAAGAACAAGAGCAAGACCAACAATAATAATATGTTGCGGGCTGGAGAAATGGCTCAGCGGTTAGGAGTTCCTGAGTTCAAATCCCAGCAACCACATGGTGGCTCACAACCATCCGTAATGAGATCTGATGCCTCTTCTGGTGTGTCTGAAGACAGCTACAGTGTACTTACATATAATAAATAAATCTTTAAAAAAATAATAATACTCTTCAAAGAAAGAAAGGTTTAGCTCAACCTACAGTTTCAAAGGTGGTAGATTAGTCCTGTTGCCTTTTAGCTTGTGGCCAAGCAGTACCTCATGGTAGAAACCCATGATGGAGGTAAATGCTCACACTTAAAAGGAGGGAAAGAAAGGAACAAGTTTCTTGAATACCTTTCAAGGACAGGCTGCCACCCCCTAATTGCATCATGAGATAGGTATAAACCAATAACACATAGGCTAAGTGAGAGGTCCCGAGGAGAGAGCCACTTTGTGCCCATCACTTTATTTCCGGTGACAAGCATTTTCTGGAACATAGAGTAATTCTGAGTAAGTGTCTGGTTTTCTAGCATTTATTTTGCCATAGATTTATGCACAGCAATAAGAACATAGTCCCGGGAGGATAGTTCAGCATAGGTGACTACTTAGCATGTGTTAAGTCCTGGATTCTCAACCCATCACTGAACAAAAGAAAGACAAGAAAATACCATATAACCCTGCTGTACCATTTCTGGAGGTTTCCACAAAGGACACCAAATCCACACAGTATAGATATTTGTATGTCAAAGTGTACTGCAGCCCTAACCACAATGGCTGAGTTGAGAACCAAACTTGGTGTCCAACAACAGAGGAACTGGTGAAAACAGTGATACACCCCCCCCCCCACACACACAACAGATTTTTAAGCTATGAAAAATGAAGTTATAGTGTTTGTAGGAAAATGGATGTATCTGGAGGTAACGTCACATGCTTTCTTTCTTCTGTGGGTCTCGGAGTGTATGGATACATAAGATCATGTGTACACATAACATGACCATAAAAGCAAAACTGTCTGGGGACCAGAGGGAGCTCCAAGAGACAGAGAAGGGATGCTTTGGGTGATATGGGGAGAGTATATCAAAAGTACATTATATGCTTGTATGAAAATGACCTTGTATAATCCTGCATAATAAAATAAAGCAAACAAAAACACTGAAATGAAAGCTTACATCAGATCAGGCGTTTTCCTTATAGGCCTCTAGAATTTTATATTGTTTTGACTTTCATGCTGGTGAGAGAGGGCACAAGGACCCCCATTCTCCATCTCATCCCACCACCACCCTCCACACTCAAGGCACGGTTGGTTGTAGACTAGAGGAAGTATGCCCCGAGGTTCAGGGAGGCAAGGGTAGTTGAGTTTGTCCTGGTAAAAGGAAGATGAATCATGTTTATCTGATGAGTTGGATTCTTCTCAGAGAGCTAAGTGGCAAGGTCTCCGCTGAAGAACATACAGAGAAGAACATACGGAGAAGAGGAGGTGGACAAAGGAGCTGCGAATAAGTCTCAAAGAGGAGTATGCTGGAAAATAAAAAAAGGTTCGACACAGGGTCTTGCTGTGTAGCTCAGTCTGGCCTTGTAAGTGCTGGGATTACAGGGATGTGCTTTCGCTTGGAAGAAAGCAAATTCTAGAGTGACATACACAAGTCTCTCTGCACTTCTGGCAGGATCCTTTTCTAGGCGATCACTGTTGCTAGATGTGGGATGCTGTCCTCAGCAGAAATTCTTACCCCTATAGTTGTGTATCAATAGAGCTTTAAAGTCCAAAGAATTCTTAGCCCACTGTATATTAATTCCCTTCAGGGGATCCAAGAAACTCCTAAAACATATGCAAAATTCAGTGAATATGTGCATTTTCCAAAGAATGGGTCTTTAGACCTCATTAGATTTTCAAAAGATTAGGAACCTCTCCTGAGACCAGGCTTTAGGCCAGTCTGGGCTACACAGTGTGACCCTATGTAGAAAAAAAAAAAGCAAAATAAAATGAAACAACAAAAACAACAACAAAACCCCAAACAAAACCTAAACAAGAAACACAGAAAATACAAGCACTGATGCGACGTCGTTTGTCATAGTAAAGTAGCCTCCAGGACCGCCCCTACCCCAGGTGCTTTCTCCTCTTGGCCAGGCTCTCATTATCTTGTGAATTACCTCACACAGAAGACCATTTAGGTAACTTAGCAAGGAAACTCTTTCCTTGGAATTTCAAGACAACCTGCCCCAACTTAACACCACCGACTTGGCATCTATCACCTCAAATATTCCTCATAATTACTCCAGGGAGAGGAGATGGTGTTTTTGTTTTAGAAAAGGAAACAAACACTGTCAATCACCACCAGTATGGAATGGAGATTCATGTCCTCTTCTTACCCATTATTTCTTAGCCTTGAGAATTCTGGAGAAGAAAAAAAATGATGATTCTTATCCATATAACATCTTCACTTGTACCAGAGATGTGTGAACTTGCTTTCCCCCCTTAAGCAGCCGTTTTGAGTGTTTTTGTTGTTTGATTGATTGATTGATTGATTGGCTGATTGATTGATCTATCGGTTGATTGGTTGGGTTTCTTGAGACAAGCTTTCTCTCTGTAGCCTTGGTTGTCCTGGAACTCACTCTGTAGATCAGATCTACCTGCCTTTGCCTGCTGTGATTAAAGGCCTGTGCCACCTCCCTCAGTGTGTGTTTCAACACTTACTGTTAATCTTATAATTGAAAATAGAGCCTTGTTTTCCTAGCTGGGCATTCATTTTATGTACAAAGCCAAAGCTATCTTTGACCTTGGGCTTTTCGGTAGTATCAGACATGATAGATAAATTGCTTGTATACGCGTATAAAAGAGACATGGGAAGAGAACCTTCTGGTAACTTTTGTTTGTTTGTTTGCTTGTTTGTTTCCTCCACAAATTGTAGATCTCCAAAACAAAGCTGGAAGGATTTGGCAGAAAATCACTAAATAAAAGCAGGAATGAGAAAAAGCACAAATTTAGGAAAGTTACAAAATAACAGTGGTCGCATAAAACGTGGCCCTCACCAACTGACCTTCTCATCAAGCACCCTCGAATCTCAGCATCTCCCTCTTTCCTTCCTCTGGGATGCTCTTGCTTTCTGGCACACAATCTAAAGGGCTCCTTTATGGAAAAATCATGAATGAACTCCATGGAGCAGTCTACCCCTTCTTCACCATGGCTGGGCTTAACCTAATCACTTTCTCTAAGTGCCCCCTCCCTTCAGAAAGACCACTTATGTAAGCACTCCAAGAAAGTACCTGCCCCCAGGCACTACTGTCACTCTGATTTGATGGGGTGTGGTTCTTGGGGGGCCCAAAAACCACCAGCCCAGAAGACTTAAGGTTTTTTTTCCCCCTGATTTAGTTATTTATCTACATCCCAATGTGCCCATCACAGAGTCCCTTCCTCCATTGCCCTTCGTGAAGATTTAAGTTTATCTTTAAATTACAAATCATGTTTTGGGTTTTATATTTTACAATATCTCATATCTCTAGATGCCTTAGCGTTTGTTTGTTTTCTTAAACAAAACGATTTCTTTTTGAAATGAGGAAAGTAGCATTTTGTAACGTGGCTCCTTGCTTGTCGGTGGCTCCACAGACCTCTTCATTGCCTTCAAATTGGGCTGATTTTCTGTTTACTTTTAAAGCGTTAACTCTATTTGAGATTAAAATAAAGTGTATTTGCAGGGCAGACTTTTCAATTTCTTTCATTTTGTACGATTTTTCTCTGAGATTTGTATCTTGATTCAACAGAGGACGTTGTATTATGCTTTCTAGAAATTTCCATCTTTGTGAGATATTTCTTTTAGCCATAGGAATGGCATTAGAGAAGACTCCCATAGTTGAAAACTTACCTAGCTTATTAGTTCAACCATCCAAGGCCAGTGTGTGTGTTCCGGAGAGGGCGGATCTATGCTCATCTCTTTTGTCATCTAAGAGGAAGCACATTGTTTACCTTTAATTTACTATTTTCCTAATTTTGTCTTTATTCACAAGGTAGGTGATAGATTCCTGGAGATACAATTCCTATGTGGGTTAAGGAAATTGAGATAGAGGGTTTGTCCCAGGAAATCACTGATAAAGTAGCTTACTCTTCTGATACACATTATCTTTCTGTGAGGGAATGTTGGATGGCGTGAAAATTCCTATCTGATATCAAGCTTTGGTTCTACCGAAGGCTAGCCAGGAGATTTGCTCCAAAAGCCTTGGCCTCTGTGGACCTTAGTTTCACCTATGAAATAGAGGAGATAATAATGCTTATTTTGCAAGGGGGTTGTAAGGACCGAAAAGGATAGTGTTTGTAAAATGCTACCACTGTGGACTTAGAATAGGTTAAATATAAACACTCACTAACTCGGGGCTGTGCAAGTTCTCAGTGGTGGTAGTCCTTGAATGGCATGATTGAGGCCTTGAGTTTTTTATGCTGAGCAGAGAAGAGAGAGAGAGAGAGAGAGAGAGAGAGAGAGAGAGAGAGAGAGAGAAACACACACAGAGAAACAGAGAAACACAGAGAGAGAAACAGAGAAACACACAGAGAGAAACAGAGAGAAACAGAGAAAGAGAAACAGAGAGAGAAACACAGAGAAACAGAGAGAGAGAAACAGAGAGAAACACACAGAGAGAAACAGAGAGACAAAAAAGGACTGAGACACAGAGATTCACTTATCAACCTTTCTTTCCATGCTGCAGGGAAAACTTCTTTAAAGAAATAAAAGTTATCAAGACTCAATTGCGAAGTTTGTCTTGGTAGGGCAATTATAGCATCTGAGAATCTCTGGAACTGGAAAAGTCATTAGAGATCAGCTCCTTTAATTAACTTGTGTTACAGAGAAGGAAACAGGCCCAGAGAGGGTGATGACATGCCCAAGGCCTCAAGGTGGCACATAAACCCCGGTAAGGACACTCGTAATTAAGACAGGAATGCGTCTTTTAAGCAACCTTTGCTTTGGGTTTTTCTTTTTTAAGTGCTTATACGATAATGATTATAAATCAATTACATTTAAGATGATACCAAAGTAAAATTACACAGGTGGGATCTTTTTAAATTAAAAGGCAATTTACATTTTAAAGACACTAAGACTCACAGATTATCAACAAAATATTAGCATATATAGCCATTAAAATGTAAATCGCATTGCTAATCTCTCTCACTGAAAAAAAGAGTAAATGCCTTATCAAAACATTTGGGGGAATGTTAAATGAAATTTCACTTAAATTACACCTAGACCTTTTCTCCCCCTTACCCCAAATTGCTTTGGTCTGACTACCATAAGAACAGAAATAATCTTAATACAATAGATAAGCACTCATCTTCCTAACACTACAAAAGAAACATTTGTTCTTCCAGATAACTCTTCAGCAAACTGCTGTCAAAACAATTAGTGTTATTCTTCTATTATCTCGCTATTGGAGAGTAAATAACCATTCATGAATATGTTAATTATCTTGTAGGTGGGGAAGATAAGAAAAGCCCTATGTCTCCAGAAGAGGAGAGAGAGAGAGAGAGAGAGAGAGAGAGAGAGAGAGAGAGAGAGAGATCATCAATTGCATACAAAAGCTGGAGAAAGGGTCCTAGTCGGATCAGGAGTAGTCACACCTCACCTTAGCTAAGCTAAAATCAGTTCAGCTTTGGAAAGAGAAGCAGAAAAAACGGAGCAAGCACTCTTTGCTAGAAATGACCACCAATCAACTGTCATTTGTGCCCCAAGGCTGCAAAGACACTCTTCCAGCTAACCAAGCATCGGAGAGGATTGTGGACAGCAAAGCTCTTTCATTTGGAGAACTTTACAAAATATGTTTTGTTTTTTTTTTTAATGACCATTTTGAGGCTAACCCTTGGAGAAACTCATCACATAGAGCTAATTTAGCTTAGGCACACCGAGCTGATCTTTTCTGAGTACAATCATTCTTTAAATGAGTGGACTTGGAGCTCAGTGTACCTTTGGTAATCATGCTCAAGTTTGGGAAGCTTTGAATATGCCTTTTGAAATCTCCCATACAGGATTCTTCACCATCCACAGTGGTTAAATGTTGTGCTGAAAGGGGGCGCCTTTGGCAGGGGGTGGAGGTGGGGGCAGGGAGAACGCGCTGAAAGTGCTTTCTCTTCCTGTTTTGAAGGGACAAGATGTATTTTTTTTTCATAGTCAATATTTTGAAAAAAAAAGTTGAACGCAGCATTGTGTCAGATAATTAAAATGTAAATTTCAGTATCTATGCTTTTGCTTTGTGATGTTTTTAATACATTTAAGTCAGTTGTCTTTTAAAACATGTGGTCAGCTGTTGTATTCACATATGGTCAAATGATCAAAGTCTGAACTCCTCTCTAATTGTCCCCCCGCTGCTCGTCTGCTCTGTGCGTGATCAAGGCCTCAGCAGGTGATGAGAAAGGCATGAGAACGGGCTGGAAGGAGAATGAGGCACCGAGAGGCCCGAGCTGAAAGAAATAAAGACTTCCAGTACATCACCCTGACAGTAAAGAGCGAAGGAAAAGTGACGTCTGGCTACGAGCGCTTATATATTTTTTTGTTCCCTAATCTGCATACATTTTTCCCTAGCTAAATGCAAATGGAGCCAGGCTGCTCTCAGAGACGGAGTCGTCCCCCCCCCCCAGCTTGCCGGGGTGGCATTTGTTTACTCGCCTCGGGAGAAGCTGCTAAGTCCCACAGTTTATAGTATTTCACATGTTTGTGGAAATCATTGCAATTCTTTTCACTTGTGCTTGTCATTGTTTGTCCCGGAGTTCACTTTGCCAGATGGCGCTTTATTGTCACTAGTGGTTACACCTCGCTATTGGATCAGTTCAAGACCAAATGGTGTGAAGAGCTTTCATACTTAGAGGATTTAGCCAAACATTCATTCCGTGCTATTCAGGCCGCTGGAGCACTAATTCATAAGCGAGCCGGCTGACCTGGGAAGGGAGGAGGGAGAAGAGCGCCCAGGTCTTTTTCTCCCCGAAATTATTAATTTGCCTTCCATTTACTGGGCAAATGGGAAAGCCTGATAATTAAGCAGGGGTATCTTGCACAAACATAAATAAGATACTAGGGAAGGGGGTGGGGGTTACAGCTCTGAAAGGCTGTGTGGCCACTCCACAGAAACAGAACCTATTATTTTCTGGAAAATCTTCATTCAGAATTCTCTGTGTTGTTTCAACATTGAGATTGTTGGTATTTTTCTATCAACACTGCTGGACGTGAAAATGTTTTCAAATATGGATTTCTTTTAAATGTGAAGATGCTGTCTGTCAATGTCTGGAAGGGCTAAAACCCAGTGTCTACGATTCAGAGATTCCATTAATCTCCTGATTCATAATGTTTGGGGGAGTTTGGAAAAATTTTGAGGGTGTGTATTTGTATGCTTTAGACTGAATAACTGGGGGGAGCCGAGAGAAGCAGCCCGGTGCTGTTTGTGTACATGTGTTAATGTTACTGTGGCACTTGCCTTGAAGCAAATCAATTAAAATCTCCTGGTTGCTGCCCTGAGCTCTGGAACTTGTCATCCTTCCTGCTTCAAACTGTGTAAGTGACTACAAAGCTGGGAGCTTGAATCAAAGACAAGGACAGTAGTGAAAGGGTTAAGCAAACAGTGACTCGATTTCTCTGCCCCATTTGGTTTCTTTTAAAATATGGAGCCACTAGTTGTGGCCATAGCTTCTTTTTCCTTGGGATGGGAGTATAGCTTTACCTACTATTCAAAATGGTGTTGAAAGGACAAAGAAAAGCAGCGATGTGAAGAGGGAGGTTCTTTGGCAGAAGGCAGGTGCTAAGGGATTTGGAGGTTATTATAGGAAAAAAAAAAAANAAAAATTGACCTCAGTGACCCTCTTGCAAACATTAATTGTGCAGAACAACTTTCTCCTTCAACCACAGTGTCTTCTTGAAAAGGACACTCCCTAAGAACAGAGTTTGTTCAAGCAGTCCAAGTTTGTGCCAAAGCTTACCTTGTATAGTAGTCTAAGGATTGCTGGGGTGAGAATCATGTAGTGCTAACAGAAAAAGGGCTGGGAAGAGATTATTTTCCAACAGTGATTTTGCTGCAAGACCCTGAAAGAACATCTATGAGATACTTATCTACCCTGGAGTTGAGGGAGAAACACTGCTTAATCTGCATAAAGCAGAAAGATGTGTAACTAAGGCTTTATTTAAGCTGCAATGGATTTTATTGAAAACCTTTGATTTGACACAAAAAAGAAAGGTAAACTTTCAAATATAAATACCAAAGCCCAACATAAGCAGTGATGGTCTCCTGATTTTCAATCTGCCTGATAGTTAAAAATAGGCTCCTTTATTTAAGTACAAATGTCATGGAAGAGCATTTATCATCGAGTCAAGAGTCAATTATATACAATATTGTACAGATTCTTTTTAAAACCTACCAGTTTATATTGCTGTCTGCCTTTGGGAATATAAGAAAGACATTGTCCTGGAATATGTGACCATCTAAAGGGACACATTTTATTTTTAGTGAACTGTAGAAGTTGCAAAAGGAAGAAGACCAGTGGGAATTTTCTTTAAAATTCACTTCTATTTATTTATTTATCTATTTATTTATCTATTTATTTATTTATTTTTGTTTGTTTGTTTTTTTTTTTTTGAGACAGTGCTTCTCTGTGTAGCCCTGGCTGTCCCGGAACTCACTTTGTAGACCAGGCTGGCCTCAAATTCAGAAATCCACCTGCCTCTGCCTCCCAAGTGCTGGGATTAAAAGTGTGCGCCACCAACTGCCTGGCTAAAATAAATTCATTTCATGAATTCAGCTAACTAGGGAGAAATGATTTCTATTGTATCTGATTCAATACCTTTTCCCATTTTTCTTTGAGACAGGGTCTTGCTATATAACCCAAATTAGCCTTAAAGTCATCATGTGCCCCAGGCTGGCCTGAAGCTTACAATGATCCTACTGCCCCAGCTGGGATTGTAGCAGGCACCATGAAGCTTCACCAATGTCCGAAAGCTAATCTACATATGTGGGTGGGGGAGGGCACATGCATATGAGTGTGTAGTTGTGTCCATACATGAGGAGATGAGCTCTCAGTAAGACATCAGGTATCAGTCTCTATTGTTCTCTGTTACCATATTGAGAAGGACTCTCCCACACAATAAAAAAACAACAACAACAACAACAACAACAAAAAAAACTTGTGGTTGCAAGTAAGTCGTCTGTCTAGGATGCTCTGGGGATTCTCCTATCACTTCTATCAGTAATTACAGGCATATGCAGCCGTGCCTGACTTTTTTTTTTTTTTTTTTTTTTTTTGGATTCTGGGCATTTGAACCCAGGTCCTCATGCTTGGAGGACAAATATGCTTTTATCTACTGAGCCATGTCCACAGTCGTTAAGAACAATACTTTAGTTTTTTGGAAGATGGTGGTAACTGAGTTGGAAATCTTAAAACTGATTTCTTTATCTGTACCATTTTTGTGTGCATACTCTAACAGGCAATTTTGGGTAGCTTTGTTCCCTCTGGACTTAGAAGTTAACAGAGTCTCTTTCCTAGAAAATGTTTTTATGCCTTGTTCGTGAAGGGAACAAACACTAAGCTTGGAGCCAGAGGGATTTGAGGCTGAATTCTAGCTTCATTGCTTTGTAGCTGTGTGACATTGGACAAGTCGCTTAGCTGCTTGGAATTTCTTTTATCAAGGGAAAGAATTATCTATTATGAAATATAATGCAGCTGGAGTAAGGGTGTAGCTGGAGGGTTCCCCTGCGGAATCATGCCATGTGACAGACCTAGTTATGAAGAAGATTTATTGTGGGGGAAGGGAGTAGGGACGTGGAAAAGGGGTAGAGGAAGAGGAAGGGGGAACAGAGGAGGACAGAAAGAGAGAAAGAGAGGAAGTGAGGTCAGCCAGGAACATATGGAAACAGAGAGAGGGGAGGGAGAGAGGGAGGGAGGGAGGGAAGAAGGAGGAGAAGGAGGAGGAGGAGGAGGAGGAGGAGGAGGAGGAGCCACTGGGGCAGCGAGCATTCTTCTTACACACTGCCACACCTTGCTTGCACTTCACAGCAGTACAAGTAGTAATGGCGGTAAGTGATGATGAAAGGAGTTGCTAGGTTGCTGTTGGGCAGAGCCTAGCAGTATGGTCTGTAAGCCAGTATTATCATTCCTACTTTCTTTCAGAATCTGTGAAAGAAAATGGTCAAGTGGTCATCTTGGCAATCACAGCAACAATTAGATACAAAATGCCAGGTGCAGAATGCAGAGCCCCTTTCTTGATCTATATTCCAAGGCTGGGAATGACACATAGTTGGGAGAGGGTTTGACCAGCATGCAAGATGGTCGATGATCTCTAGCACTGCAGACACCTGGCCCTGTGATCCATGTGTGGCTGGAATCCCAGCACTTGGAAGGTGGAGGCAGGAGATTCGGAAGTTCAAGGTCATTCTTAGATCCTTGGCTACATAGCATATTTGAAAAGGAATGAAAATTTTTTAAAAACGAGAACATATGGCTGTGTCTATATGCCATTTTAATGCATTCATCTTTTAACAGATACCTGTGTCATTTATATTTCTAGTAAAAATAATGCCATTAGGAGCAAAAGTGCATTAATGTTTCCAGATATCTATGTTGAAGACCCACAGGTGATATATGGATTCCCAGTCTCTAGGGGAAAGTGTTCTATTGTCAGGACATCATAAAATGTGCTCGTCCATTCCATATTCTCTTTCGTCAGCTTAGGAAAGTTTGATGCAGAAAGGGAAAGGTCTTGCACACAGCAGGATACCCAGAAAGTTGAAGGCATAGCCACCTCAACAACTGAGTCTGTTGTCAGTTTGTGGCTGCTTTCATTTGGCATTTTGCATCTGGGAAACTGTAGTAGTCTTTCTTAATACCTGCACTGGGAATATAGAGAGAGTTTGTGAAATCCTGCAAAAGGACTTTGCAGAGACATGATTTATTTGCATTAGGACTTACACATTGAAGTCGTTTTGAGGCTCTTGTTCTTTCCCTTTCTTGTTCCATTTTGCCTCTCATAACAGTATGTGGTTTCCAGAATGGAATTGATGACACTACTAACAACCACACGATGATATTCTAGCTTAGGAATGTGCTATCTGATTAACGTGATAATGGTTTCAGAGCTTGAGTTGTTCAGAAAAAAGGCACTTGACAAACCCAAGGTGTTACTGTTATTACATTACCTAAAGGTAGACAGTTTTTACTAAATATCTCCATTTTCAGGATTTCTCTTTAGTTGTCTGCAAATACTCATTTTGTATTTACAGAATGATGCTTTCACATAAACCTGAGGGAAACATGGAGTAGCCTAGGATGGATCTGACTCCACTCAGTATCACAAGAGACCTGAAAAGAATTGGAAATGTTGGTACTATGGCAACAGAGTATTTGGAGACATACCTTTCACGCTAAGAGTCTTTATTGGCCTTCCTACTTTTGTCCTCAAGTAATGAGAGTTTTGACAATGTTAATGTTTATTTGCTCTTCTCAACCAAGGTCGATACAGCATCAGTCTTGACAAGAAATGAAAAAGAAGGGAAATGCTGAACATTCTCCATTATAACATACTGAGTTTCCAGATTTCCTCCTTTTAAGAGAGCCTAAGTTTTTAGGTCATCTCCACTTCTTACAAATCCAATACAAGGCCAATAAAAATGACAAGGGAAGCAGTGAATGCAGAGGAAACCCAGATTGTCCCTGGAGGTGGTTAACGTCTCCTCCCTCGCTGCTCACAAAGCATGATCCTGGAGTTTGGAAGCAACTACAAAGAGGTTGCTTATATAGGAGTCTGAAAGGGCAGGAAAGAAAGAAGTGAGCTCTCACTAAGCTTTGTTTGGTGCCAGGTGCTGAGCCTGATCCATTCCTGAATTTTATCTTCATGACAAAGCTATGAAGTCAGGGATTCCTGCTTTCACACTTGAGAAAACTTATATTCGCATCCTGTATCTTGCCACAGTCCATTGATAGTCTCCCGATGTTTATTTTAATAGTTTGTGTGTGTGAGATGATGAGGGGACTTAGGCGCAGACTGAGGCAGAATTTCAACCAAGTCACTTCTTTTGTCTTTTTTTTTTTTTTTTTCCGGGGAAGAAAGCAAGATGCAGCCTCTCACCAAATGGTTCAAACACATGATCCTTTTTCTCAGCCCCTTGAGTGTCAGGGTTACAGATTTTTTCTGAGAAGATATCATGTTTTCCAGGATGGCTTTGAACTCTGTATGTAGCTAAGAATAACTGTGAACTCCTCATCCTTCTGCGTCCCTCTGGAGTGGTGGGAGTACAGGCAAGTACACCAAGTCAGGAGGACATAGTACAGGAGATGGAGCCCAAGGCTTTGTGTGTGCTAGGCAAGCACTCTAATAACGGAGCTAATTCTAAGCCTAAGTTTTAAAATAGTCTTTTCTGCCCAGCTTTTCTTCATTTGCACCAGGCTCATCAATTCTTTGCTGCTTACAAGTGGGAATATATCCTCATCGTTGTGGTAACATTTACATGTTTTGATTTCCCAACACAACTTTCCAGGCTCAGGGGGAGGGGCAAACACTGCCACAGCCAGAATGCAGCACACAACTGGAAGGAGAAGAGGGAGATAGAGCTTGTTTGTGACCCAGATTTAAAGCCTAGCTTTTGTCTAGCCTTATCATTTCTAGTTATGTGCACTTGGCTAAGGGCTTTAACCTCCTTCAGCCTCTACTTCCTCACCAGAAAAACAAGGATACAATAATATTCATGAGGTCAGCAAGATAGCTCAGCGGGGAAAGGAGCCTGCTACAAAATCCCCTGATCCAAGTTGAGTCACACAATCCACATGGTCAAAGGGGAGAACCAACTCTCACAAGTTGTCTTTTGATGTCCACAGGCATGTGCCCCCTCCCAACTGCACACCAAATAAAAGTTAAAAATGTAATAAAAATCTTAAATGCTACTCATCTTATGGGGTGGTTGTGAACTTCACTGATAATGCCAGAAATGTCTTCAAGCCCAGGGCCTGGCATCCAGGAAACATTCTTTGTGGTTGCTTTTATCTCCAGAGGACTCTATGTTCTGAGGTATCTGTGGATGTTCCCAGCCAGAAGTATGGATTAGCAACTGGGAAGATAGCCTGACAGGATTAGCCCATTTAAGTCATAGCATACATATCACTAAAAGGGATAAAAGACCTCTAAACCCAGCCCTCCCCCCAATTTCCCCTTCTGAAGATCCTTGGAACTTCCTGTTGTGGCCTAAAATGTCAGCTGCTCACACCAAATTATGGAGGTCTTTTCAGCTTGAGGATGAACTAGTTAAAAAAATTAAATGATAGCAAGGTATGGTGATACCTGCCTATAATCCTGGTCCATGGGCAATAGGTGCAGGAAGATCAAGAGTTCTAGGTCATGCTCATCTACATAGCAAGTTCAAGACTAGCCCAGGATATATAAGACCTGATCTTAAATTTTTATTTCAATTATATTTTTCCATAAACATTATAGTATTAAACATTTGGTGTTTGCTACTATTCCTTTATTTATTCAACTCAGAGCTATTGTTTTCTTTGTACCATTTATCTGTATCACTGTGGGCAGGGGCAGAGCAGAGAGAAAAAAAGAGAAAACATCCTTAACCTGTGGAACTTACATTCTAGTGGGAGAAAAAATATGGTAGATATGATTAACTTATAACATATGTAATATGTCAGTGATGATGACTAGGAGATAAAAGGGTGAAGAGATGGTCAAGGTGATTGGGCTGTGGAGATGTGCTTAGGAACATTTGATGGGAAAGCTAGGGAAAGCCCTATTGATTGACATTTCACCTGGACCAACTGAAAAGGAGATACCCTTGGAGAAGATAATAAGTGCAAAGGCTCTGATGAGGGAACTTTTAAGAAAGTTCTCAAAACTCAGAGGATTCTGGTATCAAGAAGGGTGAGGGAATGGGAAAATGGAGACAGGAGGGAGTGGGCCGGAACAGGAGGAGATGAGACAGGGCCTTCTTAGCATGTTGTTGAAAGAACGAACAAGAAGTCAGCAAGTGGGGATGGCAGAAAACATACAGCTATTAGGAAATGACTTCTATTTGAAGTGATTTCTTTATTTTTATTTTACATGCATTGGTGTTTTGCCTGCCTGCATGTCTGTGAGAGTGTGGAATCCCTTGGAACTGGAGTTACAGTTTTGAGCTGCCAGGTGGGTGCTGGGAATTGAACCCTGGTCCTCTGGAAGTAGCCAGCCAGTGCTTTTCTTTTTTGTTTTATTGAAGACTGATTTTTTTCCTTCACATAATATATCCTGATTATAGTTTCCCTTCCCTCTACTTCTAGTTTCTCCCTACCTCCAGTCCCATTAAGTCCCACCCCCTTTCTGTCTTTCATTAGAAAACAATCGGGCTTCTATGAAATAATAATAAACAGCCAATGCTCTTAACCAATGAGCTATCTCTTCAACCCTAAATAGTGGTGTCTAAGAAACGTAATTTTGCAGTTGTGATAACAGAAACACGCATGCATATAGTAAAGCCAGAATTTCTGTGGGTGAGCATAGGCATCACTGTTTTATGACTCTTCACAAAGACCCTCATGATGCAAGGTCCTCTGCCACTTGACTAAATTGAGTTGAAAATCCACAGCTAGCATACCGCCAAGCTACAACTGGAACACAGGCTTCCTGAGTTCAAGGACAAGGTAGTTATTCTCCTGTTTCCTGCTACAAGCATGAGCCCTAGTATAGAATCCCTCAGTGACTAGAACTGGCTGTAGAAATTCCTACTGCTAAAGGTGAGCATCCTGACTCCTTGCACTAGGATTAAAGTTCAAGTCTTTGATCTCATTTTCAAGGTCATAGCAATTTTGTGGGCTTTGTGTGTGTGTGTGCGTGTTCATAAGACAAAGGCCAACTTTACATACAGTTGTTATTTGAGAAACAGCTATGGGACCAAGGAATTCTGGAACCTAGGGTACAAAGTTGTGCTGATTTTAGGGTAGGAAGTAACAAGAGACTCTTGCCTTGTAGATGGTTGCAAACAGGAAGGGACTGGCATTAAAGGGGTCCCCTTATCTCTCAATGATTGAGGGTATGAATAGAGCTTGTGAGTTTGTATTGTCAACAGTTTTGAACGTGCAGAGAAAAGACCACCCACAAACTTTGTGTGTTTTCTGATTGATTTTTGTTCTGTCTTAGGTGCTGTGCAGATGTGTCTGGAAACTGCTGTACTGGGCAAACATCACACTCTGGCAGATACTCTTGCTGTGTGGGCTGAGCTCATCACTTCTTGCTGCCCCAGCGTGTTGCTGACACTCTTCTGTTCTGGACAAGTTGATCTAATGAAAGCATGCAGCAGAAAAGGAGAACCTTGTGATGACCTTCTGGGGCCACCAAGTCATAGATAGAGCCCATATATTCAGCAGTCAGTGTTAGAACTTGTGACACTTGAGTATGGGGACTGAGGTCTTTGTCCTCCAATCTGGAGACTACGTCAGGCCACCAGTCTGCAAATGTATCTTTAGATTTCAGGTAAGACCCAAGGCCATTTGTCATGATCATTTGCTTATCATTAGCAACTCGTAATTGATTAATCTTGTGTCGAAGGCAAAGAAATGGGCCAGGAACGTCTGTAATCGTTGCTAGGAATGTGCTGTGATTAGTTTCAGAGCCAAGTTCATTTTACCCACGGTTCAGAGGCTATGGAGGCCTAGGATTGGAATGAACAGAGTTCCACAGAGCCTGCTGCTCCGAAGATGTCTAATGCCCAGTAGTTTGGAATTTCATCTTTCTTGCTTCCTGGATCTTCTTCCACCTGTGAGTGGGTACTTGGAACTCAAAGCCATCTATGTTTTTCTCTCTTTCCCTCTCCCAGAAGCTTGAGAAGCAGACACTGCACAGCTTGCAAAGCCCACATCTGCAGTGGAGGTGCTGGGAACCCACTAGTGAGGAGGCAGCTGCGAGTCCTTAGACATGTGTTAGGGCTGGTGGCTCTGGGCCAAGTGAAATCCCAGGCTCAGCTAGCTCATGTGGATACCCTCTGTAAAAGTTGGCTGTCTGAAAGAATGCAAGTCGAAAATCAGAACCACTCCCATATATTTCCCTGCCGCAGTTGGTAGAGGGCTGGCCTTCCATCTTGTTCAGTCTCACCGCTGGTAGGGAGCTTCTTTAATATCATTTGGAGTCCCCGACACCTGGTTTTGTCATTTGTAAGCTCTTATGACTCATCCGCCACACTGCACTCACCTCTGAGATAATAGTCACTTTCCCAGCTGGATGCTGCCTGTGTATGACTGTGGATTGGCTGCATTTCCAGAAGGGAGCAAAAGGTACAAGGCTTAGGTGTTGTCTCACAACACACAAGACTGCAGAATAACAGGGCTGCTCCACAGAAACTGAAACGGAGACACACTGCTCCTGGAAAGATGTCATACCCTGGCCATCCATTGAAGTGCATGAGCTCAGGGATACAGAATATACTAGTGGTTCTTTTCAATTCCCTTTGCTAAGGCTGCCAACTATCTACAAATACACAATTCGACTACTTCTCTAGGAAAACGTCTTGCCAAATGGGAGAGAAGAGTGCGTGAAAGTGGGGCGGGGTTTGGGGCTGACAATACCTCATCATTCCAGAGTACTGCAATATGCTCTGCTTGGACCAAAGGCAGTAAGGCTCTGATAATACGATTATGGATTTCAAAGAATGTTGTGGTCCAGAAAGGAAGAGATTAAAGACAGAGAGACAACATAGTTGTAAGGTTTAGGGCTTTTATTTTATATGAAAGCATCATTTTGTCACAAATATGGACTGAAGGCATAAAAAGGATTGTATTTCCATGCATCAAAACGGAAACATATTCTCTTGGCTGTGCTTTCTATTATCTGAAAAATGCCAAGTGCTCCTCTTCATAGCATCTGTCCTAAAAGGCTTGCAAAAGAATGCCAGGAAAGGTGTGCTGGCCACCACTGGCTGTTCGGCTGAAGGGAAGAAAAAGCCCCCTGCGTGAAGCTAACCTGGGGAAGTCCTTCACCGGTGGAACACAAGCTCATGCCCCAGTGCTCTGGGCTTGAACATGTTTCTTCAATTACTGATCAGGATGTGTAAACTAGAGCTATCGGCCAGACATAATTTATGCAGATTTGCTCAATTTTATATAGCACTTTGTTATTCAACACAAAAGCAGCCACCATAGCAACCTCCAGATCACAAAATGCTTACAGTACCTCGGAGAGGCAGATCAACCCTTTGCAAAGACGGCTAAGCACCCAAATGCTTTGCAGCTCAATGGTTCATCTTGGCCCTGTCTGTGTGAACTAGGTAGCTTGTTGGCTCAAGTGTTTGTTTTTTTTTCTTTCTTTCAGTGTGACCTTAATGTCCCATTAAGTAAGCTAGCTAGTGCAGACTTTCTCCTCTCTTGGGATTTGTTTTTCATTTTCATTTCCTTAATGATTTAAAAACTTGTTTTGCAAGGTTCCCTCAGAAGGGGCCCAGTGGTTCTGCTCTGGGTCCTGGCTTCCTTTGCTGCTGAAGCGCTGACCTTCTGCGGCACAATGGAGCAAGGTCTTTTAGCTGCTCACTGGCAAGCAGAGCAGTAATGAGCTCCAGCTGGTGAGCATAGGGCCGCTGCTCCATTCTGGAAGCTTGTCCTTTTGGTACCATTACACCTTCTGTTTTGGTATCCAAACAGCATCTCAAGCCCCCAGTTCAGAACAACATCCAGACCTGCAAATGTCTTTTATAGACTGAGCATGGCAGATTTCCCAGCTCAGGGGTCTTAGAGATCACGTGTAAAAGGCTTCTCTGGTGGAATGCAGGTAAACTGGATCTCTGCTAATCAAATGAAATTCTCTGATTTGTTCAGTTTTGCAGATGGTTGTGGTGTAAATACTCACACCGTAATCCAGTTTCAAGCCACCAAAACTGCAACAACTGGCTTGCAAAACTCCTGAAATTTTTACCAAATGGTTACCACACACTGTTGCACCAGATTATCTCATTGGCTATCCATAGCAACTTCACAGATAGGTCAGTGTCCTCAACCCCATTTAATGTGAACATTTAACAGGCCCCAAGGGCTTAGGCTAGCAACTGTCAAATTTTCCTGTGCTTATGAATTCCTGGGGATTTTGCTAAAGGGGGAGCCTGTGATTCTGCATTCTTAGCAACCTCCCATGTGGCCGTGGTCTACAGTTAATTACAAGGATAGTCAACTTTCAGAAAAGGAAGGGGGAGGAAGCCAAATGATGCTTTCTCTCAACTGACAGGCTATACTATGCCTCTGTCCTCCAAGCCACATTCTTGATACTTCAATCAATTCCAGTCCTGGCCTCAGCAGGGACCCCCCATAGGTTTTCCTAGCAGTTCCTGGCAAGGTCTGTAGGGCACAACGGAGCACCCTTCCAGCGTAAGGGGATTTATTTTGCACATTACTATTCATAGGCTGGATGGCTTTAGGGTTGTTAGGAAAGTCTTTTGTAGAACTCACGCCGAAGCTTTCCCTTCTTGAGCCTGATTCCACCACGGTGGGATTTGCAGAAAGTCATCTTCTCTAGAGCCTAGTGGAAAGCCCTTTGCTGCAAACTGCAGTGGATTTGAAAGGTGAGGCTCTTCTCTGTCTGCCTGGCAAGTAGAAATCCATGGGCTGAAATCAGCAACTCAGAAGAGAATTACAAATGAGCAAATGTGGCTCTCCCTGTCCTTCATACTTATCACCTTGTAATGAAGACTTAGACAGGAGAGAGGACTGACTGGGGAAAGGCAAATCCAGGGGACTCTGTGCTTATGATAGTGCTGAGTTCTGAGGACAGATGGCGCTGCTCCTGCTCTTGGGGAGCCTAAAATCTCACTGGGCAATGCATATCCAGGAAGCCATTAGTGTGCAAGAGAGTAGATTGTAAAGGCCCCATTGGCAAGCAAGATTTCAATTTGGGTTCCTGTACCAAATACTGTCTAGACTGCTGAGAACAATTTCCAAGGGAATGTCTGTTCTTCATTCTTGTTTTAAGAGTTTTCATTCAATCAGGCAATCAAAAGATTCAAATGTATCCAAGATATCTTCTTGCTAATGGAATGTACCAGCAAAGGATTCTTTTCTTTTACAGAGGAGATTGTCTCACAATCAAAACCATCTTTCTAGTAAAGTGATTTTATCCTGATTTTTAACTCCATTTCTTTTTTAAAAATAATTTCTTTTTCCAAGTCTGGATAAAGCAATTGATTCATGATGATCCATTGATTAACTGCCAAAATGTATGTTTGCTGTTATAGAGAAATAGTCTTAATCGTGTCTCACCTTTTCTTTATCACACTAACCAATTCCGTTTTGCATATAGCATAGGACTCGTTTTCTGTTTACAGGTAGAGAAGTGCATAGCCACATTCCTACCTGTTTACTACTTTGAAAAACACTTGTCATGCTCTCAGACCCAAGTTGAAACACCACAGTCTCTGAAAAGCATTCTTCAATCCTAAGATTTGACTGGGAGTTATTTCGTTTTCCTTTGAGTTGTCACTTGGTGGCCCCTTTTCCATGGGACATGGTTGACTTTACTATAGAGGCAATTCTTGGTGTCTTTTCTTCTTTCCAAGGTTCATCTTACCTAGGTTACAAGAATTTATGACTGTCAGCTTATCTAGGCATGGTGGTGAACACCACCATGAACGTGGGAGGCGGAGACAGGTGAATCTGTGAGTTTGAGGCCAGTCTCTTTTACAGAGTAAGATCCAGGATAGCCTGGTACACAGAGAAATTCTGTTTTGAAAAAACAAACCAAATAAATAAAGGAAGGAAAAAATAAAGAGGAGAGTGTCAGTTTAATAATAATATTAATAATAACAGTCAGTTACTGAACGCCTCCTGAGTACAATAGGGTGTTTTAAAAGTACAAAATAACACACCACTGGAGGTACTGTCATCCATTCCATTTCAGCTCAGAAAAGTCAGCATCCAGCATGCCTAGTCTTATGTAGCAATACTGAGTACAAAGGCCACCACGTTCCTCCCATTCTGGCTCCCAGGCACATGCTCTGTTTGGAGACAGGGTCTAAGACACCTGGCCATGGAAGTTGTTTAGTAAATTGGCTAATGACTGAATACACGAAGAAGTGTATGTTACTCTGCTCATTGTATCAGCAATGACCTGAGAGAAAGGGTCTGTGTGGGCCCAGATGCCTGCCTTCTGTGCCCTTCTGTGGCCTTCTGGGCTACATACTTTCCCACAGTACCTGTGATTGTGCTGTCCTCCCTCTTTTCAGGTTCTTTTTTTTTTGCCCCCCCTTTTTTTGCTATTACAATCGAACTGTTTTATCAAACATATGAACATTTATATTACAAACCACGCAGTAACATTTCTTCCTCTCTGCCCCTCAAGGCTTCCAGATCAGAACCTCATGCTCACTTAAACCTCCTTTCAACTTCAGGCAAGACAAGGGGAAGGAAAGTGCAATTCTGAAAGTAATACCGCAGACCCAGAGGGTGGCACAAATTGACAGAGGGTGGTAGGTTCTTCTTTGGCCCTTGGCCCTAGCATTGTTCATCCTCAACAGGAAGCCTTTCAAGAACAGAAGTTCCCAAGCGAGCTGCAGCACTGCCCTGCCATCTTGGCAGGGTTCCTCTTTCAATTCCAACCACCCATCCTGGAGTCCTGACTAGCTTATCGGAATTTCTTTCAAGAAATAGCGTTCCGGTTTACTTCCTTCTCAACTGTCTATCTCCCTCTGAACCTCTAAACAACAAGCGACAAATAGAGCAATAAATTCCAAAAGGACTTCAGCTGAGACCTTCTACAGGAAAGTTCTGTCCTAGAAGCCTCTGGCCAAAGCCCGCAGAGCTGGGGCCACAGATGAACACAGGCCCAGCTGCACTGACTTTCAGGCACGCAGGCAACTCGTCACTCTGCATCTGTAGACTTAAAGAGATCGTCATCCACAGTAGAGTAAATGTGGCCCTCGTTGCACAGAAAATCCACTGCTTGTTTGATTGAGGGTACAGGCATATGCTGGAGCTGGCTCCTGAGATCTTGGAAGTTCAACCCTTCAGGTCTTGGGCAAGCCTTGATCAAATTCAGCACCTGGTTTTGGAGCACAGTGAGGCCGTTTGCTGGCATGAAGTTATTCCCGTTGAAGTTTCCCGGATCACTCATTCCTGGGCTGCTGATAGATGGTCTCCCTGCAGAGGCCTGGCTGTTGGACTTTCTGAGCATCATGTGTGAATTGACCACTTCCAGGATGTGTGCGGTGAACTCATTCATGTCTTCCAGAGGAATGATCTTAAAGGCCAACAAGCTCTTTTTGTTATCTATGTCAACCCACTGACGGACATCCATGGGCGCAGCCATCATGTCGTCTATCTTGTAAACAATGTTGGTTGGAGACTTCTCCGCATGTCTGATTATTCCCACAATAGTGACCTGTGAAATCTCAATATCTCCAATTCTGAACACTTCATCAGTCAGAGTAGCAGAAAGCAGCTGAGATATTGTACAGGGCACAATGTTCTGGGCTCGAACTCTTGACTTCTTCTCCACCTGCGACGGTGTGGGCGACCCGAAGCCACCGGGGGACTGCGTGTAGCCGCCTGCTCCACCATAGGTGGAGCTGCTGAAGCTTCGAATCCGCTATTCCACATCCCGGTCACAGAACGTCGGACACGAAAACCAAGAACACTTGGGAACTGTGTGCTGCTACGGCGTGGCGGCGTTGTGGCTACTTTGCACTGGCCTTTGGCCCCCTTTTTGATCAGAGAGCTAAGCTTATTTTACACTGTTCACTTTAATGATTTTCTGCTCATTGATGGGAATAAAGTATTTAAAAATACTTCTTTTCTTTTTGAAATTAAAATTTGTCATTTCCCCCTCCCCTTTCTTCCCCTGCAAACCCTCTCAAATACTTCTCCTTGCTTTTTTTCAAATTCATGGTCTTTTTCCCATTAATTGTTATTACATGTATAGGTTTTTAAAATTACCCATTCAAGATTTTTATAGTAAATATTTAACATATGGTGCCAGGCAAACATTATACAAGCTACAGAATAAAGGTCAAATGAGATTCTTTTGAGGAATAATTGAAAGAAAACAGATAGTAATAAGAACTAAAATTTTGCATACATATCCAGGTGCCAAGGACGATGCTAAAATGGGGACATGAAATCCACTACAACTGTTGTTTGTCCTCATGGACCTTACTCTTCAGGAGGTGACATATTTGTATCTTATAATGTGATCTGCTTGAATCAGAGTGCTAGTCTAGCCAGACATGGTGACACATGACTGTAACTCCAGAACTTGGGAGGTAAAAGTAAAATGATCACTGTACATTTGAGGCTAGTCTGTTCTACATAGGGTTTCCGGCAGCTAGAGCTGTGTGGAGAAACAGTGTCTCAATGAGCAAGTGTCTTAGTGAGGGTTTCTATTCCTGCCCAAACATCATGACCAAGAAGCAAGTTGGGGAGGAAAGGGTTTATTCGGCTTACACTTCCATACAGCTGTTCATCACCAAGGAAGTTAGGACTGGAACTCAAGCAGGTCAGGAAGCAGGAGCTGATGCAGAAGCCATGGAGGGATGTTACTTACTGGCTTGCTTGCTCTGGCTTGTTCATCCTGCTCTCTTATAGAACCCAAGACCACCAGCTCAGAGATGGTGCCACCCACAAGAGGCCCTCCCCCTTGATCACTAATTGAGAAAATGCCCACAGCTAGATCTCATGGAGGCACTTCCCCAATTGAAGTTCCTTTCTTTGTGAGAACTCCAGCCTGTGTCAAGTTGACACTCAAAACTAGCCAGTACAGCAAGCAAGCAAGCAAACGAGTGAGCAAGCAAGCAAGCAAACACTTCACTCCCAAAGAGAAGGTTGGTCTGAACACATTGGTGCATGTCTGTTTTTTTTTCCTCTTAAGACAAGGTTTCTCTGTGTATTCCTGGCTGTCCTGGAACTCACTCTGTAGACCAGGCTGGCTCCAAACTCACAGAAATCTGCCTGCCTCTAGAGTGCTGGGATTAAAGGCATGTGCTACTACCACCTGACTAGGTGCTTGTCTTTAATCCCAGGATTTTGGAGGCAGAGGCAGGAGGTTCTCTGTGAGTTGAAGGCCAGAAAGGTATACAAAGTGAGTTCCACACTAGTTAGGGCCACATGGTGAGATCTGGTCTCAAAATAAAACAAAACAAATCAAAATAGAAAAGAAAATAGAATACATGTTTTGAAGTGCTGGGGATTGAGCCTAAACCATGTTCTCATACCCCTGAGCTGCATCTCACACTCGGCCCTTTTCAATTTTCTGAGGCAGGTGTAATAAGGGATTATCATAATCATGCAGGGATTCCTGTCTTTGAGTTTCACTATAAAAATTGATTCATATTTTCATCTCTGAATTTGGGAATGGGGTGAGGGGAGATGTCTCTAATCTCATAGTCATGTAGTGTGTGCTCTAAAACTGCAAAACAAATTAAAATATTATCACTATAAATGCTTCTAATAATACCTTACTGCTTTTGTACTTTTTTCAAATCATTTTGAGGCATATTCAAAATTACACATTACTATGTCCCTAGATATTTTCTCTGTATTTACAAAATCATATGTACCTATGGATTTATATAATGCTTTTTTCCCAGCTATAAAATGAACATTTTTTATTCATTATTCAGTGAGAAACTTTTGTCATCTAGCAACATATCTTAGATATCTTTTAATACTGCTTTTATTTCCCTTTAACAATTATTTTTATTTCCAGTTCTTCAAATATGCATGTGTGGGTTTGTGAGTGTGAGAGAGACAGATTTCTCTGGTGCTGGAGTCACAGGCAGTTGTATGTTGCCAGACAGGCTCTGGGAACAGAACTCTTGTCTTTTGCAAGAGCAGTACTTATTCTAAACTACTGAGCCCCCAGTTTGATGTTGGTGGCACATGCCTTTGATCCTTGGAAGGCCGAGGCAGGCAGATCTCTATGAATTCGCCTGGCCTACAGAGGGAGTTCCAGGACAGCCAGGGCTACATAGAGAGATCCTGTCTCAGAAAACCAACCAAAACCAAAACCAAAACCAACCAACCAAACAACAACAACAATCCCTCAAAAGGCAGCCTTCTCTTCAGCCCTTCTTCCATGAAAAAATTATTTATTTTTATGTGTGCTGATGTTTTGTCTGTATGTATGTCTATACACCATGTATACACCAGAAGAGGGTGTTGGATCCCCTGAGTCTGGAGTTACAGATGTTTGTGAGTTGCCATGTAGGTGCTGGGAATTGAACCCAGGTCCTCTGCAAGAACAACCCCTGCTCTTAACTACTCTTCATCCCCAGCCTTTAAAAAAATTGTTTCACTTAAGCTGTGGTATGTTTTATAGTGTTTTCTTGTGCAGATGTTCAATAATTAGTTGTACTCCTTCTCTACTAATGTACATATAGAGTGTTTCAGTATCGTTACTGTTTTTTCAAGGATTTTTTTGTGTTTGTAGACATGTACTATCGCTTCTCAGCCTTTTGGCTAAGATCAAGTGTGGAGACATGTACTGCTCTCGTGGAGGAGCCGGGTTTAGTTCCCAGCACACATGTCAGGTAGCTCATAACTGTCTATAACTCCAGCCTCTTCAGATGTCTGTACTCATGTGCACATACATGTCCTAACCCCCCCATAGCAACACACAGAAACACACACACAATTAAAATAATAATTACATATATGAGTACACTGTCCATCTCTTCAGACACACCAAAAGAGAGCATTGGATCCCGTTACAGATGGTTGTGAGCCACCATGCGGTTGCTGGGAATTGAACTCAGGACCCCTGGAAGAGGAGCCAATGCTCTTAACTGCTGAGCCATCTCTTCAGCCCTAAAATAATAATTACAATTTCATTTATGATACTTATATATGTGTACATGTTTGTGTCTGTGTGAGTATGTGATACATGTGTTCAGCTACCCACAGAAGCCAACAGAGGGTGTGGGATTCCCTGTACTTAGAATTCCAGGTGGTTGAGAGCTGACCAATGTGAGCACTGGCAACGGAACTCCTGATTCTGGGCAAGAACAGTATGTGCTCATAATGGCTGAGCCATCTTTCCAACCTTTCAGTGTGGTTATTCTTGTGGTCAGTGTTGAGGTGAACACCCTGGGCAACGCCCTTTATGTACATGTGAATCAGTAGTTCCCCAGGGAAACTATGAAAAGGTTCAGTTGCTAGGAAACAAGCACACATGCTTAAGATAGCATCATTTATACTGGCTGTGGATGTGACTCAGTGATAGTGATCTCAATCCATACTGCTGCAAGAAGAAAATCTATAGTTAATATATATGAATTTAGTCAAATTTCTTTCCAAAGTGGAATAAAGTTACATTACCACTAACAGGTTTTAGTATATTTTATATTTATTGATTTATGTTAACATTTAGTAATTTATACCATCTGGAATTGATTATTTTTGCATATAGTATGAGATGTATATTAACTGGCGAGATAGTTATCTAATAACATTTATTTTCTTAACTGAACAGCTATATGTCCTCACTATTTTCTGAAAATCTGGTTTTCTTTCTGTTCTGTTCTGTGCATGAATACATGGGTCTATTTTGACTCTTTTTCTTAGAGAGCTTTATCAGGCTCCCCATCGGCACAGTGACTACATGGTGCTCAGATGACTTTGGCTGACCTTTTTAATACATACACTATTGTTTCCAAGACACGATGACAGCCATCAAAGCACTAAAATTTTCTCTTTCTATTACCCTTTCTTCTTTTCCTCTCCCCTTCCTTTTTCCTTTTATTATTATTATTATTATTATTATTATTATTATTATTATTGGTTTTTCGAGACAGGGTTTCTCTGTGTAACCCTGGCCGTCCTGGAACTCACTTTGTAGACCAGGCTGGCTTCGAACTCAGAAATCCACCTGCCTCTGCCTCCCGAGTGCTGGGATTAAAGGTGTGTGCCACCACTGCCCAGCTATAATTATTGTTGATATTATCATTACTACTACTACTATTTTGAGACAAAGTCTTACAGAATATCCCTGGATAGTCTGGAATTTACTATTGTGAACTTTTCCCTTGAATAATCCTGTCTCTTGAGTGCTGGCATTATGGGCATGTGCCAATATGTTCAGCTTCAAGTTTTCTTTTTGCAACTAAGGAGCCCACTAGTGAAAATACTGTTTTTCTAAGAGTCTCAATATTTAGCCCTAGCTGGCCTGGAACTCCCTATCTCCCTATGTAGAACAGACTAACTAATCTAATATATATCTACCTTCTCTGCCTCTGGGTGCTGGGACGAAAGGCATGTGCCACCACACATAGCTAGGAAAAAGAATTTGCATTGCAGATTCTATGTTTACATATAGCAACCTCGGTGTTATTTTATGGCAATAAGAGTGATTGTAGCAAAAAGGAAACAACATAAAGACCAGATGCTGATGCATGAAACCATATTCTCCTTTCTCTCCTTAACGTGCAGGTATATGCTGAGTAGACTCTTCATGTCAGAAGATAATGGAAGTTCTATTCACAACTGAACCAAGGACTGCAGATGGCATCATTGCCTGCTGGAAAACTAGTTGCTGGTGTGTGTGAAGCCTGTGTGCTGTCCCCAGCACAACAACATAACAACAATGTCAGAACAAGACAAAACGATGACAAATGAACCCAAGATTTCCCTGCTTTCTTCACGTCTTGAAAGGAAACATTGCCAATAGAGTAGGATGCACCTGGATCTCAGGAACACTTGGGAGGCAGAAGGATTTTCATGAGTTCAAATCCAGCCTGGGTAATGGAGTGACTTCAAGACTATCCTGAGCTAGAGAACAAGACCCTGATTCAAAAATTAACAAGTAAGAATAATAAATAAAGAAAGCCAATTTTAATTTACAAATGAACATCTGTGGATGTCATTTAAGATATAGGTTTAAAGGGAACTGCCTGCAGAATAGAGTACAAATGAAAAGAACATTAAGAGTAAACACAATTATTTTAAAAAAAATATTTATTTTGGCAAACTTTTGTCAAGATGATGGAGATAGCCTTCTGTGAAATAATCATCTACTCATTGAGTAGAGCAGGTACATTTTGAGGCTTCAAGTTTTTGTTACTTTCTATATGAATACATTACTTTTTGTTTTGTTTCTTTATTTGGATCTGGATCTCACTAGGTAGCCCAGGTTGACCTCAAACTCATCATTTTCTACCTAGACTTTCCACATGCTGCTGATAAGGCAAGAATGTGCCACTACATTCCCTTAAAGAATTTATTTATTTATTTATTTATTTATTTATTTATTTATTTATTATTAGATAATTTCTTCAGTTACATTTCAAGTGCTATCCCATAAGTCCCCTATACCCTCCCCCCGCCCTGCTCACGTACCCACCCACTCCTACTACTTGGCCCTGGCATTCCCCTGTACTGGGGCATATAAACATTGTTAGACCAAGGGGCCTCTCTTCCCAATAATGGCCGACTAGGCAATCTTCTAATACATATGCAGCTAGAGACATGAGCTCTGGGGGTTCTGATTAGTTCATATTGTTGTTCCATCTATAGGGTTGCAGACCCCTACAGCTCTCGGGTATTCTCTCTAGCTCCTACATTGGGGACCCTGTGTTCTGCCCTATAGATGATTGTAAGCATCCACTTCTGTATTTGTCAGGGACTGTCAAAGCCTCACAGGAGACAGCTATATCAGGGTCCTTTCAGCAATATCCTGCTGGCGTATGTAGTAGAATCTGCATTTGGTGGCTGATTATGTGATATACCACCTGGGTGGGGCACTCTCTGGATGGTCCATCCTTTCATCTTAGCTCCAAACTTTGTCTCTGCACCTCCTTCCATGCATATTTTAATCCCTATTATAGGGAGGAATGAAGTATCCATGTGTTGGTCTTTCTTGATTTTCTTGTGTTTGGAAATTGTATCTTGGGTATTCTAGGTTTCTGGGCTAATATCTGCTTATCAGTCAGTGCATATTAAGTGACTTCTTTTGTGATTGGGTTACCTCACTCAGGATGATATCCTCCAGATACATCCATTTACTCAAGAATTTCATAAATTCATTATTTTTAATAGCTGAGTAGTAATCCATTGTGTAAATGTACCATATTTTCTGTATCCATTCCTCTGTTGAGGGACATCTGGGCTCTTTCCAGCTTCTGGCTATTATAAATAAGGCTGCTATGAACATAGTGGAGCATGTGTCCTTTTTACCAGTTGGAATATCTTCTGGGTATATGCCCAGTAGAGGTATTGCTGGATCTTTCGGTAGTACTATGTCTAGTTTTCTGAGAAACAGCCAGACTGATTTCCAGAGTGGTTGTAAAAGCTTGCAATCTCACTAGCAAGTGTTCCTCTTTCTCCACATCCTTGCCAGCATCTGCTGTCCCCTGAATTTTTGATCTTAGCCATTCTGACTGGTTTGAGGTGGAATCTCAGGGTTGTTTTGATTTGCATTTCTCTGATGATTAAGGATTTCGACCATTTTTTAAGGTGCTTCTTATCCCTTTGGCATTCTTCAGTTGAGAACTCTTTGTTTAGCTCTGTACCCCATTTTTAATGGGTTTATTTGAATTTCTTGAGTTCAGCTTCTTGAGCTCTTTGTAAATATTGGATATTAGCCCCCTATCAGATTTAGGATTGGTAAAAATTCTTTTCCAATCCGTTGGTGGCCTTTTGTCTTATTGACAGTATCGTTTGCTTTACAATTGCTTTGCAATTTTATAAGGTCCCATTTGTCAATTTGTGATCTTACAGTACAGGCCATTTGTGTTCTGTTTAGGAATTTTACCCCTGTGCCCATATTTTCAAGGGTTTTCCCCACTTTTTCCCCTATGAATTTCAGTGTCGCTGGTTTAATGTGGAGGTCTTTGATCCACTTAGACTTTAGCTTTGTACAAGGAGATAGGAATGGATCAATTCACATTCTTCTACATGTTGACCACCAGTTGTGCCAGCACCATTTATTGAAAATGCTGTCTTTTTTCCACTGGATAGTTTTAGCTCCCTTGTTAAAGATAAGGTGACCATAGGTGTGTGGGTTCATTTCTGGGTCTTCAATTCTATTCCATTGGTCTACCTGTCTGTTGTTATACCAGTAACATGCAGTTTTTATCACAATTGCTCTGTAGTACAGCTTGAGGTTAGGCATGGTGATTCCACCAGAGGTTCTTTTATTGTTGAGGATAGTTTTTGCTATCCTAGGTTTTTTATTATTCCAGATGAATTTGCAAATTGCCCTTTCTATCTCAGTGAAAAATTGAGTTGGAATTTTGATGGGGATTGCATTGAATCTGTAGATTGCTTTCAGCAAGATAGCCATTTTGACTATATTAATCATGCCAATCCATGAGCATGGGAGATCTTTCCATCTTCTGAAATCTTCTTCAATTTCTTTCTTTAGAGAGTTGAAGTTCTTGTCATACAGATCTTTCACTTCCTTTGTTAAAGTCACACCAAGGTATTTTATAGTATTTGTGACTATTGCGAAGGGTGTTGTTTCCCTAATTTCTTTCTCATCCTGTTTATCTTTTGTGTAGGGAAAGGCCACTGATTTGTTTGAGTTAATTTTATATCCAGTTACTGCGCTGAAGCTGTTTATCAGGTTTAGGAGTTCTCTGGTGGAATCTTTAGGGTCACTTATATATACTATCATATCATCTGCAAATAGTGATATTTTGACTTCTTTCTTTCCAATTTGTATCCCCTTGATCTCCTTTCATTGTCAAATTGCTCTGGCTAGGACTTCAAGTACTATATTGAATAGGTAGGGAGAAAGTGGGCAGCCTTGCCTAGTCCCTGATCCTTAAAGTAATTCTTCACTCGTGCATATACACACCCCATACTATACACCCTGCTTTTGGCTACCAATGTAAATGATGTGCTATTGTTTACCTAGGGTACTTCCAACTACTTGCAAAGGAAACTGTATTGATTTTCAAAAGGCTCCAACATGGTACTGCATCATGAAAGGTAGAATGGATGTTATATAGTGCTCTGTTCTCTAAAGTAAAAGTAAAGATATTCCTTTTACTTCAAGTGATGAAAAAAGTTTGCTTAATTAGATAGATGTGTGGCTTTGGGGTCCACAACACATTTATTTTCACATAGCATGAAATAAAGGATAGGGAGAAAAACTCTTCTAGGTAGAAAAAATGCTATAAAATTCTCAGAAACATTTTTATGTAGAATAATACCAAGAACAATCGACTCTTTTCTTCCTAAAATTACTAATGCAGAAAATACATCAAGAAGACTTTCTGTCCACTCTAAGAATATGTCTTCATACTTGTAGTGGAAATCATAGATTGTAGTTTCTGAGAAACATGAATGACCATGTGGAACAGTACTTTTCCTGATAGAATGTTATAGCACAGAAATACATATGAGAAAAGATATGGGGAATATTAAGCACTTTCTGCATGAAATAAAAGAGTTGTGTCATTCACTGAATAATTGGGGTTATTTCATTTCTTAGGGACTGTGTTATGTTCTTTTCCATCATTGTGATCACAAAGCTTGACAAAAGCTATGTAAGGGAGAAAAATGATTTCTTCTGGCTTACAGTCCATCATGGAAGCTGGAATGTGTGTCAAAGGATGTTCACGTATGACTAAAATACAGTGATAAATTAAGAGTTGCCTGATAATATATTAGGAGTACTTAAACTCTTGAACAAAATCTCCTAATACAGTCATTATTTCAGTAGTAGGGACCGTCAAAAAATTATGTGAACATATATCAGAAATACACAATGTTCAGGCAGGTATATGATTTAAAGAATGGGAATTATTACAGTTTTGCAAGAGGAACATGCAACCTGAGTTTAAACAATAATGTGCTATTAAAGAAATCTGTGAAAACCTCTCCGTGCAACAGATGGAAACCATTACATACAAGCACATCAATTGATCAAAATGAGGAGAACAAGTGGCTATGTGAAGCCAAGCCTCAACTGGCATATCTATAATACAACTGCTGCACTTAAGGCCAGAGATCATAGCACAAGACAGGGCAAGATCACAGAGGTCAGAGAAACAGGAAATTTGCTGTGAGATTTTGTTTCCTAGAAATGTCAGAGAAGCTACCCCCATGAAGTCTCAGAAAACATGGCTGCTTGAATAAGACCTTAACAAGAATAAGACCAGTAGACATGCTAACATGGAAAGGGGAAATATTGAAGGCCTAATGCTTGACAAAGAACTATAGCAGCTAAGGAATGCTGAGAGTGAGAGGAATTGTTTTCCCCAGGAAAAGCACACCAATTGGTTATGTAATACCAAGTGTCAGCCCTGAAAACATACATATATAAGCAACATTATACAGACAAGCAGGTTGTGTTTATAGACACACACACACACACACACACACACACACACACACACACACACGTGTGTGTGTGTGTGTCTGTATTCTATATATATATATAGTATCCTAGGAATGGATATATATGTATGTATGTATGTATGTGTGTGTATATATATATATATAGTATCCTAGGGATATATATATCTATATCTATCTATCTATCTATCTATCTATCTATCTATCTATCTATCTATCTATATAGATAGATATATATATCCTAGGGATATATATATATATATATATATATATATATATATATATATATATATATATATATATATATATATATATATCAACAAATAAACAGAGTCCTGAATTTGAAATGGAGCAAAGTTGGGTGCATGAGAAAGGCTGTCCTAGAAGAAAAGGAAAGTTGTAAAACAGTGAAATTCTATTTTGATTTTTAAGAACTTTAAAAAAGTTTCACAGCCTCTTAACATAGTGCCATCATCGGGGGATAAACATTCAAAGACATGAGCATCTGGGGGATGTTTCATACTCAAGGCATTATAGGGTCTTTCTCTTGATTCTCAAAGAGAGGAGTTATCCTTACCCAGTCCTTGACCCTTCCCTTCTACAAAGAGCATTGGTAGAATTTTTTCCAATATATTTCAGAATTCTTACAATTACTCGTGTAATTTTAGATAATCATTTGGTGATGAGTGTCCATGATGAAAGCAAAACAGCTTTGAGAACAAATGTAAGTGTCACTACCTCATCTACTTCTGCAACAATCTGCTTATGACTAATCGCTGCTATCCCTATCATATTTGAGAAGGCCCTGCAATATCTGCCGTAGAAACGAGACACAAATACCTATGACCCTAAGTGAATGAATGAGCATCTTGTCCTGCATCAAGTCTCACCATAGGGACTTGGAAGCTTCATGATGTATTTCACCAGGAGAAGTGCATTAATATGACTGGATAGAACTGCTATTAAAGAAAGGAATTTAGAAAAATTTGGACTAATAACCAAATGTGTGGATGGGATTCCATCTTTCTCTTTTCGTTTCACTCTGTTTATTGTTCTAGGTGCTTCCTTCCTTTTCAGCATAAGGCAGGTAAGAAATGTTTGTGGAGTTCTAAAAATTCATCCAAGTAAGAACAGACTCTTCGATCAGTGATGCTAATGCCTTATACTCTATCATTAAATGGAAACAAGTTGGTTGTTTTCTTTTTTTTTTTTTTCCTACATTGGGGAATCAGGATGCTGGTCATATATTCTGTAGTCAGTGAAGAAGACAAAAGACCTTCCTTTCACATCAGCTCATCTTATCATTTGCCCTCTTTCCAGGGTTACTCCAAACAAGGACAATCATTGCTCTCTAGTTTATTAGGCGATAATTCCTTACAACAGCCAAGACAAAAGCTGCAGAATTCAACAGAAGCGAATTCCAAGTGGTACATTAGAAGCTTTCTATGGCATTTCATCCATTCTCACCACAATTATAGAAGACCAGCTGACCTGTTGCCAGTTCAAAGTTTTAGATTCTTTCAGAAGCTGATACTGGGAGACTTTCTCCTGTTTTCAGCCAGAGACCACAGCCTGTATGATGGAACCACCCACATTCTTCATTCTCCAGTTGAATTTTTTTTTCAGACATACCGTCAGAGAAGTGCTTTAGAACTAACTCACTGTGTAGTAGACAATGCCCTGGAACCTGTGATGTTTTGCTGAAGCAAGACCCATGAGAGGACACATAATGTTCGGAGAGAGTATAAGTGGGACCCAACAGACAGTGACAGGGTGCTTGCATAGCTAGTTATGCAATGAATACTTCATTTGTCTTGCATCTTTGCTGATCTTCACTTCATTGAGGGAGGCACGAGAGAGAACAACTTCTGGATTTCGGGCTAGTTCTGGCCACTCCCACTGACTTGTGCTTACATGGGGGAGGCCTGGCTGTTTCTGCTGGATCATGCCAATGTTGCTGATTCGTGTTAGGTGACACTTTTGAACTAGACTGTTTGTCTCCTGACAGTACTGAACTGGACAGCTGATATCCTGACAACAGAGATTAGAACCACCCCAAAGAAGTACTTCTAAACAGGTCCACACCTCCTTGTCCTATTTACCATCTTTTCTCTCCCACTTTTGGACAGTGGGCTAGAGAGCAGGTCAAGGCATTTGAGAATCCTTATTAAAGTAGTTTTGAAAAATCTGAGCCTATACTCCTGTCTCTACCTCTCAAGTGAGTGCTGTCATTAAAGGTGTGTGCCATCCATCGTGTCTGCTGTAGCTTCCTGATGTTTTAGGCAGCAAACTGTCATTTTGTGAAGAGTGCCATATGATAGGGAATTGTAGGTAGCTTGTAGGAGCAGAAGGCCTCTCAGTTCTATAAAAAAGTACCCTGTTTTGTCTTGCTTTTTTTTTTTTTTCGTTGACTACACAAGCTAGAGTGATCTGGCAAATCCCTTAATCAGTCACTAAACTCAGACACGATTGCATAGGACAGCAAGTGTTTACTGAAGGGACCCTGATATAGCTGTCTCACACAGAAGTGGATGCTCACGGTCATCCATAAGATGGAGCACGGGGCCCACATTGGAGAAGCTAGAGATAGAACCCCAGGAGCTGAAGGGGTCTGCAACCCTAGAAGAGGAACAACAATATGAACTAACCAGAACCCCCAGAACTTGTGTATCTAGCTCCATATGTAGCAGAAGATGGCCTAGTCGGCCATCATTGGGAGGAGAGGCCCCTTGGTACTGCAATCTTTATATGCCCCAATACAGGGGAATGCCAGGGCCAAGAAGTGGGAGTGGGTGGGCAGGGGAACAGCGCGGTGGGGGGGGGGGACTTTCAGGATAGCATTTGAAATGTAAATTAAGAAAATATCTAATAAAAAATTTGAAAAAAAATGAACATAAAAAAATGGAACCTCAATCGAGAAAATGCCTCCATGAGATTGCCTGTAGTATTTTTTTTAATTAACGATTTATGTTGGAGGGCAGGTGGTCCTGGGTTGTATAAGACTGAGCATGACATCAGGAGCAAGCCAGTAGACAGTAGCTGCCCCTCTATGACTTCTGCATCAGTTCTTGTCTTGAGTTTCCCAACCTGATATACCCCCTCAGTAATGGAGTATGATCTGAGAGTTGTAAGGTGCAATAAATCCCTTCTTACGGAGTTGCTTTTGGTTATGGTGTCTTATCACAGTTGTAGAAACCCTAACTAGGTCAGGAACCAAATTCTCCTATAAGTAATTAATTTAGAAGACAGATTTAAAACTTAATGAGGTCACAGTACCCATTGCCGTTTTGACTTCATCCTTTTGACACCACAATTTAGCAATCTACCTAGCCACACTTGGACCTGTGACTTATGAAGAATATAAAATAACACATGGGTATCAGGGAAAGCTGCTTAAGCTTGTGGTACTTTGTATGCATCAGTAGGAAGGAAAAGCAGCAGCTTTGCTTTGCCTATTGGTCTTAAAATTATGTGCATGCCACAGTATTTTATATGTAAAAGTGCCTTGAGTAAGGAAACCCGCAGCTTTATTCAGACGTGCCATACTTATCCTTTTTGTGGAGCGTGGTGCGTATACAGAAGGTAAATGCTGATCACTTTGCTCAACTAACAGGGACACACAGTGCGCATGCCCATTGCTTTAAATGCAGAGCTCACGATGTTTCAGGACTCAATTACGTTTGTATTCCATTCTGTTCTCCAGCTCCCGATTCATTCTAAAATCCAATTTAAAAACATGAAGGCAACTTTTATGCCGTCGCGTCTGTTTGACATTACTGCCGCCCCTCACATGCTCACCGTTCTTGGGCCTCAACCTTGGCCTCGTCTCTCCTCCCTCTTCTCTGACTCTCCGAAAGATGAACATTTTCCTTTCTGGTATGTATCATTTCAAATTCCATCTCATGCCTGGGGCATTTTGTCACTTCCTCTCTTGGAGGTGTGAAACTCATTTTTCTATAAAAGGGGACATATTTGTATACAGCACACTCTGATGAATGTTTTACAGTATCAAGTATAGTTTTGCAGTTGTTGACTCTGAAAAAAAAAAAGAGCCTCCACTGTCTGAAAAAACGCCATCTTCCTCAGCTTTTCCTTTCATTTTGTTCTTTTGTGACTGTCATCTCCTGTATTTTACTGTGTAGGAATGACATCAGAGAGCTATGTAATCACATCCAAACGCAGCCTTCTTGGTATGGGAAGTCTATAAAGTCAACCCTGAGTATATTTACAGAGTTGTCCTTTGATTTGTTCTCTAAAGACTGAAGAAGATTCTCTCCTGGTGTGAGGAGGCATTACAAAGTGAGAAAGCCCCTGACACTTATGCAGCAGAGGGCTGCGACGACACACCTCAGTGGGAGAGGACACACTTAATCCGGCAGAGACTTGATGCCCCAGGGTTGGGGGAACTCAGAGGGGCACCCACTTTCTCAGAGGCTAAGGGAAGGGAGGGAGGGAGGGACTCTGTGAGTGGGGACTGTGGGGACTTTGAGGGGGGCAACATTTGGGATGTAATTAATTAATTAATCAATTAAAAAAACAAAACCAAAGTGAGAAGCCATTGTACAAGGGACATGCAGCCTGCATTTGTTTTCAGCCAGTACAATTATCCCTCAAATTAACTGATTAGCAGAATTTGGTGAGCTAAATCCCAACTGCAGCAAGTTCCATGTTTTTCTTTTTTTTTTTTTAATTTTATTTTCCTGTTTTATTTTTTTTTCTTTATGTTTCCTGTCTTGTAAGGAAATGGACGTGTCAGAATTCAGTAGCTGGGTTGCTAAGGAGTGAAGAACAAAATAAGACTTGAATGCATTGAAAGGGAGATTGTCATCCAGAAAGACAAAGGGATCCATCCCACTAATGGAGCTATGTAATTAACGAGTTGCTGGATGTCAGTCTGTAGTGAGAACCCTGGCTTGGGCTCTTGCCTCCTATAGAGTGGCAGTCTTGTCACTGACTTCTGGCCCCTGGTGAGGGTGGTACTGATATAAATGCAGGAGAAAATTAAGCCCCCCTACCCCGTCCTTCTCCAGTCTTAAATGCTAGAGACTACAGTCCAAGGCGCACGAGTATGTAGATGTGCTAAATAGTTTCATGACAACTTGGCATAATACACAGTTCTCTGAGAAGCAAGAACCTCATTGAGAAAATGACTCCATAAAACCCAGCTGTAGGCAAGCCTGTCAATAATTTTATTAATTAGTGATTCATGGGTCAGGGCTCAGCCATTGTGGGTGAGGGCACTCCTTGGATGGTAGTCTTGGGTGTTATAAGAAAGCAGGCTGAGCAGGCCATAGAGAGCAAGCCAGAGGGCAGCACTCCTCCATGGCCTCTGCATCAGCTCCTGCCTCCAGGTTCCTGCCCTGTTTGAGTGCCTGTCCTGACTTCTTTCTATGATGAACAGTAATAAAGAAGCATATGCCAAATAAACCCTTTCCTCCCAAGTTGCTTTGGTCATGGCTCTATCACAGTAATAGTAGCCCTAGTAACTAGGACAGTAGATAAGCATAATGTTTTTTTCTCTGTAGTGCAATCCTTTTGCTTTCCATGAATGTTTTCACTGGCCCCATTAAAGAAAAAAGTAACCACAAATCAGAGATTTGTTTACTGTATTTCTCTTCACTTTGCTATTGTATGGCATTCACGTATGATGTATTTTATAGTATTTCTCTCTCTCTCTCTCTCTCTCTCTCTCTATATATATATATATATATATATATATATATATATAATGTATTATATATATAATGTATTATATATAATGTATTATATATAATGTATTATATATATAATGTATTATATATAATGTATTATATATATAATGTATATATATGTATATATATATATCCTATATTTTATTTAGCACTAAGAAGTCAATTTAGTAGTCAATGTTTATATCCCATACTTCACAATGAGGAAATTGAAGCTCAAGGAAAGTTAACCAGAGAGGCTAGTCACGTGACTACCCAACCTGAAAGGATGATATATTTTACTTTTTACTTTTATTTTTAAAAGAGAAATGTTATCTATAATGATTAAGTTTAGCACAAGTCACCATCAGGAATGACACAGAATCAAAGTAGCAGGGATGGCTGGATCACCCATGTGATTCCCATGGCAGAGAGCAACAAGGAAAGCAACCATCAAATAAAAGAGCTCCTTGGTCACAAACACAACAAAAACCAGAATGGCTCAGGAGGAGAGCTGTGGCTCCAGCTCCTGATCTAGCACCAATTATGATAGCCCCAGCACCAAGAAACTTGCCTGCTGTGTAAATGTTCTCGGAGTTTGGAACTCCTTTCTTGCTACTCGGAAAGGGGAGCTGCTTCAGGAAGCATAATTAGCTAGGGCCTCCAACCTACTCAGAAGCGAGGCAGACACAGGTCTGATGTTACCAAAACCAATAGTATAGGAACTGATCAGAACTGGAGAAACGAGCAGGGCCTTTGTGGCCTGTATTATTTCAATCTTCCCTCTCCCAAGAAGCTCCTGTTCTACCCATTAAACTCTCCCTACTCAAGGTGACTTTAAATTTTAGTTTTATTTCTTCAGTGTTGAAAATCAAACCTTGCCTTGCACACACAAAGCAAGAATTCTACCATTGAACTACATTACCAAACTGGAAAATAGACCTTAAGTGGACTTAACAAGGAATCTCTATAATACACACATGTGCAGACACTCATGTACTTACATGCTTCCATGTGTCCTATTTGACAAAATATATTTTTTTAGGGGTGAGGCTTATATTGAGGATGAGCAAGCTGATTGAGCTCCTGTTCTCTGCCATGCAAAGCTTCCAAAACAGTGACTGTCATCACTTGATATCATCAGAATGTTCTGCTTTGTAGGGGATACGTATCCATTTAAATTGTTATCCATCTTTAAATGCCTCAGGTCCAGATCAGAGCTTCTCTACTTGGTTGTAGTTTGAGTGACCATTATGTTAAGTGAAAAAACGAGACTTTATGTATCATGTCATTTTCCTACCTTTGTTCTCTCTCTCTATCTCTCTCTTCCTATCTCCCTCTCTCCCTCCTTCATCACTTGCTTGGAAAGTAATATTTTAGGTCAATTTGAAGTGTAACTTTGTTACTTTATGTGAGAAGCCAAATTCAGCATCACACCCTCTCATCAGAGCCTTTACCCACCCAGTCTCTATTCAAACCTGTCTGTTCTTGCCAAGTAGAAAATACAGTTAGTTTTACTTTATTGTAAAATTACTCTTTCTAATCTTTAAAATGTTGCAGGAGCTCAATCAGTTTGCTCATCCTCAATTATGAGTCTCACCCCTTTATGCCTATGAGTGTTTTGCGGGATCATATGTCTGTACAGCACCCATGTGCCTAATACCAGAAACTACCAGAAGAGAGCATTAGCTCTCCTGAGACTAGAGTTATGGATGGTTGTGAACCACCATGTGCTTGTTGAGAATTGAACCCCTGTCCTGTACAAGAGCAGTTAATGCTCTTAACTGATAAACCATCTCTTCAGCCCTGAATTCAGACTCTGAATTGATACATGGTGCCTAGTGGCTATTTTTAATATTTATTTTGAATTTTTAATTATTTGTATGTGTGTTTATCCATACATATGTATGCATACAAGGGTTCAGGCACCCGCAGAGGCCAGAAGAATCTATTGGATCCCCTAGAGTTAAAGTTACAGGCAATAGTGAGTCTACCAATTTAGATGGTGTGATCAAATTCAGTCCTCTGCAAGAACAACCAGTGTTCTTCAAGCCTTTATGCCTAGTGTTTTATACATAGCTTCATTTAAGAGTAAAGTGTAACTTTTAGAGTAAACATTTTAATCTACATTATTCAGATGGGGAAATGAGATTCAGAGGTTAAGTAGATTTTAGAATTAAGTAGGGTATTTAAAAAATGTTTCAAATAAGCTACCGGCCCTTGAGGACTGTAGTCTCAGTCTGCCTGGGATACATAATACCTTCCCACTCTCCTAGGAGCACTTAGGTGGAATGTTTGCAGAAACAATACTATGCTGACATCAGAGTTCTCTGCAGCTTTGACATTCTATAATTTTATTGATCCACTTTGCATGTAATTATGTTGATTTTTCTTTTTATCTCTTTCTTAGCTTAAAAAAGTATCCCTCCTTTGTTCATGACCAGGAGATGGACAATTGAATAGAGAGCACCATAACAAATACTCAGGACTATTCAGATGCCACTCTAAAATATTTATCAGTTTAGTGAATCTGAAGCTATCACAACAGCTCAAAGTGCAACAATGAATGTTCCACTAACATCACCAAAATAGAGATGGCTGGAAATGATGCTTGTTAAGCTCATAATGATTCCATTCTCCAGGGACTTGCAATTCATCTCTTTTATGTTGTTTGATTGTCTACCTCGTTCTACAGGCCTGGGTAGTCTCCTCTTTAGTTTCCTGTAATATGTGATATTGATGAAGTGTGATGCAGCCCTCATCATGCCAAACAAGAATGAGAAGAGAAAGCTAGCTGACTGTAGGACTGGAAATTTGTGCTTGTTTAGAAAGGAATATAGGGAGTGAATATGAATCTGCTTTATAATGGCTTAAAGCTAACTGGGCTTTTCATTCAAAACAGTCAGGAAAGAGTATGCCAGAATTTCAGGATACCTCTCACTTAACCAGGTTTTTTAAGTTGCTAAAAGCTACTCAGCAACAACATGGCTTTCTCTTTGGAGGTTTGTAAGACAGCAGCTTCTCCAGCTGAGCAAATCTCTTCCCCTTTGTGTCCTCCATGTGGGAGGTTGGGATATGCTGACCTCATGGCATGCCAGGAAGTTGCTTTCTACAACGAGCACTGAAGATTGCTTTGTTTATGTACAGTTTGACTTTCTCAAAGAGAATGTATGCTGTCCTAGTAGATAACTCCTCAGTCATATAATGCCTGCGGATGTCTGTAAATGAACTCATGGGCTGAAGCCGGACTTTGTCAAATTAATCGCTTTCTTCCTTTCTTTTCTTTTCAAAATCTCCCCTTTCCTGTCAGTTAGCTTATCTTTTTACTTCATAGTATTTAGAGACTTCAGTCTCAGTTACTTTTCTATTGCATGGAGTTTCAGGATAAATATACCCTACTATGCATTTTTCAAAACTGGCATCAAGTTTGTTGAATGGGTAACTTCAAGATTTTACATTATTGAGACTTATAATAAGAACTTACAGCATTTTATGACAAAGTGTTTTTGAAACACTATCTCATGTAGCTAATGTTGGCTTAGTCTTGCTACAATGAGGACATGATGATCATCTTCCTTCCAGCATCCAAGTGTACTCATCGAAAGCAGATACAACCAATTTTTTCTAACTGGAGATCAAACTGTGCACTTTGCAAGTGCTAAGTAAGTACTTTACCACTGATCTTCATCTCCAGCCCATAAACTCCAATTCAAAAATAAAAAGTAGGTCCCAAGGCCTCAAACAGTGACAGGAAGATCCAGCTATGTGTCAGTGAGGTCCCAGAGGTTTCCAAGACAACACAGCCTATTACCATTGCTCTTAGTTGGTCATTATAACTAGATGGTAAAGCCTTATCACTGAAGACACCATTTACTTCATTGCAGGACAAATCAATGTAGAACTGACCAGGAAACTTCCTCCCTGATGGATAGCTTTCATAGTGTCGTAAAGTGCTATGCAGGCTACTGGGGGAGAAAAGACATCAATAGCCCTACCCAGTGCGGAGCCCTACGTGCTACAATACTGGAAAGATGTGATTTCTGGTGCGACAGTGATATGACTCTTACAGGGTAACTTACTACTTCTAGAGTTGCCACACAGGATAGATTTTATTCTTTTGAGACAGGGTCTCATTGTGTAACCCTGGCTGTCCTGGAACTCCCTGTGTAGACCAGGCTTGTCTCTCACTCACAGAGATCCACCTGTCTCTGCCTCCTGAGTGCTGGGATTGAAGGAATGCATCACCAGGCCTGGCTGTAAATTTCATGCATGGCACTGTAATCTTGGTCAAGAGTCCTTGACTGTGAAGGTCACAGGCCCTAAGGTAGAGTCCGGTATTTTTCTTTTGTTACACAGTTGTATTGTCAAATTGCTTTCTAGATATTTATGTTTATGCCTGCAAATCTGTGCTGCCTCCCAACGTGGTCAGAGAAGCTTCATTCCACAGAGGTCAATAGTTAGTGCAGACATGTATAATTGCTGTAAAATTATGAAGCTTGTCCCCTGGTGTATTTAATGGTGGGGCTAGAGAGATGTGTCAATTAGTGTTCAAAAGTCCCTACTGTTCTTGCGGAGGACCTAGCCTGAGTTCTTACCTCCTACATGGAGGCTCACAATGGCCTGTAACCCCAGTTTCCATACCATAGATTTCAAAAATGATTTTCAAAAAGAAAAATCAAAACCATGTTGTCTCATATTCAGGGGCTCCCAAGAACATATGCTGACGTGTAAATAAAGATATGGAGAAGCAAAACTGTCCCTGTGCCTAGAATAATACACAAACTCATGACTCAAACATAAAGTAGTGAGAAAAGTATTAGCATTTTAAGGCAGATATTTCCTAACTTGTCTGGGTAAATACTCATTCTAGAACATTATCAATAATGCTGAATTAACCCTAAGTGAATCAGCTGTAGGATCAAATACAGAGGATTTAAAGAAAAAAATAGTCCAAGTAATTTTTTATTTTATTTTTTCAAGGCATTTTATAGATCAGGACCTTACTTATAACTTTAAGATATATTACTATTTAGAGATTAGAGATTATTATATAGTTTATTATGGAACCAGAATGTAGGTAAAGCTGAAATAATGCTTAATTATAATGAGTTACCAGATTAAATATTTTTCCTTTTTATTTCTCTAGAAGTTATTAATACTCTGGTGTGAAGGCTAACTCTGCCACTTATTGTCTCTGGAGCAAGGGGTAAAAGTATATTTCAATGTGTTTTTATAAATCCCCCTTTTCATCAAATTAAAGCATGTATATAGTTTTAAAAGTCATTCAAAGGCTTCTAATGAGAAACAGCAGTTCCCTTGCCTTCTGCCTGCTCGTTATTGAGTTTTATTTAGTATTTAAAATTTTTATTATGTTTAAAAATATTACACAAGTAATATACAAATACATTTCCACTGGGAATGAGTCAAGTCATTCACAAGTACAGCAAGCAAAATGTTCAAGCAGTCCTTTCACACTTCTCTGCCCATCCACCCTCCTTTCTGAAGTAATCATGACAATTAGTTTGGGTGAGTGTTAACAGTCTGTTCCTTATGGAGTCTCTCTCTCTCTCTCTCTCTCTCTCTCTCTCTCTCTCTCTCACACACACACACACACACACACACAAATGCAAACATGCACGCACATACACAAATTTGGCTACATTATCGAGACCATACTATAAAATTGCTTTGCTAGTTTGTTCTCACTTAATAATATGCTTTAGAGACTTTTCATGTTACTGTAACATAGCTCTACTTCATTTCTTTGAACATTACTTAACAACTGCTGACTGTTTCAATTGCTTCTGACATTTTGAAACTGCAAATAATGCTGCAAATTGAGAATGTAGCTCAATGATAGAGCAATTGCTTATCTACCAGAGTCAAGGCCATGGGTTCAATCCCCAGTACTATACACATAAATATATATAGCAATGAAAATTTTTGTTTGTATGCCTATGCAATTAGACACATATGCTGTGTCCAAAAGCTTGCATGCTTTGTATTTTAACTATTGGGAAATTGCCCTCCAAAGGGACTGCAGCATTTTATGGGCTTCTAACAAAAGGAGAACCTTTTAAAACCACATTTATGGACAGAAGAAATAATTTCTTTCATCTCTCTGGACTTTATGTAATGTATATATTTAATTATCTTGGGACAAGGACTCATATATCCCAGGCAGGCTGTGCATTCACTATGCAGTCAATGATGACCCTGAACTTCTAATCCTCCTGCCGCCACTTTCCAAGTGCTGGGATTACAAGATATGCATCTTGGGTATGAGTACTGATATGGACCTAAGCCAGGGACAAAGACACTACCGAGAAAGGCTAATCCCCAACACTGGAATTTGTTTTTCACATTCTCTCTGTATTAGTAAGCTTTATGTTCACTGGGATAAATTAAGTAAGGAAAACAACCTTAAACATACTTGTTCTTATGGTTTAAGCAGTTTTTGTGTATGATCAACTAGCTTTATTTCTCTTCAGTTTCTGGGAAGACTGAAAAGCACAGCATGGAATGCAGGGTAAGCCAAAGCTCCATATCTCACAATGGCCATGACAACCCCTCAAGGGCCGACTTCCTCCAAATAGGGTCCACCACTGAGTTTTATTACTTCACAAGATCCCATCAAACTAAGACCTCATCAATGGACTGATCCATTAATGAGTTCAGACACCTCATGATTCAATTGCTTCCCAATATCCCCATCTCTGAACATAGCCACATTTCTTTATTTTCCTTTGAAATTTTTTATTAGATATTTTCTTTATTTACACTTCAAATGTTATTCCCATTCCTAGTTTCCCCTCCAAAAATCCCCTATCTCCTTCCCACTCCCCCGCTCACCAACCCACCCACTCCCATTCCCAGTCCTGGCATTCCCCTACACTGGGGAATAGAGCCTTCATAGGACCAAGGGCCTCTCCTCTCATTGATGACTGACTAGGCCATCCATACTACATATACAGCTAGAACCAAGTCTCACCATGTGTTTTCTTTGATTGGTGGTATAGCTCCAAGGACCTCTGGGGTTACTGGTTATTTCATATTGATATTTCTCCTATGGGGCTTCAGTCCCCTTTAGCTCCCTGGGTATTTCTCTGACTCCTTCATTTGTGCTCCATCCAATGGATGACTGAACATCCACTTCTGTATTTGCCAGGCACTGGCAGAGCCTCGCAGGAGACAGCTATATCAGGCTCTTGTCAGCAGGCTCTTGTTGGCATCTGCCTAGTGTCTGGGTTTGGTGGTTGTTTATGGGGTGGATCCCCAAGTGGGGCAGTCTCTGGATGGTCCTTCCTTCAGGCTCTGCTTTGAACTTTGTTTCTTAACTCCTTCCATGGGTATTTTGTTCCCCATTTTAAGAAGAAACAAAGTACACTTTGGTCTTCCTTCTTCTTGAGTTTCATGAGTTTTGCAAATTGTATCTTGGGTATTCTAAGTTTCTGGGCTAATATCCACCTATCAGTGAATGCATATCATGTGTGTTCTTTTGTGATTGAGTTACCTCACTCAGGATGATATCCTCCAGATCCATCCATTTGCCTAAGAATTTCATAAATTCATTGTTTTTAATAGCTGAGTAGTATTCCATTGTGTAAATGTACCACATTTTCTGTATCCATTCTTCTTTTGAGGGACATCTGGGCTCTTTCCAGCTTCTGGCTATTATTATAAATAAGGCTGCTATAAACATAGTGGAGCATGTGTCCTTATTACAAGTTGAAACATCTGGGTATATGCCCAGAAGAGGCATTGCTGGATCATCCGGTAGTACGGTAGTACTATGTTCAATTTTCTGAGTAACCGGCAGACTGATTTCCAGAGTGGTTATACAAGCTTGCAATCTCACCAACGACGGAGGAGTGTTCTTCTTTCTCCACATCCTCACCAGCATCTGCTGTCACATGAATTTTTGATGTTAGCCATTCTGACTGGTGTGAGATGGAATCTCAGGGTTGTTTTGATTTGCATTTCTCTGATGATTAAGGATGTTGACCATTTTTTCAGGTGCTTCTCTGTCATTCAGTATTCTTCAGTTGAGAATTCTTTGTTCACCTCTGTTTCCCATTTTTTAATGGGGTTATTTGATTTTCTGGAGTCCAGCTTCTTGAGTTCTTTGTATATATTGGATATTAGTCCCCTATCGGTTTTAGGATTGGTAAAGATACTTTCCCAATCTGTTGGTCATAGCCACGTTTTTAAGCAAGCTTTTGGCACATGGGCCTTGGGGAGATATTCCAGATATAGACTGGAACAGTATCAGTTAGAGTGACCTTTATTTTATCTTAGTATGCAATGAATTTCCCAAGGACCACTTAATGTATTGTCATAATTTCCTTTATAAATTGAAGATCTGCTGTCTCATTTTATCAAATGCCTTGACTGGGGCTGGGGAGATGCCATTAAAATATCTTCTGAAAAACATGAGGACTTGAGTTTGAATCTCCAGCACCCCTAGAAAAGAAAGGCATGCTGGTGCATATATTGTGCGGTAGAGATAGGAGAATCCTTGGAGCTCAGTGGATGTCCAGTCTAGCCTAATCAGTGAGGTTCCAGTTTAGTGAAAGATTCTGTCTAAGAAAAAGTGGAAAGCCATTTAAAAAGATAGCAGGCTTTCATCTCAGGCCTTCATAGACATGCACGCATACACACATACTTATGTACACCTATATGCACACATGCACATACCTATATATGAACATATGCATATATTATACCCACATCCACAGACATACACATATATTACAATGTAATGCGTGTCTGGTCTTTGCTACTTTGTGAGTTCTTTTTTCCCCCACCATTTACATTCCTCCAACATACACCCATTCATCCCCTAACACTGGATATAATAGAGGGGAGAAAGGAATTAGAAAAATCTCCAATTCTACTTTATTTCTTCCTTTTTTTCTTCTTTGACCACAGCTACTAACAAACTGAAAAAACAAAAGAAAACAAAATACCACCTCCACCACCACCAAACTCCCTCAAATAACCAACAACTACCCTCTCTGCCTATAGGGACTCTTGCATTTATATGCCCTCCGAAAAGTTCCCAGCATTCCAAATCACAAATTGCCAAAATTATCTGTAGCTGGCAAAACCACACCTCTGCTAGAGCATGAGGCAAATCAGAGTCAGCTGCAGTAGAGAGTCCAAGGCAGCCCCAATTCCCCATACCAGGGGTTAAAATGAAAGTGCATTCTTAAAACATTACTGCTTTTTTAAAGAAGATTTTTTTAAATGTATGTGAGTACACTGTTGCTCCCTTTAGAGACACCAGAAGAGGGCATTGGATCCCATTACAGATGGTTGTGAGCCACCATATGGTTGCTGGGAATTGAACTCAGGACCTCTGGAAGAGCATTCTTAACTACTGAGCCATCTCTCTGGTTCTATTACTGTTTTTTTTTTTTTTTTTTTTTTTTTTATAAAAGAAACTAAAATTCCAAAATTCTCATTACATTCATGATTATTTTACAATTAAAATTTAAGGCCAGCACACAAAGTAATGAGATTCACGGTGGCATTTGCATGCACACTTCATTCTTGTTCATCCCCTTTCTCTTTGCCTCTCTCATTTTCCTTGCCTACTCATGCTAGGCACCATCTTCCCCTCCTTCTTTTTTCATGTCTTACACAGTTCATTATCCTCTATTTTCATCACTTCCTTCCCTTAAGTGCTCTTCTTCCTCTCTCATGGTTCTTTTTCTATTTTCATTACACACACACACACACACACACACACACACACACACACACACACTCAAATTAAACCATACATTTCATATATGAGAAAAAAATATGTAGTATTCACCTTTTCTGAGTGTGGCTTATTTTGCCACACTCATAATTAACATAATTAACATAATGCTTCCCGGTTCCATTTATTTGCTTGCAAATGTCATCTCTAGCATGACTTCATTTTTTTATGGCTTAATAAAATGTCATTGTGTATATGTAGTACATTTTCTTTATCCATTTATCTGTTTGTTGGAAATCTTGACTGGTTACATTTCTTAGTTCTTGTGAATAGAATAACAAAGAACATGATGTGTAGTATTTGATTTTTTTTTTTTTTTGGTTTGAAGTCTGTTGGGTACTAGAAGAGTGGTATTGACTCTAGTTTATATTATTGAACCATTTGTTTACTTCAGTTCTTATAATTTATTGTAGCCTTATAATGCATTTTATAATTTGAAGAAGTAACTTATCATTATTGTTCCTTTTTGTCAAATTTTCAAAACTAATTTTCATGCTTTCCTTTTCTAAGGTGAATATAAAACCAGCTAGCTATGAAGTCTCTTCAGCTCAGATCTTGGTATACTTTAATACTGACATCTTTTTTCTTGCTTATGTCCTATATTTAAATGTTACAGTTACAAAACATCTGTGCTCTCCTAAGGCCCAAGGCTTTAGCACTCACTGTTTACTACGTAAGTAAGAAAAAGCTCTGACTACGTTTGCACATGGGAGGGCAATAGTAAAAATCTTGGGATGGTTGGCTATCCAACAATGGCTATAAAATGTCATCAATTTTAAGTCTTCCTGGCTTTGGAGATATTAGAATGTGAAAAATATGCACATAGAATTAGTGAATTAATGAAGTGATCTATTTTTGCAAGTTTCTTTGATTGCTTCTATAAAGTTGTGCATGTGTGTTTGCCTAGTTTGGAATAAACTTAACCAAAGAAACAATTCCCATAATGAATTTGAAGACACTGAAAAAAAAATGGAGGAAGGCTCTAGAAGATGGGAAGCCTTCCATGAGTACAGATTAGAGAATTAATATTGTGAAAAAGGTCATTTGTGGTGTTCTGAATCAGATGGCTCTTATAGTCTTGGATATTTAAAACTAGTGTTATTTGGCAAGTATTAGGAGGTATAGCCTTGCTGGAGAAGTTGTCAAACTAGAGTTAGACTTTGAGAATTTAAAGACTTGTGCCATTTCAAGTCCTTCTTTCTGTTTCCTGCTCTGCACACCATGTCGCCTGACTCTGCTATCACAGGTTCTTATCCATCTGGAATGAGAAGCACAGATAAAGTCTCCTGCTCTGGTTAGTGTTTATGACAACTTAACATAAGCTAGAATCATCCGAGTTGAGGGAATCTCAATTGAGAAAATATTTCCATTTGATCAACTATAAAGGATTTTTTAAATTAATGATTTATGTGGGAGAGCCCAGCTGACTGTGGGTGGTACCAAATCCTGGGCTGTTGGTCCTCAGAAAGCAGGCTGAGCAAGCCATGAGGAGCAAGTAGCACCTGTTCATGGCCTGTGTATCAGCTTCTGCCTCCAGGTTCCTGTCCTGTTTGAGTTCCTTCTTTGACTTCCTTCAAGAATGAACAGTAATGTGGAAGTATAAGCCAAGTAAATCTTTTTCTCTTTAAGTTGCTTTCAGTTGTGTTTCCAATAGCAATAGAAAGTAATCAATAGGGCTGGTGAGATGACTCAGCGGGTTAGAGCACCCGACTGCTCTTCCGAAGGTGATGAATTCAAATCCCAGCAACCACATGGTGGCTTACAACCACCCGTAAGGAGATCTGATGCCCTCCCCTGGTGCGTCTGAAGTCAGCTACAGCATACTTACAAAGAATAATAATAAAGGAATCCTTGGACCGGAGAGACTGACCGGAGCGAGCAGGGCTGTCCGGATCGAGCAGGGCTGGCTGGAGCAAGCAGAGCCGAACGCGGCTGGCTGGAGCGAGTGGGGACAGCAGGAGCAAGCGGGGCTGAAGGGGGGGCGGCCGGAGCAAGCGGAGCCGGCCAGAGTGAGGGGGGGATGTGTTTGACAGAACAAGGGGGGGGGGCGGAGAAAGTAATCAATACATCATCTTATTGGAAGTAAATTACAGATTTAATGCAATTTCAATAAAAATTCTAGGACCATTTTACAAATAGAAAAAACAGTTTAAAAACTTGTGTAGAAATATGAAAGAGTAGGTATGGGTAGCCAAAGCAACTCTGAATCAAAACAAAACAAAACAAAATAAAACAAAAGAAAAGAAAAGAAAAGAAAAGAAAACAAAACAAAACAAAACAAAAATTGATGGAAGTCTCATCATACCTGATTTTAAGTTATATTTTGGTGTCATATTAATAAAAACAGTATGATATTGATACAAAAACAGATGTTTGATTAATGCAACTGCTGCTACTTGATCTTTATTTTTCTTCCTGCCAGGATTGCACTGTGTAGCTCTGGCTGGCCTTAAAGTTACATAGGCCCTTGTGCTCTGTCTCCTGTGGGAAAGTTCAGAGCCCATGACCATCAAGGTGGAGAGCATGGAAGGCAGTAGGCAGGCATGGTGCTTGAGCGGTAGCTGAGGGTTCACATCTGACTTGGAAGCAAGAGGCCTAGTGACAGAGAAAGATGCATAGCATGGTGTAGGCTTCGAATTCGCAAAGACCCTCCCCAGTGACACAGCTCTTACAACAAGACCATGCCTCCAAATCCTTCAAATCCTTCCTAAAGAGCTCCACCAACTGGGGACCAAGCATTCAAGCATATGAGCCTATAGGGACCATTATTATTCAGACCACCACTCAGGGATTATAAAGTCGGTGCAGATACTGCAGAAATCAAATTGAGGCTTGTAAAAAAGCTAGAAGTAGAGTTGCCATATGAACCATGTACATACACTTCCAGGCATATACCCAAAGATATCTATATCTATATCCTATTACAAAAATATTTACATATCCATGCTTATTGTGATCTGGTCATAATAGTTAAGAAATAAAATCGGCTCAATGTTTATTAACTGATAATGAAAATGTTCATTTATACAACTTAATTATATTCAGCACTAAAGACAAGTTAAATCATGAAATTTGTAGGAAAAATGATGGAACTGGAAAATATACAGAAAGACAAATACCATAAGTTCTCTCTCATATGTGGATCTCAGCTTGAAACTTTTAGCTTGATATGCTTAACATGGGATGGCTGTAGAAAGAGACCAGGAAGTTAGAAAGAGGCCATGAGATGATCAATGATGCCTGAGTGTGGGGCTATGAAATGCTATATTTTATACAGCATGGCCATTGCAGCCATGGGCCCACAGAAGCAGTGTTTTCCTGTGCTGGGCCTGTATGAGACTGGAGCTGTGAATATTCAGTCATGGACTGAGAAGGGGCTTGGGGAGCTCTACTCCTCTATGAGGAACTATGGGGGGCTGGGCCTAAGGGGATCATTGTGTTCAGATGTGTATCCACTGGTGATTATTCCCCTTTACCTCATGCCCATCGTCAGTGGTGAGAAAATCAAACCCAACCAAAAAGAACTCAAAGTGGCAGGGTACCTGTAAGCTGAACGGATTGTTGATGACGGTGGAGGGGAATAAGAGAAGGTGGAGAACTGTGATCAGAATGCACTGGATACACATATGAAATTGTAAAGGAACAAATTGAATAAATTTAAAAGTTTAAGAAATGAAGAAACCCTAGAGGAAGTGGACACAATATTAAAAATAAACAAAAACCAAGCAAGCAAGCAAGCAAGCAAGCAAGCAAGCAAGCAAGCAAGCAAGCAAGCAAGCAAGCAAGCGGAGCTCGTTACGTGGCTCAGCCTCCAGTAAGCGTGCTTTGCATCTGTCTGCAAACCTGATGGACTTAGTAGGCTCTCTAGGACCCACATGGTGGAAGGAGTGAAGCAACTTCTGCAAATTGTCCTCTGACTCTTTATATGCACACCTTTTCAAAAAGAAAGAGAGAAGTAAAGAAGTGTGCAGCTTAGTAAGAGAGCATTGGTCTAGCACGACCAATGACCCACAGTTCCATCCTGAGCACTGCAAAACACAAAAACAAATTACCAACGATCACAACAACAGGCAGAAGAGAGAAGCTGAAAGAGAAAAATGGAAAGTATACAAGTGGAGATCACTAGAGCTAGCTAGTGGTGTATGCACTTCAAAAGGCTGAAGTGTGGGGCTCATAAATCTCAGACCAGGATGGGCAACATAGTGATGATATCTTGTCTCAAGAAGACAAAGACTAATAGAAATTAATGTTGATTATTACTTAGCCATTTGGGTGAATTACTGATTTAGAAGGAACCCTATTCCAATGCATGGGTCAGAAAATTTCTGTGAAGGATCGTGGAGATAATACCTTTAGCACCGCAGTGCACCGTATTTGGGTCTCAGCTACTCACACCTGCCATTATAATACAGAAGCATTCTTAGGTAATACGTACATGAATGAGTCTGTGTTCTAATAAAACTTGACTTACATGTAACCACGATCAAGAGAAGTCCATGTCCTCTGGGAAGTTGTGCTTCCACATTATTGCTTGTAAGCATGCTGTTCAGAAGGATTTCATGCAGAGTTTAATATTACAATCAGTGGCATGCATCTAAAAATCTCAGTATTAATTGTTCCCTTAAACCCCCTATGTGGATTGCTCTGTGAACAGAACTGGGCAGAAAATGGGTTTTTACAGAGGAAGTCTAGGAACTGAAGCTGAAAGCTTATGAATAGAAACATTCCTGAATAAAATAAGCTTATCTAGTTGTTTTGATTTGGAGCAGCAAAGAAAGAATGCAAGAAATCTTCTGGAGACTATCCAGTACCACGGTGGCCTGACCGAGACCCATCTCACCATTCACCAGCACACTGAGGTCCAACAAGCAGGATGCTAGACAGAATACGCATTTCCCTAAGAATGTCACTACCCTTACATTGATAGGAACTGTCAGCCTGAATTTTGGCTAAAAAAATGAGGTATTTACTAGGAATTAGGCACAGAAAGCAACACATTACCCCTTCAGACAAAGCAATAAGTGCTGCAGGAAAGAGTCATTCCAGGGAGGATGTTAGCAACATTGTGGTGGTAGTGGTCATATATTGAGCAATTTTCCTATTGGGATGACAACAACAGACTTCCCTTTCTCTTTGGTATTTTTGGTGTTGGGATTGGACAAGAGTGCATGTTATATATGTTTTCTGAGCACAGTTCCAAGTCAGAGAATTCTCCTTTCAAATGTCTTTATTCTTTAGAGTTTTTTACATGTATACAATGAAATATGACAATGTTGACCCCATTTTGCCTTCCAATTCTCCCAATACCTCCCAACACTCCCCCTTTCAGCTGTGTGTGTGTGTGTGTGTGTGTGTGTGTGTGTGTGTGTGTGTGTATTTTATTGATGTTTCACAGACAAAGGTGGGGCCGGATTCTTGCACTTGGTTCATGTCAGATCAATTTTCCAGGAACGTGATTAATTTTCTCATAAAATTGTTAAATTATTTCTAACAGCCCTTATGCTAAATAATGAACACTTGGGTGCATATTTGGAGAAGATTTTAAAAGCACTTGCTATACACATGTAAGGGGTGTGGATTCCTGATTAGAGTCCTTCAAACACTCACTAATCTTCCCTGGAGTGTGGATTTCTGATTAGGATACTTAAAATGAAAACTAACTGCCTCTAGGGTGTACATTTAAGGCTGACTTACCATATATATATATATATATATATATATATATATATATATATATATATATATATATATATATATATATATATACATATATATATAGCTTCATACTTATTTTTCCTTCTCCTTTTCATTATTTTTTTTACTGAAGTATAAATTCTATAAATTAACACTTATTGATTTTAAGTGAATTACTGACAAAATTTGACAAATATAACTACTACCATGGTTATTAGATAAAATATATTTTCACCTAAAAATGTTCTCTCATGCTGTTGTGCAGACAATCTGTTGACTTTTAAACTTGTGTAAATTTGCAATCTTACATATTCCCAATGCATTAACTCTTTTGTTGTTATAACATTTCTGCTTTTAGCTTTATCAGTATTCTTTGTCTTAAATTTTATTTAGAATAATACCAATGTAGTCAATCCAGTTGTAAAAATAGATTGATTTTTAAATTTACTTTTATTCATGGTGTGTATGTATGTGTGTGTGTGTGTGTGTGTGTGTGTGTGTGTGTGTGAGTGTGTGTGCATGTGTGTGTGAAAAATAGATAGATTTTTATGCTATTTAATTGTGTATATGTTTGTGTAGGTGCATGAGTGTAGCTGTGATCTACCTGTAGCTGCCTGAGGAAATTGGAATGGAGCACCAGATCCCTTCCAGCTGTGGCTACTGGGAACTGAATCTGGTCCACTGCATGACCATTGAGACATCTTTCCAGCCCTCCCCTCCTAGTCAAGTTTCCTATGGTCTAATAACATCACAGCTTATTTCATAGCATTCTACAATGTACTTTTAGTTAGCTTATGTATTTGGACCTTCAGCATATCAACCGACCATGTCTTAATACTGCATTACTATAAATAGATGATAGAAAACATAACAGTATGTTTCCATTTAAGTTCTTTCTTTCTTGGTGATATTTATCTATCAATCTACTATCTATCTATCTATCTATCTATCTATCTATCTATCTCTCTATCTCTCTATCTCTTCATCATCTATTTATTTATATAACTTTTTGGCATTATCAAATTTCTCCTTTGGCATATACTGGCAGTTTGACAAACTGCTATGAGTTTGGAGAGTTGTTCGACAAATGGGACTTTATAAAATTGCAAAGCTTCAATAAGGCAAAAGACACTGTTAATAAGACAAAAGGCCACCAAGAGATTGGGAAAGGATTTTTACCAATCCTAAATCTGATAGGGGACTAATATCCAATATACACAAAGAGCTCAAGAAGCTGGACTCAAGAAATTCAAATAACCCCATTAAAAATGGGGTACAGAGCTAAACAACGAATTCTCAAGTGAGGAATACCGAATGACAGAGAAGCACCTGAAAAAATGTTCAACATCCTTAATCATCAGGGAAATGCAAATCAAAACATCCTTGAGATTCCACCTCACTCCAGTCAGAATAGCTAAGATCAAAAACTCAGATGACAGAAGATGCTGGCCAGGATGTGGAGAAAGAGTAACACTCCTCCATTGCTGGTGGGATTGCAAGCTGGTACAACCACTCTTGAAATCAGTCTGGAGTTTCCTCAGAAAATTGGATATAGTACTACCAGAAGATCCAGCAATACCTCCCCTGGGCATATACCCAGAAGATGTTCTAATTGGTAATAAGAACACATGCTCCACTATGTTCATAGAAGCCTTATTTATAATAGCCAGAAGCTGGAAAGAATCCAGATGTCCCTCAACAAAGGAATGGATACAGAAAATGTGGTACATTTACACAGTGGAGTACTACTCTGCTATTAAAAACAATGAATTCATGAAATTCTTGGGCAAATGGATATATCTGGAGGATATCATCCTGAGTGAGGGAACTCAATCACAAAAGAACACACATGATATGCACTCACTGATAAGTGGATATTAGCCCATAAATTTAGAATACCCAAGATACAATTTGCAAAACAAGAAAATCAAGAACGAAGACCAAAGTATGGATACTTCATTCCTTCTTAGAATAGAGAACAAAACACCCATGAAAGGAGTTACAGAGACAAAGATTGGAGCTAAGAAGAAAAAATGACCATCAAGAGACTACCCCACCCAGGGATCCATCCCATAATCAGCCACCAAACCCAGACAGTATTGCATATGCCAGCAAGATTTTGCTTAAAGGACCCTGGTATAACTATCTTGAGTGAGGCTATGCCAGTGCCTGGCACATACAGAAGGGGATGCTCACAATCATCTATAGGATGGAACACAGGGCACCAATGGAGGAGCTAGAGAAATTACCCAAGGAGCTGAAGGGGTCTACAACCCTTGAGGTGGAACAACAATATGAACTAACCAGTACCCCCAGAGCTCGTGTCTCTATATGCATATGTAGCAGAAGATGCCCTAGTCAGCCATCATTGGGAAGAGAGGCCTCTTGATCTTACAAACTTTATATGCCCCAGTACAGGGGAATGTCAGGGCCAAGAAGTGGGAGTGGGCAGGTAGGGGTACAGGGCAGGGAAAGGGTATAGGGAACTTTTGGGATAGCATTTGAAATGTAAATAAAGAACATATCTAATAAAAAAAAGGAAAAAAAATAGTGGGAGATTTCAACACCCCACTCTTATCAATGGACAGATCATGGAAACAGAAACTAAACAGAGACACAGTAAAACTAACAGAAGTTATGAACCAAATGGTTATAATAGATATCTATGGAACATTACATCCAAAACCAAAAGAATATACCTTCTTCTCAGCACCTTATGTTACCTTCTCCAGAATTGACCATATATTCTGTCACAAAACAGGCCACAATAGATACAAGAAGATTGAAATAATTCCATGCATCCTTTCAGATCACCATGGACTAAGGCTGGTCTTCAATAATAACAAAAATAAGGAAAAGCCCCCCCCCCCCCGAAGTTGAACAACACTCTATTCAATGATAATTTGGTCAAGAAAGACATAAAGAAAGAAATTAAAGACATTTTAGAATTTAATTAAAATGAAGGCACACTTATGGGACACAATGAAAGCAGTGGTAAGAGGAAAACTCATAGATCTAACTGCCTCCGAAAGGAAACTGGAGAGAGCATACACGAGCACCTTGACAGCACATCTGAAAGTTCTGGAGCAAAAAGAAGCAAATACAATAAGAGGAGTAGATGGCAGGAAATAATCTAACTTAGGGCTGAAATCAACCAAGTAGAAACAAGAAGACCTGTACAAAGAATCACCCATACCAGGAGCTAGTCCTTTGAGAAAATCAACCAGATAGATAAATCTTTAGCCAGACTAACAAGAGGGCACAGAGCCAGTATCCAAATTAATAAAATCAGAAATGAAAAGGGAGACAAAAACAACAGAAATCGAGGAAATTGAAAAAAAATATCATCAGATCTTATTACAAAAGCCTATACTCAACAAACCTGGAAAATCTGTATGAAATGAACAATTTTCTAGACAGATAGCAGGTACCAATGCTAAATCAGGATCAGATAAACCATCTAAACAGTCCCATAACCCCTAAAGAAATAGCAACAGTTTCCCAACCAAAAAAAGCCCAGGACTAGGTGGGTTTAGTGCAGATTTCTATCAGATCATCAAGGAAGATGTAGTACCAATACTCTTCAAACTATCTACAAAATAGAAACAGAAGGAACACAACTCAATTTGTTCTATGAAGCCACAATTACACTTATACCTAAACTACACAAAGACCCAACAAAGAAAGAGAACTTCAGACCAATGTCCCTTATGAATATCGATGCAAAAATACTCAATAAAATTCTTGGAAACTGAATCCAAGCGCACATCAAAATGATCATTCACCACAATCAAGTATGCTTCATCACAAGGAGGCAGGGATGTCTCAATATTTGGGAATCCATCAACATAATCCATTATATAAAGAAACTCAAAGAAAAAAACCCACATGATCATCTCATTAGATAATGAGAAATCATTTGACAAAATTCAACACCCCTTCATGGTAAACATCTTGGAAAGATTAGGAATCCAAGGCCCATACATAAACATAGTAAAAGCAATATACAGTAAACCAGTAGCCAACATCAAACTAAATGTAGAGAAACTTGAAGCAATCCCACTAAAATCAGGTACTGGACAAGGCTTCCCACTCTCTCTCTACCTACTCAATATAGTACTTGAAGTCCTAGCCAGAGTAACTAGAAAAGAAAAGGAGGTCAAAGTAATAACAATTGGATTTTCTATTTGTAGATGATATAATAATCTATTTGTAGATGATATAATAATATACTTAAGTGACTACAAAAATTCCACCAGAGAACTTCTTCAGCTGATAAACAACTTCAGTAAAGTGGCTGGATATAAAATTTATTCAAACAAATCAGTAGCCTTTTTCTACTCAAAGGATAAACAGGCTGAGAAGGAAATTAGGGAAACAACACCCTTCACAATAGTCACCAACAATATAAAATAGTTTGGTGTGACTCTAACCAAACAAGTGTGAAAAATTTGTATGACAAGAACTTCAAGTCTCTGAAGAAAGAAATCAAAGAAGATCTCAGAAGACGGAAAGATCCCCCACGCTCATGGATTGGCAGGATTAATATAGTAAAAATGTCCATCTTGTTGAAAACAATCTACAGATCCAATGTAATCTCCATCAAAATTCCAACTCAATTCTTTATAGAGTTAGAAAAAGCAATTTGCAAATTCGTTTGGAATAACAACAACAACAACAACAAAACACAAAAAACAACAAAACAAAACAAAACAAAAACCCAGGATAGTAAAAACTGTTCTCAACAATCAAAGAACTTCTGGGGAAATCACTATCCCTGACCTCAAAGCAATAGTGATAAAAACTTCATGGCATTGGTACAGAGACAGTCAGTTAGATGAAAGAAATTGAATTGAAGACCCAGAAATGAACCCACATACCTATGGTCACTTGATCTTTGACAAAGTAACTAAAACCATCCAGTGGAAAAAAGGCAGCATTTTCAGGAAATGGTGCTGGTTCAGCTAGCAGTTAGCATGTAGAAGAATGCAAATTGATCCATTCTTTTCTCCTTGTAACAAATCACAAGTCCAAGTGGATCAAGGACCTCCATATAAAACCAGATACACTGAAACTAATAGAAAAGAAAGTGGGGAAGGTCCTCCAGCAAATGGACACAGGTAAAAAAAAATCCTATATAGAACAGCAATGGCTTATGTTCTAAGATCAAGAATTGACAAATGGGACCTCATAAAATTGCAAGGCTTCTGTAAAGCAAAGGACACTGTCAGGAGGATAAAACAACAACCAACAGATTGGGAAAAGATCTTTACCAATCCCACATCTGTTAGAGGGCTAATATCCTATATATATATCAAGAAGTTGGACTCCAAGAACCCAATAACCATATTAAAAATGGGGTCCAGAGCTAAACAAAGAATTCTCAACTAAGGAATACGGAATGGCTGAGAAGGACCTAAAGAAAGGTTCAACATCCTTAGTCATCAGGGAAATGCAAATCAAAACAACCGTGAGATTCCACCTCACACCAGTTAAAATGGCTAAGATCAAAAACTCAGGTGACAGTAGATGCTGACAAGGATGTGGAGAAAGAGGAACATTCCTCTATTGTTGGTCGGATTGCAAGTTGGTACAACAGCTCTGGAAATCAGTCTGGCAGATCCTCAGAAAATTAGACCTAGTACTACCTGAGGACCCAGCTATACCACTCCTGGACATATACTCAAAAAAATGCTCCAACATATAACAAGGACACATGCTTCACTGTGTTCATAGCAGCCTTATTTGTAATAGCTAGAACCTGGAAAGAACCCAGATGCCCTTCAACAGAGGAATGGATACAGAAAATGTAGTACATTTTCACAATAGAGTACTACTCAGCTATTAAACACAATGACTTCATCAAATTCTTAGGCAAATGGATGGAACTAGAAAATGTCATCCTGTGTGAGGTAACTCACTCACAAGAGAACTCACATGGTATACACTCACTGATAGGTGGATATTATCTTAGAATATCCAAAATACAATTCACTGACCACATTAAGCTCAAGAAGAAGGAAGAACAATGTGTGGATACTTTTGTCTTTCTTATAAGGGGGAACAAAATACTCATGGGAGAAAATACAGAGACAAAGTGTGGAGTAGAGACTGAAGGAAAGGCCATCCAGAGACTGCCCCACCTGGGGATCCATCCCACTTACAGTTATCAAAGCCAGACACTATTGTGGATGCCAATATGTGCTTGCTGACAGATGTCTGATATAGCTGTTTCCTGAGAGGTTCTGCCAGAGCTCACAGCCAATCATTAGATTGAGCATGGGGTCCCCAATTGAGGGGTTGCAGGTCTGAAGGAGCTGAAGGAGTTTGCAACCCCATAGGAAGAACAGTAATATCAACTAACCAGAACCCCCAGAGCTCCCAGGGACTAAACCACCAATCTAAAAGTACACATGGAGGGACCAATGCTCCAGCCGCATATGTAGCAGAGGATGGCCTTGTTGGGCATCAGTGGGAGGAGAGGCTCTTGGTCCTGTGAAGGCTCGATGACCCAGTGTAGGGGAATGCCAGGTCAGGGAGTTGGAGGTGGGTGGGTAGGTGGGGGAAATACTCTCATAGAAGCAGGGGGAGGGCAGATGGGAAAGGTTCTTTTGGGGGGAAAATGAGAAACAGGATAACATTTGAAATGTAAATAAAGAAAATATCTAATAAAGAAAAATATAATATATATATGTGTGTACATACACACATTATATACATTTATATATACATACATATAATACATTTATATGTATGCATACATATATGTATATGTGTATGCATTATAAGTCTATCAATGTGTTCAAATTTCTACTATAAAAATTTTATGTTCACTAAAGTAGTTTAGAGGAGGAAAGTGATAATTTGTATTTTCCTACATATTGACCGTTTCTAGCATTTACATTTCTTTTTCTATATTGGAGTCTTATCAGTGTCATTGAGATCCAGGGGAAAACATTCATCAGCATTTCCTGTAGTGACTGCCAGCTTTTTGGAATTGAACTCATTGGATTGTTACTTATTTGAATGTGTTCTAAGGTCAAACTTCATTATTGAGACTAGGTTTTCTAGATACAGGACTCTTTCTAGCTTGTGTGCTCTTCTCCACCAGCTTACATCTGCACTTTAAATATGTCCAATGTCCTGTATAATTTCTTGTGAAATATTTTAATCTTATATCTGAAACTCTGGCTTTTTAATTTTCTACTTGGTTTAAAGACTTTTTTATTTTTTTGGCTTTTGACCAACTGACCATGATGCGTTTAGAGAGGCCTACTGATCTTCTCTTCTTCCCTTCTTCCTCTTCCTCCTCATTGTGTAGCCCTGGCTAGCTGGCATTCACTATGTTCATAAGATTCCTTTCTGCCTCTCCAGGGCTGGAAGTAGAGATGTGCACCGTTGCACCAAGCTCCTTCTCTTTTTAAAAAAGAAATGTTTGGTTTGGGGCTTGGAACACAGCTTCTCACATATGCTAGGCATGTGTTGTGTACCACCAAGCAGTGGCCCAGCTGAACACAATATTTTTGTTGTGCTCTCTCTCTCTCTCTCTCTCTCTCTCTCTCTCTCTCTCTCTCTCTCTCTCTCATTTGTGTGTCTTGTGCTTGAGCTCAGACTCCTCACAGGTTCATAGTCAACCTGTCAGCTGAATGTGTGACTAAGGTTGGAGTGTCTTTTTCCAAGATTACACACATAGTGGCCTTCGGCAGGAAACAGAAGTTCTCTGTCCTCATTCAGCTTCCTGCAGAGAGGAGAGGGATTCACAGAGAGTGCTCCTGGGAAGCACCTATCCTCAAACCCATATTTTTATTTCCATTCCATTCTTTCCAATATATAGGAATCTACAAGAAAAAGACACAACAGCCATAAGAGTCTGCAAATTTAAAGATAATGTCTTATGTTGAATTATTTTGATATAAGCCAGAAACAATATAAGGGGTAGTCTGGACTCTGCCACTACAACAGGAAGAGACCCAACCTCTTTCCATTTAATTTGTAATGTGAACCAGAGTATAGATCCAGGTGGAAAATGTATTTCAAATTGGTAAGCAACCACAGCATTGAGAAATTATATTAAATTCCAAATTTGTAATTAAAACCCAAGAATTTAAGCCTGGCTTGGTAGTACATGCCTTGCAGGAGATCTAGGTAGCAACTGCAAACTAGCTATCTTTAAAATATCCATGTTGGGGGGCTGGAGAGATGTCTCAGAGGTTAAGAGCACTGACTGCTCTTCCAGAGGTCCTGAGTTAAATTCCCAGCAACCACATGGTGGCTCACAATCAACTGTCATGGGATCTGATGCCCTCTTCTGGTGTGTCTGAAGACAGCTACAGTGTACTCACATATATAAAAAATAAATCTTAAAACAAAATCCATGCTATTTTCAGAGTCTGATGCTTGCAGCCAACCATTGGACTGAGCACAGGGTCCCCAATTGATGAGTTAGGGGAAGGACTGAAGGAGCTGAAGGGGTTTGCAACCCCATAGGAGGAACAACAATATCAACCAACCAGACCTCCCAGAGCTCTCAGGGACTGAAACCAGCAACCAAAGAGTACACATGGAGGGACCCATGGCTCCAGCTGCATATGTAGCAGAGGATGGCCTTATCTGGCATCACTGGGAAGGGAGGCCCTTGGTTCTGTGGAGACTTGATGCCCCAGCATAGACGAATGTTAGGGAGGTGAGATAGGATTTTGTGGGTGTGTGTAGGATCATCCTCATAGAAGCAGCAGAGAAGGGGTGGGATAGGGGGTTTGCAGAGGGGAAACCAGGAAGGGGAATAACATTTGAAATGTAAATAAATAAAATAACCAATAAAAAAAGAAAAATTAAAAAAAAATGCCCAACAGACTTGCCTATATGCCAAGTATTGGAAATATTTTCTCAGTTAGTATCTCTTTTCCTTGGCATTTCTAGATTTGTGTCACGTTGACCAAAAACAACAATAAAAGTGTGTCCCTGTCCAGAAAAAATCCAAATAAAGGAATAAATGAATGCCATGAGTTTAAACCTAACATGGTGGTTTGGGCCTATAATTCCAGAATTTCAGAAGTCTTCAAGTTCAAGTCTAACCTAGGCTCAGTAGTAACACCCTGTGCAATCGTCACTCAAAGAAAAGGAATGCTAGAACATAGAGTCAGAAACACACTCAAGTCAAGTTTATCATAATCAAGTTGACTGGTTAAGCATATTAGTGATAAGAACCAATTGAAGAGAGAATTCTCCCTCTGACCCTGAATCTAACACTAGCCTTGCAATTGTAGATGTCCTTAGGAGAGGGCAGATGTCCTTCAGCACTAGATCTAACCTGGTCGCACTTTTCTTTTTTTCTGGTCCTATTCTTCAAGTTAATCTTTCTGGCTACTTTTAATGTTCTTGGCAACAGCGTTTTGAATATCAAAAGCAGTTATTTGCATCCTTCTTTCTTTTGCAAGCACTAAGCCAGAGACAGAGTTCTTTTGGAAAAATCACTCACATTCATCAAAACATTGGGAGATAATTGTTTTTTTTTTTATTAGAGAAATTCTTCATTTACATTTCAAGTGTATCCCAAAAGTCCCCATACCCACCCCCACCCCCACCCTGCTCCCCTCCCCCTCCCACTATTTGGCCCTGGCATTCCCCTGTACTGGGGCATATAAACATTGCTAGACCAGGGGCCTTTCCTCCCGAATAATGGCCAACTAGGCCATCTTCTAATACATTTGCAGCTAGAGACATGAGCTCTGGGGGTTCTGATTAGTTCATATTGTTGTTCCATCTATAGGGTCACAGACCCCTACAGCTCTTGGGTACTCTCTAGCTCCTACATTGGGGACCCTGTGTTCTGCCATATAGATGATTGTGAGCATCCACTTCTGTATTTGTCAGGGACTGTCAAAGCTTCACAGGAGACAGCTATATCAGGGTCCCTTCAGCAATATCCTGATGGTGTGTGCAGTAGTGTCTGCATTTGGTGGCTGATTATGTGATGGACCGCCC
>LR753402.1:446637-795547 GCA_902729485.2 Mus minutoides | reverse complement strand
GCACTGGCTGGGTGACATGGTCTGTTAGTGCCATCTGCCACACCTGAGATCAGGCATCTCTCTACCATGTCTATTTTCCTCTGAATACTAATGGACTCTCCTCAGTCGAGGCTCATTGACCATTCTCTGTGAGGAACTAAATGAAATATATTCCTCCCATCACCCTCTTCTGCAATGTGACTAACATCAGCAGGCCTGAGACAATCATCCTTGCTACATGAGACGCCTCCAGGTCCACGTCTTAAGGGATCTGCTTTTGTGGTCAGGAGCTAGAGAAGCCACATCAAGCCAGATTGTGTTTGTTTGTTTGTTTTGTTTTTGTTTTGCTGTTGTTATTGTTATTTAAGAAGTCTTGGCTGGAGCCACCCGCAGTTCCAGACTCTTGGTTTTGGACCCACTTCTTTAGTTTTCCTGCTGTGTTTTGAGAGAAAAACATGGACTTACTAAAGAACTCAATAAATTGCAAAATGTGTCTGCAAGTCAAGAACTCAAAAAAGAGCTGTAGCCTGCTTTTTGACATGTCCCATGACACGTACATACACATGAGCACGCAAATGTGCTATGCATACATTTGGTATATTAGCATATTAATTTGGTTAAGCTCTATTACGGGAAAATGTTCAGTTGCTTAAAAGCTATTCCTCTGGGAAGCTGTTAAGACTCACAAGAAGTAAACAAAAATTGAAACTGGAGATGCTTTCCTCAAAGTCACAAGATTCACTACACCCCTTCTCAAGGTTATAGACGCCCTAGCAATTATAGCAGGGAGGAGACCCTCCACCTAGTCTCACTGCCTACAAAGCATGCAGGGAGCTCCAAGGATGAAGCTAATGGTGTGTGTGTGTGTGTGTGTGTGTGTGTGTGTGTGTGTGTGTGATATAGGTGTCTTTGAGTGATCCATGCTCTGTGGCAATTCTTCATCGACACTAAAAATAACACTCAATAAACTGACTTGCTCACTAAACTGAACTTGGGTGGAATCAATTTCTTGGTCTCTCTTCAGCTTCCTATCTAGGTGAATAAATGTTTGTTCATATGTCCCCAGTAAAAGTCACACAATGCTGGTTGACACAAAACTCTGAGTGTATTCTAAGATTGAGTTTTGTGCACTAAAGTTCAAAGTATAAACTATAATGGTCATGCATTCTTGGGATGACCCACTCAGTATCACTGTGCCTCAAAGTCCTTTATAACAAACTCTGAAGATTAGCTGCTTACCTGCCTACACACACAGGGCCCCAGATTCCACCCCTAGGACTACAGAAGAGAAAAAAGTGGAAGAGATACAGTGAGACCCCCAACTATGGCTTGTCTGCCTTTCAGTATGTATGAGGATTGAATCATATGCTCTTAGTACAATATCCTAATAAAATGATCACCTGCCTAGACCATCACTGTATTCTCTAATGTGTGTTTACTTAGTTTCAACTTGAGGAAAAGGAAAGTCTGGTGATTTAGGCTCTGGGTGCTAGGTTGCTGCTCTATCTAGTATGAACAAACTCCATATCACACAAAAATGAAGCAGACATTTTGGCTTGCCTTGGAGCGGTGTTCAGCACAACTGGGAGCCATCTGGCACATGCTAAGAGTGGAAAGCAGATGTCAGGCATTTCCAACATGTCTCAACCATGAGGCGTGGCTGGCAGCTGCTGTCTTCTCTTCTCTGCTCAGCTCTGTATATATATGCATCTAACCTAGGCTGAGTGCACTGATGGTAGCCCAGCGTGGAAAGGGTTCATTCAGCCTCTCAGACTCTGGGCATTTTTGTTTGGTTTTGGTTTGGGTTTTTTTGCAATTTGACACAAGGTAGTGTCATCCTGAAAAGGGGGTCTCAGTTAAGAAAATGCCTATCCAGATTGTCCTGTGGGTATGCGGGTTGTGGATCCACATTTTGCCTGCCTCTGGGCATGGCCACTTGGACAGAACATGTGGACTTTGATTGTGCTTATCCCCTGCTGCCACTAGGGCAGGTGCTGAGCGGTAGGGAAAATCTGAGCCACTGCCTCAGGGACCTGTGATGAGGCCAGGCCATGGGTTCTCTGACTCTTGGACATGGAAAGACCAAGAACAGAGCCAGAGTCCCTAGGGGATGGGGAAAGGGAGCTCCAGCTTGTCCCAGCAGTGATTGGCCTTTGCTTGGCAGAGGCAGGCTGGAAGCACAGAGAGGCCTTCTATGGGAGAATTAAGCTGTGGCTTTATAGTTGAATGGCTTCTCCATGGCTCCCCATGGTGGGTCTTGATGACATGGTTATAAACTGTTTATTGACTGTTTGTTGCTGGGAATAGATGCATACTGTACCATACCCACTTCTCAGGGTGGACCTGAGATTGAATATCTTTTGCAGGGAGGATTGTCTGGAAAGGGAAGTTTATTCGCTCAGGCCCTCTAGGTAGCTCATTAACATGGAAAACTCTGTTCTGGGCCTATGTGACCACAGGTCACACTTCCTTATGTGAGGAGTGTGTCATGTGTTCCAAGCCAGGAGTCTGGCAGGAGGCAGAAAGTCACCTAAGTCTCAGATGCCTGCCTACCCAGTCTCCAGGTCTCAGCCTGCTCTACCTTACCAAGCTTCCTGACATGGCTTTGCCATCTGTCTAAGGTACGGTTTTACTGCTGTGAGCAGACACCATGACCAAGGCAAGTCTTATAAAGGACAATATTTAATTGAGGCTGGCTAACAAGTTCAGAGGTTCAGTCCATTATCACCAAGGTAGGAGCATGGCAGCATCAAGGCAGGCATGGTGCAGGCAGAACTGAGTGCTCTACATCTTCATCTGAAGGCTGCTACTGGAAGACTACCTTTCATGCAACTAGGACTAAGGTATTAAAGCCCACACCCACAGTGACATACCTAGTCCAACAAGGCCACACCTCCTAATAGTGACACTCCCTGGCCCAAGCATAAATAAACTACAACACTGTCCAACAGCTGGTGGGGCTTTTTTTTTGGAAGAACTTAGCTCATTGTGGGTGGTACCATTCCCTAGGCGGGTGGTTCTTGGTTATATAAGAAAACAAGCTGAACAAGTCATGGGGAGCAAACAACTTTCTTCGATGACTTCCATATCCATTCTTGCCCCCCTCCCACATCCATACCCTGACTTCTTGCCCAGATTTTCCTCAATGATGAGTGTGATTGGAAAGTGTATGCCAAACCAACCATTTCCTCTCCAAGATTCCCTTGGTCATGGTATTTATCACAGTAAGAATATTTAGAGTAGGAAGATTCCTTCTGTCTCTGAGATGTTTCAGATATTATCTCCCACCAGTGGTCAACTTGGACTTTGCAGAAATCTTGACGTTTTGCAAGATGAAGTAGCTGCATCCATGGAGACTCTTAGGGGCCCGTAGTCACCATCCCTGCGAACTCTGCTTTGGTGGGTGGCATTATGAAGTCAAACAACAGACTAGTCAAAAACCTTGTCACCCAGCATGGGCAATGAGGCTTGTGATGTTTAATGTTATAAAATTGACAGGATCTAGAACTACTAGGAGATATCATTGGGTCTGTTTATGAGGGAGTTTCTACATGGGTTAATTGATGTGGAAAGACCCATCCTAAATGTGGGTAGCAGAATCCTGTGGACTGAAGTCCTGGACTAAGGAGAAAAGTGTGAGATAAGCATGTGTACCCATCGCCCGTGCTTCAGATTGAAAACTGAACATAGCCAGCAGCCTCCTCTCCTGGCCCCCATTTCTTTCCCATTGTGGTGGATGGTGTGTGTCTCCTTGGATTCTAGCCCATAATGGACCTTTCTTCTCTAAAGTTGCTCTTCTTGGATATTTGTTTACTATAACAAGGAGAGTAACTAATGCAAAGCCCAAGTTGTCCCCATTCTTCAGGGCCTTGATTGACAGCCATCTGTTTCTAGGAGTCCTTTGCGGTTAACTCGACGACCCTAAAATCAAATCCCCTGCAAATCTGCCCTGCTACCCAGAGCCTTCTCCTTCGAGCCTGCAGCATACAGGATGCACCAAAACAAATGGAGACAGATGAGGGATGGAAAAGGTAGCAGAGAGATGGGGGTGGAAAGATGATTGGTCGATAAGCCATAGGCAAGGCTTTGCATTGATCAAAAGCCTGCCTGCCCATGAAGTATGTCCTGTATAAGGATAGATGCCCCCCCAAGCCCCACAGAACAGCTCTTTCCTTCATCCTCAGCCATATTTCTTCCTGTTCAAGCAGCTCCTTCCACTACCCAGCAGTTTCTCAGTCTACTGTGAACCCAACTAGGAGTCAAGGGGATTTGAAAGTATGGCTCATTCACACCATGTGTGTGGTGTATTTTGAGAAGATGCATAGCAGTGACAGGATGGTCCCTGAATCGTATTTCTCCTCCACTCACTTCATCTATTATGACATGTGTGTCATGGCAGGTGTGACCCAGTATCACCAAGTCCCAGGCCAGAAGACAGACAGATAAGGCCCTTGTCTGTCCGTCTGAGGCAGGGTGTGAGGGCAGGCTGCCATGAATGAGCTAGGGCTGGGAGGAAGTAGCTAGTGGCAGAGATGCTATCCATGCTGCCTGTCTCCTTATGGAGCAATGGGTAATATTTGCTACTTGCTGTGTTCTTAGGATGAATCCTATAAATCAGGCTTTTCTTTCTTTTCCCTTCCTTTTCTTTCTTTCCATCCTTCACTTTTGCTTTAATCTTCAAAATATTTATTTATGTGCTTATTTATTCACACATTACTGTATGTGTATGTGTACACATGAAGTGCATGACGATAGGTTAAAAGATCATGGAGAGTCTGTTCTCTCCTTCCATCATGAGGGTTTTGTTAATTGAACTTGGGTCACTAGGAATGGCGGCAGATGCCCTTACTCACCGAGCCATCTTGTTGGCCCAGATATGGCTCTTTGAACAATCTTCTCCAGTTAAATGGATGTTTTGCTGATGCAAAGCTTGGACCACACCACAGTTCTTCATCCTAGAATTGCATTGACAGCCATAAGGCTGGAGTTCTATGGAGACAGACCATCAGCACACCGCAGCCATGAGGATGAGGTCAATCCCAGAATTAAAATAACTAGATAGATAGTAGATAAGATAATAGATAGATAGATAGATAGATAGATAGATAGATAGATAGATGATAAAACAGGCACAGCAGTGCACTCTAATCCTAGTTCTGGGGAGGGAGGGATACACAGGAATCCTCTGAGGTCAGTGAGAGATCCTCCCTCAAAAATTAAGGTAAAGAAGGACTGAGAAAGACACTAGACATTGCTCTCTGGCCTCGACAAACATGCACATGCACACACACACACACACACACACACACACACACACACACACACTGTACTGTCAAGAGTTGTTTTCCAGCTAAAAAGCTTGTAAAGATCCAAGAGGTCTCCATCATAAAACACATTCTCCTTCTAACACGAGTTCTAGAGTTCCCCCATCTACCCGGGCTGTTGCACCAACCCTCCCTATCCCTGGCTTTGATACTTTGTGCTGTCCTATAGGTCTTAAGGGAACGAAGCCACTCAATAACTGCTCCCTACCCCTTCCTATTGTCTGATTTCACATTTCTGGTCCTAAGCACTGGCCTACCATACATAGTTTTCTCCACCAGCATGAGCACCTGAAATATAATGTTCTCGATCCCTTGTTCAGACTGTTAAAGGTGTAAGTCACAGATCAGAAGACACTCAGTGGGATTTTCAGATTATGTCCAGGAGCAGCGAAGAACTGGGCCAAGGGCGTAGGGAGTGATAGAAACGGAGACAGCTTAAAATGCAAGGTCAGCATTTTTGAATTTACAAGTGGGCCAGACAGCTGGCAAACGTTAGAAGCTCAGTGCTGGGCCACAAAGGTCGTGACCCTTTATGGGTTATTTACATAGCACCTGCTTTCTCCTACTTTTTAAATGCTTGGGTTTTTCTGGGTATACTTTTTTCCTTATATGTAGCTCTGTTGAGTCAGGCAAGTAAAGAGAGAGCTTAGGAACCAGGGCGTCCATTATGTGCAGTACATAAGTTCTTCCTCTAATGATATGCTGTAGTTCAGGCCTCTCGGCTGTGTGCACACTTACACACACTTACACTTTTCACTTTTCACAGCTATGCACACACTGCCTTTTCTCGCGATGCATTCTAGGACCCTCACCTGCAGCAAACTGTATACACACACACACACACACACACACACACACACACACACACCTAACAAGGAAATAAGTTCCTCTTCCCCTCGTAACCATCAAGCATGGACAGTTTCTATTCAAACACATTCAGAGTTATGTCGAGGAACCAGAGCAAAGGGGCTCATCTGTCTAAACTAGCTTTCAGCACATGTGAAGTGAGACAAGGTATCCTCAGAGTGAAATTCCAAGCAGAATCCCCTATTTGACACGTCATAAAACTGAACAGTTAGAAGTACACATAATTAAAATCAGATGCATCACGGGAAAGGGAATGTGCAATGATAAAAAGGTTTGCAACCATGCCTGTCAATCAAAACACAGAGGAGCCCTTGCTATGTTCCTTACCAACCAAGTCCTTCCTCTTCTTGAACTCCATAGAAGCTGCATGCCACAGCTGAGCATTTCTGGAGGCTCTCACTCCTGGGCCAGCTGTCATTCTGGATAACATCTGCTTCTGTTCTGCGCTATCCCTTTGCTTTGAATGAAGTTCCCTTGCTACTTTACAACCCTTGTACTTGTTTTTCAATTCCTTGAATAAAACTTCAAGAACCTGGCAACACTGGCTGGGATTCCAAGCACTGATCTTGCTTGGGAACAAGCCCGGAGGCTTTCCGCAAACTGACTTCTTTCATGTGCTAATCTTGATGCATCCTGTCTACTTTCTCTCTCCTGCCACAACATCACCTCTTTCACACAGTGCCACCTTTCCCTCCCATTTCCTGCAATAAATTGCACAAAGAACTTGTGATTCTTTGCTCAGTGTGTGTGTGTGTGTGTGTGTGTGTGTGTGTGTGTGTGTTGCTGCAGTGAAACTCTAGGCATGTGTATACCAAGTGCATGTTTGTAGGCAAATCCTGATGCTGAGGTAGAATTCTAACATTATCAGAAAGCCCTGAGCTCAGTGCAAAATGGCAGACCCCCTCTTTTCCACATGAGAGATACAGGGCCCCACACTGCTTACCTGGGAAATATCACATAGCCCTTAGGAAATTATAGGTCTACCCCTCCCCCCCCCCCCCCCCCCCACACACACACACATCCATAAGAAACCCTTCAGCAAGCACCTTAGATTCCTGGAATGCCTCTCCAAGCTAATGAGGTATCTCAGTATCTTAGCCTTCAGCCAATGTCCTTTGTTCACCCTGGATATGCCTATCCCCTTCTTCAAAACTTTATAACCCCCAGTTTACCCGGAATACAAGTAGGCATACAAGCCTGCCCCTAAATAAAGACATATGCACGGCTAAGATCTTCTCAGAGAGCCGCTTCATTGAAGATTGTCTTCGCCTAAAAAAGCTGTATCATTAGATCCTTGCAGAAGGTCTTCTCCTCACAACCCTCTCACCCCTGGCATTCACTCCCAGGCAGACCTGGAGCCTGCAGAGCTCCACCCTTTTTTTGGACCCTGTTTCATCCTTCCAGCCCAGTGTGCAGTGGCATGTGTACACCCTGAGAGGGATGAAGGGGAAGATGCAGAACCACAGATGAACCCCCAAATGCATACTACATATGTTTTAACAGTGTGCTTGTATCCTTATCCCTGTTCAGAGCATTTAAGAAATATTTATTTTTCTTTATGTGTGTTAGGACTGCATTACCTGTGTGTATGTATGTACATCACATATGTACCTGGTGCCCATGGAGGTCAGCAGAAGGCAGGACTTATGGAGAGTTGGGAGCTACTATGTAGGTTCTGTAAACTAAGGTTCTCAGCAAGAGGAATCGTGCTCTTACTACTGAGCTATCTCTCCAGCTCCTGTCAGAACATTTCTTTTAAGAAACAAGGACAATCAGGCCAGATACTTTCTCTTCTCCTTTAGGTGAGCCAGGGGCTCCAGTGACTATAAAAAATGGAATCCACTCAACAGAGGGTGCTCACATAGGAAACAACAGCATCCATGGAGAGTTAGGTTATTAGAAGGAGAAAGCAGAGAGGTATCTGGGAGAGAGATACAATGTTGAGTCATACTTTAGACAAGAGCTTTCTTAATGTCAGCAGGCAGACAGGAAACAGAGGTTTCAGTCCTGCCAGCCCCCCCCCAAAAAAAAAGAGGTGTCTACTCTTCAAGGTTTCCCAGGAAAGTTCCACATTGTGAGACAGCAGTTTTGTTGATATGTGACCTATGATATGCACCAGAGGCAGTAGAGAGGAGCTTTAGGCTGTACAATGGGGGTCCTAGCAGCACTGGAGAGTGAAGCTCTGTTACTGTACACCTGCAATCAAGCTGCCTGGGACCCTGCACACAATGGGGCTGGCCTTCTCTCATTAGAGCCTGGTTACTTAGCAGTGGGGAGAAATGCAAAACTTTGAGACCCCCTAAGTCAGAAAGTTGGGAAGTGTCCTAAGGATCCTGGCTTTAACAGCCCCTAGAGTTGATTCTGATGCAAGTCAAATCTAGTCTGGAGAGCTCTGCTAGGGTTTGCTGAAAAGCAGGGCTCATAGCCTTCCTGGGCATGAGTTAATATTCTTGAATACACACACACCTTGGTAGCCAGTGGTGCACAAAGAGGTATAGTAGGTAAAAAGGGTCATTAACCAGTGATAGAAATGGGAAACCCACTGTGAGGAAGAATGAGATCCATTTTCCCATCACTGCTTCAAATCATCTGGTTGCCCTGGCTCTTTGACACATCTCTGGTATTAAGAAGCAGACTGGGGACCACTGCTCAGTTATGATTGCAGTGGAGGGTGAGAGCCCTGGGGAAGTCAGGGTGTAGCATTGGGAAATACTCATGAGATTCCTGTGAGTACTTGTGTGGAATACAGGGTAGAGTATGCAGAACAGAAAGTCACATGGTCACAGAGGCATTTAGGAAATTACATACACCTGTTTGCTGGATACTGGTTAGGCTGGAGTTATTGGGCCTCATCCCAGATAATTCTTAATCAAAACTATTCTGACAGCCTCACTTCCTTAGTTTGTGAGAAACACCATAGCAAAATACTGCACACTGGTGAGTGCATTCAAATGGGAAAGTCTATTTCCTCGCCAGTCTGCAGCCTGAAGTCTGAAATCAGGGTTGGCAAAGTTGGCTTCTCCTAAGACCTCATTCTTGGGTGTAAGTATTTTCCTTGCCCTTTGTCCTCTCTGGCTTCTCTCTCTCCATGTGTCTGGATCCTAATTTATGTATTTTTTTAATCCTCTTGGGATAGTGTCTACCCACAAACACTCATTTATCTTAAACAGCTTTTTGAAGGCCTTGTCATCAAATACAGTCACAGTCTAAGGTCCTGAGCATTGCAACTTCAAAACAGAAGGGGAACCACATCTGTGTAATGTGTGTGATGAGCTGAGATTTTCCTGGGACCTGGGAAGCTTGCTTAGTCAGTAAGGTGACTTTGCCTTGAAAGCATAAAGACCCAAGTTCAATCCCCAGAAGCAACATAAAACAACCTGGCTGTGATGGTTCACACTTACAGTCTGAGTGCCAAGAAGATGAAGACATGTGCTTCCCTAGGGTTCTCTATCAAGCCAACCTAGCCTATTTGGTTAGTTACAGGCCAATAAGAAATTTTGTCGCAAAATATATTGGATGCTGTTGTAATATATATTTAATCTCACTCAGGGGTTTCTACCCTGCCTTTGATCATTCCGTTCCCAGATAAAAAACACAAAACTTTTATATTTATAATAAGCCTTTGAAGTACTGCAGTTGGGCAGATATCTACCCTTCATGCTGCTATGTCTACCTCCCTGCCAATAACCCCCAAGATATGACTTCGCATATTCCACTTGGGCCACTCTTAACTTCTATTGGTTAGCACTCATGGCCATGTTTTCATAATTTGCCTATATACTCCATGGTGTCTTCTCTTCTTTCCACCCTCTCTTCTCTCTCCTCTCCTCATATACTAAGCCTGGGTACCAAGACCCTGGCTACCTTTCTTCTACCCAGCTATAGGCTGTGGGCATCTTTTTTTTTTTTTTAACCAATGGTTTTAAATTAAGGAGCAAGGCCACATTGCATTACTTGGCATAAGTACAGATTCTCTCGTGCCTGAGGCAACCAGGGCCAGTATTCATCATTACAATACATAGCAACAGACACAACCTCAACAGGATGCAGCTAAGCAATGAGAATGGATGTCATCCTTGAGAACCACACGCATGCACATACTCAGAGACACACATGCACAAGCCCACACTTGCACACACAAGAGGTAAGAGAGTCTTCCAAGGTAATAAATCTACACAAGAATAACAAGGTTAATGGGAAATACATTCTCCATAATAAACTAAATGTCTATTTAGGGGGAAAAACCAGAGACTATATTGAGGTTTTTATAGGAAACACAGAATTAGAGATGGAATTGTGGGCTTATGATGCCTGCCTATGATCTACAGTCTACTGAGAAATGAGAAAGGCTGAATAGAGCCCTGCCCAAAAAGTTGCTTTGCTTCCCTTCCCACCTGCCTTGGCATGCGATGTAAATAGAGCAGGGGGAATCTAGTACCAACACCCAGCTTCTCTAATCTTTCCCTTAACTTTTGAATCTTTGGCTATTCTAAGTTCAAAACCAATCCTCGTCTCCTTTTCCTTAGCTCATGTGAGTTGTCTTGCAGAATGGTCGAGTTTGGAAAGGGACAGTTGCAGGTCAGAGTCCACTTTGATTTTGAGAACACAGGAGAGAGACAAGCCCTGGAAGGGAAGACCACTAGGCTCACCAATTTCCAACACAAAGATCACATCCGGGATGCTACTCTACCCCAAGATGGGGACTTGAGACAGATAAGTAGTCATTATCATCACATCCAGCCTTGGATGAATCCACACCCTTTCCAATTCCTCTAGTTTCTCCCCTATCTCTCAGTAGACTAGTGGTCCACAGGAACCTCAAGACAAATGGTTTAAAATCAGTTCAAGGAAGTTTGCATGTGCTACTTCATTGAAAGCATCAATATTGATGTGTCACTGGCCTAGGGTTGGATATCGTGTTGCTGGGGAGACACCCTTGATGTGGGATTTTGTGTAGTATTGAGAGTCAGTTGGGAAATGGGTTCTGGAACTCTTCTTTGATATCTCTTGTTATAGAAAGATGTCCATGAGTTTCCTGCGATGCGCCTTCCTCGACCAGAAGAAAGTCACGCCACCACCGGGATCTTCTCAGTCAGCTTTATTCTGGAGCACCTTGATAGTAGATTCCCAGGACCCTGGACAGCAGCAGAGCTGCTGCTTATATACTCTCCCAGGGAACAGGGAGGGTGTCGTAGTGGTTGCAGATTGGTGCACCAAGCTACGCCTTATTAGCATATGGCCCGTTCATTGGTGCCACAAGCCGAGCCTCATTTGCATATTGCCCATTCGGGAGGGGCTATCATTTGAGGAGAGCCTGAAGAGAGCTGCGCATGCGCACTAGGCTCTCCTCCCTGACAGCCGGCCAGTCCCCTGCCATCTTGTAATGGCGGAGAGCCACAGCTTCACGGAGCCACGGCCTCACGGAGCTGCGGCTGCCTACAGTTTCAAGCCGTAAAAACCTTGCTGCTTTACTCTCTCTCTCCCTCTCCCTCTCTCTCTCTCTCTCTCTTTCCCTCCTCTCTCTCTCTCTCTCTCTCTCTCTCTCTCTCTCTCTCTCTCTTTCTCTCTCTCTCTGGCCTGGAACTTACCAGCTGGACAGTTGGCCCCAGATCTGCATCCCTGGAGCTGAGATGACAGCACATGCCACCAAGCTGTTCTTTTACATTGGGTGTTGAGGATAGAATGAAGGTCCTTATATTTGCAAGGCAGACAGTTAATGGACAGAGCCATCTCCTTAGCTCCTATTTTTTGTTGTTAAAATTTGACAGTGGTGATTCAACTTTAATGTACACAGCTTTGGAACCTCAACCCATAGCAATAACTTTTGGATAATCTGAATCCAAGAGACTCATCAACAGTCTGAGCTATTTTAGAGGAGTAGGCCAGGTCTGTGGTCTCTGCAGTGCTGGTTGGACCTGTCTCTTGTAACTGCCTCTTCTTGATCAACCCAAGCTGCCTCTCCAGTGACTCAGAAGCCTTTCAATGCCTTTTCAAATGACATACCCATTCTATTAGCCCAAGACCCATCACACATAGCATATCCCTTTCATACTCTGTCAGAACCTGCGAAGACTGCAGCTGGGTGATGGAGCCCAAGACTCTAGAAGAAAAGAAGCAGTTAGTGATCAAGGGGTTATCCAATAAGACTGCAGGATTCCTCTGCTGCCTCCTGCTTGGCTCTGTTTTCTGTTTCTACTCTCTGTACTACTTATTAACCCAAAAGCCCCCTTGCCCACCCAATGGAACATAATAACAGAAGCCTTCACAAAGTGCTCTCAACATGCTGATCTCTGGCCACAGAAATAGCATCTCAGCCAGTCACAACTGACAGTACCTGCCTTGGCTCAAACCAGCAACTGGTAGCCTTTGGGTTGATAACTGCTGTGTCTGCACTGGCCAGCCTACAGAGAAAAGACTGTTATAAAATGAGCCCTAAATTCATGCTAGTCACATCCCAGTCCAGTCAGAATGCATGTCAGGGATGCTACTGATTTCAAAACATATTGTGGAGTCCCTCTGCTTCCTCCCACATCGTCCAGCCACATGCAAGCCAGAGCTGGAAAACAGCGTGCATGTAACCAGGCATGCCCATGGTACAGGCAGAGGTCTTACTCCTATGCTCTTTTGCTTTAAAAACAAGTAATGAAAAGCAAGCGCAGAGGGGAATGATTTTGCTTACACACAGTGCCTTTGCAATTTGACGGTTCAGTGCTCTTTTCTGCAGATGGAGCTGCCCCCTTTTATACCTATAACTGTTATGCTTATTCCCCCCAAATAGTACTGTCTCACTATGTGAAGGGAGGCTGGAAGCTGGCCTGGGATTACTGACTGAACTCCACTCAAATGGGCTTTGCTTTATCTCTGGCCCATTTGAAAGAGCAGCTCCTTGGGGACTAGCCATCCAGAGATACTGTTCAGACTTAATAAGAACATGCCAAGCACTCTAGCTGTTATCTCCCAGTGATGTACGCATCCTTGCTGCTTGTGGACTTACCAAGTAGTAAGGAACTGCATTCACTTGCTCCTCATTAGCTAAGTAATTTTGCTAATGATCTCATCTAGACAGAGCGCTCAGCCCTCAGAGATGCCAGCCCACTAAGGAAACCTTGCAAACAGCAGCAGGCTGACGCTTTGCTCCTGACATGCCCGGGTATGGCCTTGCTTGTGCTTTCTCATCCACATTTTACTTCTGTTTGTAAGTGGGGTAGTGTTCTGTTGATACTTAAAGATGACACTACATATTACCCAATTATTTACTCAAATTGATCCTGGTGGTGGTGCTGAGTTCCTTGCTACCAACCCCCAACATTCTGGGTTCCCAAATGAAAGGCACACATACACACACACATACACACACACACACACACACACACACACACACAGCCTTAATAATTTGATAGGCCTAAAACAACTCAATGGTGGGCCACTTCCTAACCTCTCCATGGCTAGTCTACCTCCCTGCGATTGTCCCAAATTATTTTTTATTAAAAATCTAAATTTTATCTTTGCTGCCCTGGACCTCTTGGGGCCACTCTTCCCCAGCTCCTACATAGCGGCTCTGCTCTGTCCTGCACCTTCTCAGGTGTGGTGTCTTTTCACCCTCTTTCTTTTTCCCAGCATGGCAGATCTCCTTCCTTCTCCTTCTCTCTAGCCTGGGAATCCTAAAAGTCCCACCTCTGTCTGTTCTGCCCAACCATTAGTTGTCAGCAACTTTATTTACCAATCAGAAACAACTGGGGGCAGGGTCCCTCAGTGTCTGACATGCGCGGATGCTCCAGCAAACAATTTTGGGGACTCAAATTAATCTAAGCAGCATTAGGCCAAACCCACTGCATGAACTGATACACTTGTTGGAAGGAGGGGGATGGGGTGGGAAGTTAGATCTGTTAACTGTACACAGCTGCCCTGGAGTAAGAAGCATGTGGACCACTGCTCTTTCCTCTGGGTTTGTGTAGAGACATTTCTATACTCGGCATGCCTGCTGTGGTGGTACAGTCCCCAGTAATGATAACAGCTGACAGAGGAATCGGGACCTCTTGAGCATCATGAGGGGGATATTATGGAAGCCACAGGGGCTGGGATAGAATAGTGTGGTGATGTGGAGCCCTGAGCTCAGAATTACTCCATCTGTGTTGCCAGGGAGATTTTTGTTGTTGTTGTTGTTGTTGTTGTTTGTTTTTGTTTTTTCGAGACAGGGTTTCTCTGTGTAGCCCCGGCTGTCCTGGAACTCACTCTGTAGACCAGGCTGGCCTTGAACTCAGAAATCTGCCTGCCTCTGCTTCCTGAGTGCTGGGATTAAAGTCGTGCACCACCATGCCTGGCTCGCCAGAGGGATTTTTGATCCTGCTCCTTGCCCAGTGATTTTACATGAATCTTTTTCTCCCCTTGAATCTCTCTTTACTTGTTCACTAAGATAGAGACACAATCCATATAGACATTCGGAAGATTAAATGATGTAATTATGGAAGGGTCTAAAGAAGGAGAAGATATCCAAAGAAATGAGCTACCTCTCCATCGTGACCCAGGGGAAAACTCCTGTGCTGAAAATTGGAAGTCTAGCAGGAGTGGAGTAAGGTAAACCTTTATAAGTCTCTGAAGCTGAAACAAAAATGAAAGAGAAAAACAGGCTGGTGACACCTTCACCTGTAAGCATATGGTGGTAAGTCACCAGGAAACCAGACACAGACCCAGTAGCCATCACCAAGAAATGGTGATTAGCTAGGAAGTGACCAGTACTATGCCTAAAGTCAAGTCCCCTAAGCATGTGAAGTCTGAGATGATGGCTGAGTCAGGATTTCCTTGGAAGCATGAGGGCCTAAGTGTGGTCCCTAGAACCCACACTTTGGGGTGCAGAGAAAGATGAGGCCCTGTCCAGCCAGCCACGCCTACTTGGGGAATTACAGGCCAGTGAGCAGATCTGTTTTCAGAAAACAAACGGTGGCTTCTGAGAAATAACATTAGAAGTCCCCTGGCCTCCACATGCATGTGCACATATGTGTGCATGTACACACACACACACACACACACACACACAGGTGGGTGTGTGCCCTGAGCTCCATAAAGTACGGGCAACACCTCAACTCAAACCCAGATCAGCACAGTCCCTATGTAATGTGAGGGTCAGATGCTAGGAAGATAGATATTCGAGTCTAGCAGAGAGTGGAAAGAGAGAAGATCGTGAATACATGAAGGATGCTTTCACCGAACAATGTACTTTGAGCCTGAACAGCATAAACACAGAGCAGTAAGAAGACAAAGCAAGGGGTTTGAAAAGACCCAACATAGAGCACCCAAGAGGTAAGCGGACCTTCTGCTACAATGGGCACTCAGAAACGGCTTTTGTTAAAACGTACATACTGACTTCCTACTTTGTTCAAAGAATGGCTATGAGCAGAAGAAAGCCTGGCACCTTGGCCTGTGTCTTGTGATTGTGTCCCCTCTTTATGGAGTCACTTGTTTGTCTCTGCATGTGGCATGCTGATTATCTTGAATTCCCTCATTGCAGTGACAAAGCGGTTGTAATGAAATCCTGAGAAAAGCACCAGCCAGGAGAGCTGCTTCACTTTGGCTCAGAGTTCCTGAGGAGCAGGGTCCGCTATGGCAGCAACAGCATGGTGTCAGAAGCAAGAGGACAACTTGCCACACAAGTAAGAGGCCAGCTTGTCCCATCCCATCAGCCATTAAGAAGAGATAGAGCCATGGAGCCTGGCTACAAAATGCCAAAGCCCCGCCCCCATTACGTACTTCCTCCAGCAAGGACCCTCCTCCTAACATTGCTATAAAGTTCCCAATGAACTCCAGTTTAAGGGCTGAGGCTGAGTTCCAGGACAGCCAGCGCTAAACAGAGAAACCCTGTCTCAAAACAAAAAAGAAGGGGGAGGAGGAGGAGGAGGAGAAGAAGAAGAAGAAGAAGAAGAAGAAGAAGAAGAAGAAGAAGAAGAAGAAGAAGAAGAAGAAGAAGAAGAAGAAGAAGAAGAAGAAGAAGTAGTCACTGCAGCAGGCCCAGGTGAACGGTAAGGACAAAGACCAAGTCTCCTGACAACTACAGGGGGAGAAGGCCTTCAAGGCAAGTTAACCAATCAGAAGGAAGACAGGAGAGATGGGAAAGAGAAACTTCCTGTACCTAAGGGTAACCAGGCCTCTGAAATGGTGTGTCCATCAAATAGAAACAAACCTGCCCTCTAATATGCAAGGGAAACAATCTTCCAAAGAATAGAAACTATTTCTAACTCACAACATCAAATGAGCAAGCTAGACTTCAGGAAAACCAAGTATGCCACTTACTCTCAAATGGGTCAGTTATAAAGTTGGGGTGGGGTGATCAACAAAGGGATGGCATCACGTTTCTCTTTGTTGCCACTCGGTGTCTCTGGGATGTAAAATCAGTCCCACATATTCTTAAGGAAATAAAGAATAGTCTACTAACTAAAGAGTGCATTCAAATGGATGGCTGACTCTGGGTAGATCATCTCAGAGGCAGCTCATCTTATGAAATACAATATCCTAAGCTCAAGTTTAAAAGAAAACAAGAAAACAAAAAGCACCTAGTCATGAGAGGCAGCCAACTGGAACGTAGAATTTGGGAAGTCGGAAGCAAATCTTCATGAACGTCTTGGACCTGCTTGCACATCCTCTCAAAGCTGAAAGTGCATAGGAGCCATGTTTATAGAAAAATGTAAATGTCGCAGACAGGGAGAGATGCAGAAATAATAGCCAGGAGCCCAGCAGGAGCCACCAGGAGGTGAGAGCAGCGGACATCAGACGCAGGTGCTGCTCCTGTCTTCCGCAGCAGATGCTCTACTGAAACTGTGCGAAATCAAAATGCACAGTTAGAAATCTCACAACCTCTCACCATTTCCATGATCTCTTTTCTAGCCCTTAAAGAGACATTGTATAACAATCATATATTTCATAATGAAGAAATATATATTTGAAGGTTTATTGATTTTACCCTACTTTTTCTTCTAGTGAAATTAAACATATAATGTTGTAAAATAATTTTTTAAAAAGCTAGATTACAGTGCTCTACTCTGTGTGTATGTGTGTGTGTGTGTGTGTGTGTGTGTGGTAGGTATATGTGTGTGAAGATATATGCACCTGTGTGTGTACTTGTGTTAAGGGCTAGAGGTCTGTGTCTGGTGTAGTCCATTCAGGCAAAGCAAAAAGTGCCACAGAAAAGCAAAACCTTACTCTTGATCAAGAGCATGAGCTACTCACAAAAGCAGAAGAGAGAGCATGCAAGACAGGAAGTACACTTGGTTTTTACCCTAACTCAGCCGGTAACTGTGTCTTTTCCCCTTCAGCTGGGGTCCGACCTCGGTCTTTCACAATGGGCAAGTTCCAAAAGCATTGCCATTGGTGCAGAGGAAATGAGGTAAAGCAGGAGGGAGACTTCCACAAAGGACTCAGAGCATTAGGTTCTGAGAACATAGCAGGGACCTGTGTGAACAGGTTTTACAGGGTGAAGAGGATTAACATGTTTGTCTAAAAGTTTACAATATAAGAGGGAATAAATTCCTCATCACAAACAAAAGTTTTACAGTGTTTGAAAAAATCTAATATTTAATTAATGATTTTTACAATGCTTCACATCATTTATTATTATTATTATTATTATTATTATTATTATTGACAGGATTTTTCACTAAATAACTTGCTATTTAGACTGGCTGGCCCTGAGATATACCCATTTCTGAACAGCCTCTCGCAGCTGCATTTATAGTCGCGTGCCATTGTGTCCAGGTTATAACGGGTGCTGCTACCTCAAGTCAAGCACTCAAATTTGTTTGGCTGGCATTTTATCTACTAAGTCATATCCCAAGCCCCCACAAATATCTCTTTTTTTTGGGGGGGGGGTTTCGAGACAGGGTTTCTCTATATAGCCCTGGCTGTCCTGGAACTCACTCTGTAGACCAGGCTGGCCTCGGCTGTCACCTTCCATCTGTATTTTTCATAAAATCTTACCTGATGTCACCTTTGCCTCCATTAGGATAGTGATCTTAGTTTGAAGCATGTTATCTTACCAATAGCTAGGGGTTATTAGTTAGGGCACCAATAGTTAGGGTAACAAAAGTTACCAAGCTCAGTGCATAGTTTCAATTCTTCATAATAAGCCTACTTGTGCTGGGAGATAGCACAGAATTTATTTATAGAGAAGAAAGCCATGTACATATATCAAACAAAGGTCACTCTGCCTGGGTGGACGGCTTCCTTCTTGAGCTTTATTTGACTTTCTGTGCTGTATTGACTTGCTGTTTTTAAATTTGCTCTCCTCTGATTCCTGCACATTTGGGCACCAAAGAACTGGGGAGGGGGGAGGGGGGAGGGGGAGGAACTTGGTTGACTAGAAGCCAGCCTGTTGCCAAAACAACCTATATGAAGGGTTTTGATGCTCTGGTACCAAGCACAGAGAATGTTTCACACCTCACTCCTGTCAACGCTAGCATGAGTCCCACATACATCCAAACAGCCACCAGAACAAGTCTGGGAAAGGGAATAGGGCAGAGGGGCATCAGGTTAGCATAGGAAAGAAGCCAGTTAGCAGAAAACATAAAATCCCTTCCCAATCAGCTTCATGTAAGAGACTGTATCAACCTATAATATACAAAAGCAGGAGAAGGATGTACTGTGGAAATGTGTTAGGGGCCGCCCGCTGTCCCCCACAAAACCCTTTGTTCCCCGGAAGGCAGGCTGGGGCTGGGAGACTAGATGGGAGAGAAAAGAAAACATTGAGACGAATCACCGGTCAAAGCATGTCTGTCTTTTACTGAAACATTTTTCTTAGTCTAGAGAGGGAAGGCCCTGCCATCCAGTTCCCGGGGCCCCTGACACCTTCTTGGAGACCTTGTGGAGCCACCGTCTTCTTCCCGGGATATCTGATCTTTTTGTTGTTGTTGTTGTTTTGTTTTGTTTTGTTTTTCGAGACAGGGTTTAATCCTAGCACTCGGGAGGCAGAAGCAGGCGGATTTCTGAGTTCGAGGCCAGCCTGGTCTACAAAGTGAGTTCCAGGACAGCCAGGGCTATACAGGGATGTCTGATCTTAATTAGAGTTCTTTCTTGGTTTTGGGAGAGGAGGCCCCGCCCACAGGCACCTGGGATGTGGCGCAAAGTCAGAAGCACTGTGGAATGTCCCAGCTGGAAGCAGGATCCCCGATGTGGCACAGCAACAGACAGCAGCCTCTGGAAAAGGCAGGTGTAGATTAGCACAACAATGGAAACCAGCCTTGGCTGGAGAACCACAATGTCTGTGGCTTCCTGTGGCATGTCCTCAGAGACAGCAGGTCTGAGCTCCCAGCCTGGAGCCGGCATGCGGGGAAGGGAGACCACAGAAATGGCCCAGTATTATTGAACTTCCATTTTCTCTCAGAAATGTTTCTTTCCCTTAATTAACTGATTCTGCTTCTACTAATATCCAGGAGCTCCTTGATCCAAGTCCTTGTTTTGGAACACAAGAATCTGGAAATCCCAGAATCTATTATGAGACTGACAGTGCCTGCTAGGGTAAAGGATCCTTAGGATTGGAAGACTCAGAGACAGGCAGGAATGAGAGGGAGACTTAGTAAATGGAGATTACCCTGAAGAATCTACTGGCACACAGAAACTAAATGCAGCTAACTGGGGCCTGTCTGGGATTGGTTAGCAATTGAGTTTTATTTGACTTTCTTTGCTCAGTCCTAATTGTCCTGTTGGGAGAAGTGTCCTGAATCCAGGAAGCAGTCAGTGCTAACCAAAGCATGGCTTAGCATTCGCTATAGTGAAGCTTCCTGGACATGTGCTGGTGCTATGTGTTCCAGACATCACCTTTCTATGTGTTCAGACTTTCTCCAAATCACTAACCATACAGAGCTGCTCATTCTGGTAGTGGGCAGGAAACCATATGGGACTTGCAAGTTTCCAGAGAATTGCCAGCAGTCACTTCATGGACAGGACATCAAGGAGTGTATCAATGTAGCCTCTATGGAAAGCAGACTGTGAGCCTGGCTTCATGGAATATAGAGGGCTGGAGATCTTCAGGAGAGAGCAGTATGGACATAAGTGTTAAAGAGGAGGTATGGACACACTGGCCATGGGAAGCAGGAGGAAAGGAAGAACATCCCAAGGCTCCAAGGAAACAAGTACAGAAATCTTGAAGGGAGTGGTAAAGTGAGATCAGATTTAGGAAAGGTGACCAGTGGGTGTAGAGAATAGACTGGGACAACTTAAGAAGATCTGAGCGAGTCATGGAGAAAGGAGGAGGAAGACACAGTGGAGGTTAGTATTTTAGTCAAAATCCTATCTTTGTAAGAAGAGGCCATGACCAGAGCAATGCTTATATAGGAAAACCTTTAACTGGGGCTGGCTTCTTGGTTCAGAGGTAATCCATTACCATCATGGCAGGAAGCATGGTGGCATACAGGCAGGTAGTATGCTCAAGAAGGTAAAAGTTCTACATCTGGAACCACAGTTGGTAGGCAGAGAGGGGTGGAAGAGGGAGGGATGGAGGGGAACAGGGAGGGAGAGAAAGATGGAGAGGGAGAAAAGGAGAGCAAGACTGGGTCTGAATTGAGCATTTGAAACCTCAAAGACTGCTTAGTGATTACTCTCTATAACCCAGCCCTTCCTCCTGTCCTCTCAGACTTGCCTGTGGACTCTAGTCATTACTTTGAACTCCAGCCTTTGTGATTTCTTCCATATGAACTCTATGTTTTGTCTCATACCCTAGTTCTAATCCCCTGCCTTGCTTCATGTGGTGATCTGAATAAAATTTCCCTACTGGCTCATAGATTTAAATGCTTTGATGCCAGAGGGTGGCACTATTAGGAGGTATGGCCTTATTAGAACAGGTGTGGCCTTGTTGAAGGAAGTTGTCACTGGGTGTGGACTCCGACACCAAACAAGCAGACAGCCAACCTGCCATGAGGTCACCATGCTGTGAGAAAGGACAAAATAGTCAGCCTACGACACTGAGGACTGTGTGAGGAGAGATGGCTGGCCTTACCTCACAGCTGTGTCATTTTCCTACTTTCTGTTTCATCTTCAGGAACTGCCTGACCTAGAGCCAGAGCTTCAGCCAGAGATGTCAATCAAACTCAGACTATCCTGAATTAACAAATACCTAGTCAGCTTTCCATTGCTATGACAAAATGCCATAGTCAATCAACTTAAAAAGAGAAGGTTTCTTTTGATTCATGGCTTTGAATACTTTGGCTGGTAGTCAAATGTTCCCTTTGCTTTTGGACCATTACAAAGTAGCATACTCTAGCAGGAAGATGGTATTAGAAAAAGGCATTGAACACATAGCTAAGGACATGAAAGGGGAGAGGTGAAAAGGGGGGGAGCCCATTATCTCATACCTCATATCTCTCCCTCTGAGGACAGGCCCCTGGTGACCAGAAAATATCTCAGGAGCCTACTTGTCTTAAATGTCCAACCAGTTCCCAGTATAGTAACAAGAACCAAGATTGCATGTGGCAGGTTATAACTTTCCTAACCCAGTCAGCCTGGCTGGTAGCCCTCTTAGATGGAAAATTGACTATGCAGCTTACCACACTTGCTTCCTGTCTAGATTGAGAAATGCAATACAGATTTAAAAATTGAAAATGTCTTAGTTAGGGTTTTACTGCTGTGAACAGACACCATGACCAAAGCAACTCTTATAAGGACAACATTTAATTGGGGCTGGCTTACAAGTTCAGAGGTTCAGTCCATTATCATCAAGGCAGGAGCATGGCAGCATCCAGGCAGGCATAGTGCGGGGAGGGGGGGGCGCTAAGAGTTATACATCTTCACCTGAAGGCTAGCAGAATACTTGTTTCTAGCCAGCAAGGATGAGAGTATTAAAGCTCACACCCACAGTGACACACCTACTCCAACAGGGCCACACCTTCTAGTAGTGCCATTCCCTTGGCAGAGCATATACAAACCATCACAACAAATTTGAGAAAAGGTGATAATGAGAATGTTTAAAAGGAACATTGGCATGCCAACCCACAAGGAAACTGAGGCCTTCCATGCTTCATAAAACCACTATGAATCCACTGACTTCCCTAACTTGGGGGCTCAGTATATACTTTAGAGATTTTTTTTCCATGATAGAGCCAACACAAACAGGTTAAGTCAACAAGAGAAAATAAGAAGGAATTCATAACAGCCACATTGGTAAGAGTGATTAATCCAATTACTCCCCTCCTACTCATGGTCACTGCTGAGAAACAAGTCTGCAAGTACTTAGGCCTACATCAGTGTACAAGTGATGAGCCCAATGGGTGCCCTCTTGTTTCATGGTCATTTACAAAAGATAGAGAAAGCTGCAGAGGATGCCCTGGAGAGGAAGAGAAAGAATCTGAAATATGTTCCAACAATTTTCTTTTGTTTTATAGATAGGTAGCCATTTTCAGCCAAAGCTCATCTATCTTTGGGAAAGGCTCCCTGAGATGGTGCTTCTTCAATCACAATGTGCTTCAATTCACTGGGAAAGAGACTTAAGAAAGCAATGTTTAGTATTCTCTGCATCTGTGCCAGGCCTGGTGTAGTGGTGTGAATATGCTAGCCCTAGGGAGTGGCACCATTAGGAGGTGTGGCCTTGTGGGGGTGGGCTTTGAGACCCTCCACCTAGCTGTCCAGGAAACAGTCAGTCTGCTCCTGTCTTCCTTCAGATGAAGATGTAGACCTCTCAGCTCCTCCTGCACCATGCCTGCCTGGATGCCGCCATGCTCCCACCGTGATGATAGTTAGTGGACTGAACCTCTGACCCTGTAAGCCAGCCCCAAGAGGGTCCTGAATTTGCCCTGCATCAGTGTTACAGTAAGAAACATTTTGAGAAGACATGATAGAAATTCTCTAGGACATTAGAGGATTCCTGGCCCATGGTTATGAGCAAGGCGTGAGAAAGGAGAGTCCTCTTAACAGAAATCAAGCCAAAAAGAAGCAGATGCCCAACCAATGGCTCTTTCCTAGAAAAGAGGGCCCATCAAGAGGACATTTTTTATTACCATTATTGAGGTAGTCTGGAAGTTGATCTGGGGTAAATTCTCCTCCTATTGATGGAGTCACCTTATAGAAGAACAAAAGAAGAGGGTCCAGAGAAGGGAAAGAAATCTCTAAACTCAGAAAAATTGAAACAGCTATAATATATGGGGGAGAGCAACAGACATGTGGTCCCGTTGATTCACTCGGGAATAAGGAGGTATACAGGGTAGGAGCAAGAAATGGAAAAGAGCAGGGGGCCCCCAACTAGAGAACCCAAACATCTATTACCCATATAAACCACAAAATATCTGGTCAGCAAGAAGGATCACCTCTTATGGCTGGAGGGGGGGGGGGGTCCACCAGGTAGTCAAAAATATCTTTAAAAAAAATAATTTGTTTCTAGAAAACAACTTATTGTGGTAACTGGAATTTTCGCAGTTCAGCCAAAACTGTTTGACAAAATTGTATAACCCTGGGCTAACATCATTCAGTCCCAGAAAACCCATTCCCAGCTGGTATCTATGCCTGCTTACTGTAGAAATCAGAGCAGTGGGCATACTGTAAGCCAGATGAGCTGTAAAGGAGGCTCACACTCAGAGCCTCCATTTCACTACCAGACTCGGAGCCACAACTGTGAACCTGTGATGCTCCCTGCATCTATAAAGACAGCTGTGCTTTGTTCTAACCAGGCCTTTGCTTGGTCAGTGTTTTCTTTTCTAAAGCTGAGGTTGATATTCCCTTAATGGCAAAAGACAGTATTGAAAACCTATTAAGTAAAATGAATTTCTTTGACAGGCTCAATAATAATTTGTAGCAAATTGGACAAGAGTGATCACAGACGACGACGGTCCTTTTAGCAGAGGCAAACCCTGCCCCCAACTCCCACCCCAGGGAAAGACAACAGGAGCTAGCAGAGTGATTAACAGAAAGGAAGCGTGGAACTGAGGATGAAACTCTGTGGGGAACGAGCTTACCTACTACACAGGAAGCTCTGGCTCTGAGCCTCGGCGTTCCATAAACCAGTATGCTAGTGCACATCCATGATCTCAGCACTTTTGAGGTGGAGGCAGGAGGATCAGGAGTTCAAGACCAACCTGGGCCTACATGAGGCTAGCTTATAGTAGGAGGCTGTCTTTTGGTTGGTTGCATTTGAAGAGAAGGCATTTGCCCTATCACTTTGGAGGGCTCCCAGCGTTATGGCTGCCCAGCCTCCTTTAGTAAACCTGGGCTGCAGAATGTACAGGAATGGCTGCAGCTGCTCAACTGGACACTTCTGCCATTCCGTGGGCTCCGCTTTAGTAGTAGTTCTTGATCTGCTCAGATTTTTTATTATTTTATTTTATTTTATTTTATTTATTTTTGGTGAGTGATATGTAGGACCATCTTATTGTTGTTTGTTCCTTTGAGCTATGGGCACTATGGGGGTGGGGAGAAGGAGACTTCTTTCTTGCTTTTGTTAGCAGAATTGTTAGGGCTAAGAAGCCCTAAGAAGCTAGGCTCTCTCCCACCCCACACAGGCCAAGTAAAGAAACAATTGATAGTGAAAAGCAGAGGAAAAGGAGATTTGCTCATTGTGGCCTCTTTGGAAAGAAAAGCGAAGAGGTCAGGAAATACCTGCTCCTCCAAGTTCATCTTTGGGGTTTTGACAAAAGGTTTAGTATAAATAGAAGTGTTTAAAACTAAGCAGCTCTGGTCAAGACGAGGCCCTGCCCATCACTGACTCATCACCTCCTTCCACGCTCTCTTGCAAGGTGGTCTGACAACTTGTCAAGACTGTGCTACATCTCATCCAAGAAGATAGGTTCTGTCTTTGGCTAGCATTAGGCTAGCATTTTCCTTCTTCCATCATAAAACTTCTGGGCGAATTCTAATTCCACTGTCTCAATAGTCTGATAGTCAAAGGGGGAAACACATGTGTCTCTCTTAGAATATCTTTAATCTGACCTGAGTGGGCTCCCAGGATGTTCTACATTTGAACAGAGGCAGCTGGGAGGCAGGAGAGGAGTTTGGTGCCAGTATGGTAAGCAGAGAACTGGGGGGTACCCTTCAGACATGACAGGCCTGGCAAACTGAGAGAATACAGTTTCATTTTCTGTGACGAATGCAAAATTCCTCTTTCCGTAGCTTTTCCACTGTGCCACAGTAGGCCCAGCTATGAGATGTGGATGGGGATTTCTTTGGTGCTCAGTGGTGGAAAATGTGCCAGCTAATATAAGGAGAGGGGTGTAATGCCACCTATAGCTTGTGTGCCAAGTGAGTGACTTGTTCAGGGCAATGAGATGACAAATGCCACCAGTGACTTGTTTATTCTAATTTTCATTAGGAGATGGACTGCAACATATCACTGTTTAACCTTTAATTGTGGGATCATTTTTCATATAGAAATAAGTTTGCAAGTAACACATGATTAGGATTCATGATAATATTATATAGAGTAGCATTTGTCACTGTGACTAGGAATAACTCTATTTTAAAATTGTTTTCCAAGATGTAATGTCCTCCAGAAAAGAAAATGTGTCATCAAATTCAATTTTTATCTGAGAAAACATTTCCTCTGGGAATGCTCTGACACTTTGTTGAACCCAACAGAAAATAATTTCGTTCAACACCAAGTGTGGAGGAGATACAGACAAGTTCAAGAATGTGGTCTTCTTTCTGTTCATATAACTGAATATCACAAATTGAGTAATGTACATGAATAGCAAATTTACCTGGCTAGCAGTGTTGGTAGTGTATTACTTATGCTTCTATTGCTGTGATAAAATACCAGGACCAAAGCAATTTATGAAAGAAAGTGCTTAATTTGGCTTAAAGTTTCAGAGGCTCAGAGTCCATGCCCGTCATGGAGGTAGAAACAGCTGAGAGCACACAATGCATACAAAAAGCAGACAGTGTACTGGGGATATCAGACAGCTTTGGAAGCTACAGAGCCAACCCGCAGTAATACACCTCTTCCAACAAGACCACACCTCCTAATCCTTCCTAAATAGTTCCACTAACTTACAACCGAGTATTTAATTAAACATATAAGCCTATAGGGACTCATTCTTATCCAAATCACATAGGTACCCAATAAGTCTTAGGGAAAAACAGCAAAATCAGCTTGGCCTCTGGTGAGAGACTTCTTGTTGAGTTTTAGCATTATGGAGGCCATCATATGGTGTGATGGTCTAAATGAAAATGGCCCCCATAGGCTCTTACTTTGAATGGTTGGTCTCTAGTTGGTGAAACTGTCTGGGAAAGATTATATGGTCTGGCCTTGTCAAAGGAGATGTATCACTGAGTTTTAAAAGCCCACTTCATTCTAAGTTAACTCCCCCTGTGTCTCTTGCTTGTAGATCAAGATGCAAGCTCTTGGCCACCAGTCCAGCGTCATGTCTGTCTGCTTGCTGCTATGTTGCCCACCACGCTGGACTCTAATCTTCTGACATTGTAAGGCCCCAAATAAGAGCTTTCTATTATAAATTGCCTTAGCCACGGTGTCATATCACAGCAATAAAATAGTAACTGAGGCACATGGTGTGTGTGTGTGTGTGTGTTAGAGAGAGAGAGAGAGAGAGAGAGAGAGCTCAACTCTCTCCTAAAAGCCACCAGTGTCAGCCAGGAGTGGTGGCACATGCCTTTAATCCCAGCACTTGGGAGGCAGAGGCAGGCGGATTTCTGAGTTTGAGGCCAGCCTGGTCTACAAAGTGAGTTCCAGGACAGCCAGGACTATACAGAGAAACCCTGTCTCAAAACAAACAAACAAACAAACAAACAGCCACCAGTGTCTTCCTAGGGCTCCAGCCTGTACTCAACATGAAATACACTCAACATGTACTTCAGTCAAGAGAATAGAGCATGGAGAGAGGGACACCAAGAAGCCACTTAGAGGAAAGCTTGGAAACTCCACCCCACCAGGGCTAGAAGTAAGGAACAGATCTTGTGCAAGAAAGGCCCATGATTACCGAATTCAGGAGAACTGAGCACTATGTAAATGGTGTGAAGGCTCCCCACTTCCAGGGCTGACCACTGTTAGTAATCTCTTCAGCTTTCTAGATACTTCCACATCTTTCTATTTCTAAAATCAGTCTCTATTTCTATCACTATCCATGTGTCCCTCGCCCAACACTTTGTTCTAAGAAACAAGAACCTGAAAATCTGAGCAGACTCTGATCCTAAAACATCTTCTAATCCTGTTCACCTCCCCAGATGCTACTTGCAAATGCCATCAGTAAATGAATTTGGAGACTAAGCATCCAATACATGAATGTCAGGAGACAGATTTAACTGTTAGGATAGACAAAGAGTTAGGGAATTGGAAATGCAGATGGATTCTTTAAAAGGCAATTTAAGACTAAGGAAACAGCTCGGTCAATGACGTGCTTGACATTCAAGTATGAGGATGGGAGTTTGGATTCTCACAACCCATGTAAATATATATATATACATATATATACACACACACACATGTATATACATACATACATATGTGCGCACGTGTGTGTGTGTGTGTGTGTGTGTGGTGTGTGTGTGTGTGTGTGTGTGTGTGTGTAGTCTTAACACAGTGATGAAAGGCAGAATTGGGAGAGTCACAGAAGCCCATTGTTAAGTTAGCCTGGTGAACACAGCAGTGAGCAAGAGACTTGTCTCAAGCAAGGTAGAATTTGAGGACAGCACCCAAAGCTTCTGATCATCACAAAGTCACATACAAGTGATGGCACATGCTCACCTCTACTCTGTCACACAAATACTTACATACAATGAACATGGACACCCATGAGCATGAATATTCATGAATAGGCACATATAATACACACACATAAGACACACACACACACACACACACACACATATATATATATATATATATATATATATATATATATATATATATACACATGCACACACACACACACATACCACTTACAACTTTTAAATGCTGACATTCCAGCAAGCATTTCTTATAACTGCTTTGTTTAAAATGAACTATGACCAGTATGGAGGCACATGCCTGTAATCTAAGCACTTTGGAGGAAGACAGTAGGATCAGAAGTCTAGTAGGATCATTCTCAGATGCTCAACATATTGGGAGGTCACTCTGGGCTTCTGGAAACAAGCCACACAGTTTATAAATTCAGCTGATCACTTCCTCCTCTAAGGACCTAGAGAGATTAGGTGCCATTTTTCTACCCAAGGTTCACATCAACCTATGAACAATGTGGTTTAGTAAAGATCTTAAAAGACAAAGTCCTGAGATAGTTGTTTTCGCTCATGAGAGCATCTAAGCTTCCCCAAGTGTACCAACCTTTAATAGATTCAAAACTTTCTTATCTTTTCTGGCCTCCTCTTCATTCCTTGGTAAGATGTTTGCATTTGTTATCTTTCTGTTGCTGTGATAAAATGCCATAGCCAAGGCAAGTTAAGGAAGAGTTTATTCTGACTTACAGTTGCAGAAGGTCAAAGTTCATCATGGTGGAAGAGGCCAGCCAGAACGGAAAGCTGAGAGCTCACATCTTGAACTGCAACCAGAAAGCAGAAAGACTGACCTGGAAATAGTCAGAACCTTTTTATCCCTTAAAACCCACCCTAGTAACATACTTCCCTCACACAAGACTACACCACATAAGCCTTGCCAAACAGCCAACTGGGGGACCAAGTGTTCAAATATCTAAGACTATGTAGGGCATTTCTGATTCAAACCACTACAGTGCTCCAGGAGAGGCATTCCTAAACCTACCTCTCTTATGCAAAGACAATTGCAAAGGGCAAAAGCAGAGACCAGCAAGTGAACTGGACAGATCTAGAAAAAATGACCCTCACATTTCCATCCACTGTAGCTTGTTTGTGCAACAACCAAACAAGGTTCCTCCTCCCAGCTTCTGAGGCTAATGGGAACGAACTGCCTACCTTCCCATCAGGACCTCCCATGAACCTATTCCTGTTAGCTCAAAGGCCATTCTCAGTGTGAGAATGATCTTACTGGATTTTCATCAAAAATCTCACCATAGCAAATATTTCCCTTTGTGGAAGACATACCAGAGCCCAGAACTCTCTTTGTTCCTCCTATAAAGAACACTGGACTGCATATTCTGTGCCAGACTATACATGGGTTCTGGGATTCACCTTATCAGGGAATCACTTTACTAACTAGGCAGTCATTTACCATGTGAGCAACGCTTGCCTAGTTTGTAACCAAGTAACCTGAGATATGGTTTGGGTACTCTCCAAGGGTAGTGTGGAGCAGGGTCTGGAAAGCATATGAAAGAAGCCAGTTGGCTGGAAGATTGGAAACACTTCCCTCCTAAACCTATATGTACCAAGGCAGAGCATGCCTGAGTAAAAATTTATAAGATCTGGAGAAGGCAGGTGCTGTGGTACATTAAGGCTCAGTATGCACCTCTGCCCCTTCCCAGATCTCTGACTTCCATCCATGTTTGGGAGTATTCTCTCTCTTAGTCTTTGCTTCTAGTACATCCCTCTGCCCCTGGTAGTTTTTGTTCCACAAGAACCTGGAAAACTCTTCAAACTTGAATGCTGTAACAGTAGGAACTTGGAGTATACATGTACCTATCACTGTGGCTCCCAAGTCCTCTTTGTTGATGCATGTAAGGTGACAAAAGCATCAGTCATAATTGATGTGGGACATTGTGTTTTGTAAATGAGGAATGAAGCCCACAGAGTCAACAGAAAGCCGAACCAGCATGTTTATTAGAAAATTAGTGAAAGAGAAACTCCTGAAGTGGTGGAGTTCAAATAAAGGATACCATTCAGGAATCAAGGACTGTGTGCTTTTAAATGCCCCCCCTGCCTCCGCCAGTGTTTTAAACACTGTATCAGGTGGGCACACTGTTCCACTGAAGACATGATTTGCTGATGATGCTATGTTTTGAAGGATGATGCTATACTTTTGAAGAGAGTGTCTTATAGTCTCTCTTTTAAAAAAAATACAAGAAATTAAACCTAATTCTAAAAATTCATGTGAGTACAGAAAATAATTTTTATGGAATGTGTAGTGGTTAATATTGACTATCAGTTGGACAGGCTCTAGAATCACCTATGAAGTGAGCCTGTGGGCATGCCTGGTGAGGGATTATATGAAGTAGGTTTGCCTCTAGAAGTGCTTTTGAGGGATTATCTAGATTACAGCAATGGAGGTGGGAAGGCTCACTGTAGCTGTGAACTACACCATGGCGTGGATGAGTGCCAGTGTTCGCCATGTTCTCCTTCCTACTTGTGGAAGCAGCAGCCCCACGCTCCTACCCTCACATCTCACTGTTGAGGATGGACTGTGCACAAGAACTTGAGTCAAAACAATCCCTTAAGGTTTCTTTTGTCAAATATTTTGTCATAATAAAAAGACAACCAATACAAAAGACTTTTCATAAATTATCCATACCTATAATCACACACACACACACAGTTTCACTTGGTTTTATTTTGATTGCGCTAGAGATAGAACCCAGTATCCTGTCCACGCTAGGATAATGCTCCACCACTGAGCACTAGGTTTCATCTCCATCCTTGAGTGTATTTTTTAACTATTGTAGTTGTGACATTTAGCATGTACACGTGCTTCTTAACTTTAGTGTTAACCTCAGGACTCTGCAGGCAGAGAGCTTCTAGCCCCAAGCCCATGGTCTACAGGCATTCTCTTTTCTAACGCCCTAAACAACACATGGCCCAAAGAAACCAAAATAGACTTATTCTAGTGGATAAGTCTTCTTGGGCAAAGCACGACAAACAGACTTTCCACATAATCATATCTGACATTCATCAATAAGTAATCTGCAGTGGTAAATTTAATGTGTAGAAATGACTGCCTGTTTTCTTTCTCCATATATTTTATCTCTTTAGTTAACCTCTTCTTACCATTCATTTCCAGGTCAAGTCAGCATGGACTTCTCTCCCAACAGTTTGGAGCATGCAGCCAGTGTGTATGTCCACACATGTCGAAAAACATGTGTAGTATACTTTTCAGGGGCCACTAACAAGTGGGCAATAATGGCTGGAGCAGAAATCCATACTTCTTATACCTTTTAAGCACAAACAGTGACCTGGTTTTCACTCTCCATATGCATATGCTATACAATTTCCCAAGGCTACAGTGTGGCAGCCACACTTTCTAAGAGACAAAGTGTGGGGATTTAGGATCTAAGAAGTTGGAAAGGAAGAGAGAATCTGAGAATGGAGTCAATGGTGAGCACCTGGTGTTGAGCAAGAATCACGCACTTCAGTGACATCTGGTATTCTATTTCTCTACCACTGCAATGGGAACAAAGACTGCCTGTCATAGAGTTCTGAATTGGGTAGTGTCTTAATTACTTTTCTGTTGCTGTGATAAAATGTCTTGACCAAGGCAAGTTACAGAAGGACAGTTTATTTGGCTTACAGTACCAGATGGGTAAGAGTGCCTCATATTTGGGAGTCATGGCAACCAGCATCAGGGATGGAGGCCAGAAAAGAAGCTAAGAGTTCATGTCTTGAACCTTAAGCACAAAACACAGAGTGCAAACTGGGAGTCGGATGAAGCTTATGACCTCAGTGCCCATCTCCAGTGACATATCTCCTTCAGCAAAGCTACACTTCACAAATTTCCCCAAACAGCGGTACTAACTAGGAGCCAAGAGTTCAAATACATGAGCCCAGAGGAGAATTATCATTCAAACCACCACAGATGGAGTTATGAAATTACTTCATATTACTGATAATTCTGCCCAGGAGGTGGAGCTCACTAAGATTCAGGAAGTAAATAAAATATAAGAAATAAACAAAACCCTATAATCTCATACTGTTTCTGAAACCTTCAAGATGTATAAAGCCCCTCCCCGAGATTATAGAGACAGTAACAACTTCAAAGGACAGCGACTCTCTGACTCACTGAACTAGTCACCAGATTCATTAAGCTGGAATCAGGTAGGATGGCTTCTTTGGCTTGGTGGTGGTGACCTATCTGGGGTGACTACACATCTGTTCACTGACTTCCCAGGACAAGTTAGCCAATGCTGGCTAACTTCATGCTTGGCTATTGGTAGGAACTACCCAAGAAATGCAGTCTCAGCTCAGCAGCTGATAGTGGAGCTCAAAGCTTCTAGCAACCAACAGCTGTAGGGGATGTTAAGGGTCTTCTGCTATTGATTTAGGTCTCAGCTGTGACCCTTAACTAGGTCTAGAAACCAGGCTAACATGAGATAGATTAATGAGAGAAAATCACACAAGTTTTAATCTTTAGAGGTGCAGAGAGACCCTCATACAAGAGGAAATAACTAACTGTTACACTATTTTGGGAAAAGAACTGACTTGTGAAGAAGTAAACAATGACATGGAGGTTAACTGTGGAAGCCAAGAGAAGATACAGAAAGGGGTTCCAAGCTGGTGAAGGACAGGGGTCATTTCACTATGTTTCTATCATCAAGTACCTGTCTTAATTGAGAAGGGTTGATGCTATTCTGGACTGGGGGAGATATGTTCTCCAAGGAATGTACATGGCTTTCTTCACGTAGGAAAGGAGAGGGCAGAAAACCCTTTCCGTAATTACAATTTGTCAAGAGACTCCAGAAGAAATTAATGTTAGCATAGGGGCTTCTTCTTAACCCTCATGCTCTTTGTAGTGGAGTTGTGGTTCTTTGTTGAAAGGATGTCTGAAGGATGCTGCTTGCCAGAGGATAGTCAAGAGTCTCACTCCTGAGCTTTGGTCATTTTGACCCCAAAGCCAGTGTTCATTCCTTTATTTTACCATTCCACTCACCACCCCCATGGGAACAATCAACGAGAAGTGGTTTGGCTGTTTTACACAGTGCTATTGAGACTTTTAGGATGATGTCCACAAACATTTCAAGGCATTCAACATCATGTCTCTCATCTGATGTAGCCATATGTGGAAGGGCTGAAGGTTAGCCTTCTCCAGCACAGCTTTCAGCAGAGCCTGTCTGCAAGGTGACATACTTTTTTTTTTTTAACTAAAAAGAAAAAAAGAAAATCTTAAATGTAGAGAAGATAGCTCAGTCAGTAAGTATAGTGCTTAAAAGGCAGACAAAGACATGATTTGATTTCTAGAACTCAAGGGGAAAAGGACTTTAAAAACCAGGCATAAGATGTGCAGCTTGGTCTTCATGTAGATTCCCCTAACATTTGGAGTGGGAGCTGTCTCTGAATCTGTTGCCTGGCATTAGATCCCTTTTCCCTAACTGGACTGCCTAGTTGAGGCTGAGTGGGAGACCATGTACTTGATGTACTTAGTCTTACTGTCATTGGATGTCTCAGAGTGTGGTGGTTCCCAGGGGGGGGGGTGCGGGGGGCTTTCCTTCTCAGAGGAGAAGAGAAGGAGGCAGTGGGGGGGGGCATTTGTAAATGTGACTCTGGGAGGAAAGACTGAGGGTCTGATCAGGATGCAAAGTAAATAAATTAATTAATTAGTTAAAACACCCACCATGGTAATGCACATCTGTAATCTCAGTGCTGAGAAGAAGAAACAGGCAGAACTCTGGGGCTCACTAGGCAGCCAGCAAGCATAGTTTGCTTTGTGAGTTCAAGGCTAGTGAAAGACCCTGCCATTAAAAAAAAAGGTGGATGGAACCTGAAGAATGATACTGAAGATTTGTCATGAACAGTGCTGGGGATGGAACAGCAGCGTAGCTAAGTATCTTTATACTGAAACCAGTCAGGACCAGCTGTTGGCTTCAGGCAAACCCAATGCTTGGAATTTTACCCACAGAAAAAGAGACAATACAGCCCAATGATGTATTTTCTTTTAAAGCTTGATGTTGAGTTTCCTATATCAAGTTCAAGCCTTCTCCCCTTATAATACCTCTCCCATGTTTTCCTCTGTGTCAGACTGAGATAGGAAAAGGGTACGGCTCTGAGGCCAGCTGGAGCAGGGCATTATCTCACAGAAAGAAATCCCCTCTCCTTCCAAGTTAGCATGTCTAATGTTGTCTGTGTGCAGGTCATGTTTAGATTTGACCATGTTGTTCAGACTTGTGTCATATCGAGGAGATACGATCTCTCAGCAGATTTCTGTTTCTCTTTGTATACTCTTTCTATCCCTTCATTGTGGATACCCCTAAGGTACAGAAGTTGTATTGTAGATGCATGTTGTATTTTAGATGCACTGGTTTGGGACACAGTTGCTTGTTCTCTACATTTTGACCAGTTGTGGTTTTCTCCCTCCCTCCCTCCCTCCCTCCCTCCCTCCCTCCCTCCCTCCCCTCTTTCCTTTCTTCCTTCCTTCCTTTTGTAAGATCAAACCAGAAATACCCCTACTCCAAACACGGGCTGTTCATGCACCCCAAGAATCATGAAAGACCATCTTGATGCAAACTGCAAGAGGATTTTTAATCGTAGCTCCGGGATGACCCGCATCTCATGCAAGAGACAGGGGAGTCAACCCCAACCTGAAATTTTACAAAGCTTATAAAGGCAAAAACCACAAACTCAGTGGGGGAAAGGGGGAGGAACAACCATAAATTTACCTAACAGTTAAGTCATGTGCTACCTTAGGCAACCTCCTGGGGCATTGAAACATTCCACAGAGGGCATTGGAACATTCAGAGGGCGTTGGACCATTCTGTGATGGTTCCAGGAAAAGCCTGCCCCGTAGCTAGGGCCAACGGTTCAGTTCCTTATATTAGTTCAAAAGTTCACCTTCCCTCCTGACACAAGGGACTCCATTTTGTCTTTGGTTACGTACTACTCTTTCACTTTCTTTGTATTTTTTTTAGTTATTTACTTATTTACTTATTCACTTTATATCCCACTCATTGCCCCTCTCCCGGTCACCCCCTCCCACAATCCTTCCCCCACCACTACCCCTCTTATTCTCTTCTGAGCAGGTGGCCACTGCTGGGTATCCCCAACCCTGGCACCTCAAGTCTCTGCTAGGCCAACCACTTCCTCTCCCACTGAGACCAGACAAGGCAGCCCAGTTAGAAGAACATATTCCACATACAGGACACAGCTTTTGGACTAGCCTCTGGCTCCACCCAGCAGCTGACTCAAACAGATACTCATACCCATAGCCAAACAGTGAATGGAGCTTATAGACTCTTATGGAATAATGGGAGGAAGTATTGAAGGTCCCAAATGGGATGGGAACTCTACAGGAAGACCAACAGAGTCAACTAACCTGGACTCTTAGGACTCTCAGAGTCTGAACCACCAAAGAATGTACTCGGGCTGGACTTAAGCCTCTCTGCTCATATGTAGCAGTTGTGATTTTCTGCAGTGGTCTCTACCTGTTGCAAAGAGAACTTTCTTTGATGAGGGCTTAGAGCTACATTTGTCTGAAAGTATAAGAACAAATATTTAAAACCCAGTTGAGATGATGATGGTTTAGTAAAGCAGTAGTGGTAGGGTCTCTTCCAAGATTCATGACCTTACAAGCCCTGAGGAACTGGCTAAGTTTCCAGTATCCAGCATGATTTCCCCCTTTTGAGTGGGCCTTAAGTCTAGCAGACAGCTACGTTACCATTAATATGTATGTGCCACTATTACACCCAGAGTGTTACCATGCCAGACTGGTAATGGTTGAGGTTCACAGGAATCATAGCTTCATAGAACTATTTTTGGTCACTACTCTCCTGTACTAGTTAGTATTACTATTGCTGAGGTAAACACCATGAACAAAGGAGCTGAGAGAGGAAGGGTTTATTTGGTTTACACTTCCAGGTAACAGTCCATCACTGAAGGAAGTCAGGACAGGAAGTCAGTCAGGATAGAGAGCTGGAGGCAGGGGCTGATGCAAAGGCCCTAAAAGAATGCTACTTACTGGCTTGTTCCCCATAGCTTGCTCAGCCTGATTTCTTATAGAACTCAGGACCACCAGCCCAATGATGGCCCACCCACAATGGGCTGGGCCTCCTCCATCAGTCACTGATTTTAAAACGCCCCCTACAGTCTTACCTGTAGCCTGATCTTATGGAGGCATTTTCTTAATTAAGGTTCCCTCCTCTTGGATGACTTGGGTTGACATAACCTTCTCCCTTGGGAATTTGCTTGGCACCTTCTGGTACCATGAAAGATAGTCTTCAGGAAGAGGACTTTCAGGTCAGATCCAGCTCAGGGCCTCTGGGTTCTGTGCCCAGAGTGCATGGTGTCTGCAAAAATAGTGACTTACCTCCTACCTCAGGGTACAACAAGGGCAACAGCAGCAGCTTATACTGGGTTTTGGAGTATCTTAGACTCTGCTAACCCAACAACAACCTGAAATGGGGCTTTTCATGCCTGGTGCTTGGGTTTTGTTAGTCTACAGCTCTTGGGGGAAAGTAACATCAGTTTATGACTCTTTTCTGACAATACTGTGATTTTATCCTCTTCTTTTCCTCTCCTGTGTTGGCTCCCTCAATCTCCCCAATCAAAGCTCCTCCAATTTTTTTTTCCATTTTTCCCTTCAAATCACTTGTGGTCACTGAGAAGAGAAGCAGTGATAGTCAACAAAAGGGTCATGAGCACATGATGGGGAAGAGAGAGTCCTGTCACTTAAGGATACCAAGAAGACAGGATGCTCACAAGAAGAGAGTAGAAAACAACTTATCTCACTCCATACTCCAAAGTCAGTTCAAAAAGATTAGTAGCTTATATGTCAGACTTGAAAAACAAAGCTACTAAAAGGAGACTGAAGAAAAAGCCATATGATGGGTCTAGGTAATAATTTATTTGGGTTATAATATCAGAAGCTAAAATAAGCAAGCAAGACTATATCAAACTACAGAATTTCTGCGGGGGCAAGGGAGCAACAAGAGGGGATTGCGGCACAGGATGAGAAAATACCTGTAGACCAAAGGTATAATGAAGCTAATATACAAAATATGCAAACATCTCCATAGCAAGGCAACAGATAGCTCAATTTAAAATGGGAATAAGAGAGTTGTCAAGATGGTACCTGCTACAGAGCCCAAGAACTTGAGTTCATTGCGCAGGATCCATGTGGTAAAGGAGAAAACCAATTCTTTCAAATCTTCTTAACTCTAAAGCACATGTCATAGTACACATCTCTCTCTCTTTCTCTCTTTCTCTCTCTCTCTCTCTCTCTCTCTCTCTCACACACACACACACACACAAATGCACACACACACATATAGACATACACACATGTACACACACATATATATCACACACACAAATGCACATACACAGACATATACACACAGACATACACACACATACATATCTCTCACACACACACATCACATCACACATACATTCACATCACACACACACACATACACACCAAACACACACACACATACACATCACACACACACACACACACACACACATACACATCACACACACATGAATAAATCAGTGTCTACAAGGACAAGTGGCCTGCATAGCTGTTTCTTGAGAGAACACATGCAAACGCTAAATAAAATTTATATAAAACATGCTCACAATTGATTGTGAAATTGATACAAATGAAATAATGGGAATTAAATAAAATAGTACAAATCAAAACCACAAGCAGGCATCATTTGAACTCATCAGAATGGCTGTTATTGAAAGGATGAAGGAAGCAGGAGTGGTGGGGTAACTGGGCCTGGACAATCATGAGTTGGAGACCAGCTTGAGTTATACAGAGAGACCTCATTCAACCCTCCATCAGATAATGAGGAGAAGGAAGTCTTGGCAATATTCTGCACACTGTATCTGGTTGTGGGTAATATACATTGCTGTAATCCTTTTCCTTTTCTGAAGATAGCATCAAACTCCTCAAAGCACTAAAAGTAGAATTACCATATGTGATCCAGCCATCCTGCTGCGGGGTAGATGGCCAAATGCATTGAAATCAATATGTTGAAGTCATAACCACATTTATATCTCCACTGCAGCTTTATTCATGGGAACCACAGTGGAGACATCCTAAGAGTTCATCAATATACCACACACAGCAAAATAGTATTCACCCAATAAAAGGAAATAAAATCGGTTATCTGCAATAATGATGAACCTAACAGATACCATAAGAAGTAAGGTATGCAAATGAAGTTGGAAATGCAAATGGAGCCAGAAATGCAAATGAAGTCAGAAATGGTCTCTCAGCTAATGAAGGCTTTCACCACTGGGAACTGTGATTACAAGTAGACACACATAGAGACAGACAGACAGACAGACAGACAGACAGACAGACAAACAGACTGAAAGACTGAAGTCAAGTCATTACTCCACCAAGCCCATGAAGACTAGTAAATAATAGTAAAAGGCTATGCATAACTGTGTTCTCTCAACTTGTGTAATGTAAAGAGAATGGGACAATTTACTGAAAGATAAAAAACAAAACTTGAAGGAAAAAAAATTGAATAAACTTGCATCTAAGAAGTAAACTGAATTAATAATTAATCAGTGTTAAAATGCTCTGAATGGTACATGATTCTTTCAGATATTTAAGGTTGAAATGATATCAAGTCTCCAATGGCACGTCAAGAAAATAAGTGTTTAAGGCATATGAGAATTCTCTGTATGATTTTGACAATGAATTTTAATAAAAAGAATATATATATGTATATATAATATATATATATATATATATATATATATATATATATATATATATATATATACCCATACTCATAAATATTGTCTAGGCTGGAGAGACAGCTCAATGGGCATAAAGTATTTTCAGCTCAGGCATCAGGCTTGATCCCTGAGTTGGGATCTCCAGTACCCATGTAGAGGACTAGGTGATCACACACCTCTCTATAACCCCATGGTCTTTTGAGGGCAAGACAGGAAGACTTCTGTGGCTTCTTGATGGTCAACCCAACTCCAGGTTCAGTGGGAGATGACCCTCTTTAATGAGAATAAGGCAAGAAGTGGCCAAGAAGGACACCTGACATCCTCCTCTGGCTTCTACATGTTTGCAGGATTGTAAACACCCACACACATGTAAATTCCTCACACACACACACACACACACATGCACACACATGTGTACACACATGCACACATGCATACACATACACACGTGTGCACACATGCACACACATATACAAATAAATGTAAAAACTAACATGGAATCTAAGAAGCATAACAAATATATGAACAAATCTTAAGTTGTAATTTATTAAAATTTAAAATTCATCTGGGTTTTTTTTTTGAAAGACAAGGATGAAGGAATAAACATACAAGCTACAAACTAGATAAAATATTGGCAAACCTCCCAAGTAACAGAGAACTGCCTAGGATATAGACAAAACATTTAGGTGCAAGAAAGCAGACAATCTAGCACATTTACAAAAGATGTGAACAGCTGTGTGCCTACAGAAGAGATGCAGGTTGGAAACAAGTGTAAGAAAAAAGAATCAGCATTGGGCTGCAGAGATAAAGTAGTTAAGTACCTGTGATTCTTGTGGAGGCAAAAATTCAGTCTTAGCACCCACATCATGTGACTCACGACCTCATATAACTCCAGCTCAAAGAGACCCAACCCCCTCTTCTGGCATCCATAACCTTTGAACACACATAGGCACAAATAAGATAGATAGATAGATAGATAGATAGATAGATAGATAGATAGATAGATAGATAGATATCTCTTTTGGAGGGGCAGGTCTCACTATGTAGCCATGGATCTCCTTTTTATATAGATCATGCTAGCCTCAAACTCATGGGAATTGACCTACTTCTGCCCCTTGAATTCTGGAATTGAAGGCATATGCCATATTGCCTGGAAAATATTAAAACAATATAATTTTTCATTAAAACAATAATTAACTGCCATTACACATGTAGCAGAATGTCAGGTTTTAAAGTTTAGGATATCTTATCTTCATCTATTTTTGACAATCACATATATGTTCACAACTTATCTTGACCATACTCACCTCCCAATTCCCCTTTTTACTCCTCTCAAATGTCCAATATGTCCTCTTTCCACCTTCGTGGCCTTCCTTTTGGTTTAACTCAGTGAAGCCAGTAAGCCTTCTAGACTGATTGTGTGGGCGAGGCCTTGTTCAGGTCTCATGCTGGAAACCACAGCAACAGTGAGTTCATGATGGTGAAGGCTTAATCAATGGAAAGGTGAAGGGAAAGAAGACAGGAAGGGATGGGTATGAGTTATCCAAAGATTGCTGTGTATGAAATCTGCTACTCTTCAAATCAATTGTGTGTGTGTGTGTGAGTGTGTGTGTGTGTGTGTGTGTGTGTGTGTGTGTATTTAGTAAAGAGTTTGAATATAGGTACCACACAAGGGTGCACAATGGTTCCCATAGAAGACGGATTATTGAAAATCTGTCCCAGGCATGGGATTCCTCCCTATAAGCTATTGGTCAGGATGGCCTCAGAAGCTCCTAAAAGTGTTTTTTTTTTTTTTTTTAATTTAAACCTGACAATACCAGTTGCTGGAAATGTCATTCACAGATGCTAAGTGCCAAATGGTCTGAATACTTGGGAAAACAGTCTGGCAGATTCTTACAATGCAGAAATAATTTATCATATGTATAACTTTATTGTGTCTGCTGTGTATCTAACAGTTTGGCAGAAATTGAAAGGGTTTTACCTTCAGAGTTGGCCAAGGAACACCCATTCCCTCACTTCTTTGAGACAGAAAGAGCCAGGTGCTGGCCATTGTGTGTCTGGAGGTCAAAGAATGACTTCAAGGGCCACTTACTTCCACTGTGTGTGAGACAGAGTCTCTCTGTTGTTTTTCTACCATGTACACCAAGCTAGCTGACTCAAGACCTATAGGAGATTATCTTTTTGATGCCTCTCATCTTACCATAGGAACACTGGGATTACAGATGAACTCAACCCCATCAAATTTTAGATGGCCTTCAAGGATTCCAACTCAGGTTCCTTTAGTCACTGAACCATGTGCAAATCCAACCTCTTTTATTTTCTAAAATGAGCTGCACCTCTTGGCACCTGATACTTCCTACAAACTTCAAAGCCCACTATAGCAGTATGATGTAGTCTCTTCTAAAATGACCAATAATCCTTCTCTTTCTCTCTTTCTCCTCTCCCCACACCCACCTGCTCTTAACACGTCATTCTACAGCCAATTCTGCCTCTAACACTCTATCATCCTCCACACACAAAATGATTGCATTTCAAGATCCTTAACTCTATTGCCTCTGACAATCATCTACCCATGAAAGGCAGCAGGTCCAAGTGCTAGGGCTCTGAACCTATGTAGGTCATTCTTCAGATCCCACAGCATTTACCTCAAGAACTGCACATGGTCAGGTAATGGACTTTAAAACCATGGCCACACAGCAACCTGTAAGCAAACATGACAGCAGCTCCGTTTTCAACTATCCTGAACTGAAAGCAATGGATTCACATATAAAGTGGGCAGACAAGTGATGTGCATGATGTGATACTGTCAACAAGAAGAAAGTGGGGAGTGCACCTGCATGATGTGCCTGGCAGGGACATGGATGAGATCTAGGGGCTTAGTAGGGTAGCCAAGTGCTTGGTTAGCGTGCACAAGAACCTCATTCCCATCTCCAGTACTACCAAGGTTGTGGGAATATGTGAATGGATGGGTCTAAGCAAGCACTCTAGGGAAGAGGGTGAGGGTGACAAGGATGTGACACATGGCTCCGTTTATGTGTCAGGATAAAAGACTCAAGACTGCAACGACAGAGTAAACTGAGAGTGATTTCCAGTTTGCAGGAGAAGGCGATCCTCCAGAGACAGAGCATATGCTGCTTAGGCAGTCTTCACATGTGTAGTTTCTACATCTGAAAGTGTAAATATATAGGGAATAATTCTTGTAATTTGAAGGCTAGTTCATCCTGGGATGAAGTGCAGAACGTGAGGAGATAATCTTATTTCTGTGACTGAAGGAACTGTGGGGAAAGTTTCTAATCTCAGCACTCCTAGAAATGTGTGGTATATAAACTAAAGCAAAAATGGAGCCTATAAGAAGGGCCATAGAATTGATGAAGCAGAGGCAGGCAGATTTCTGAGTTCAAGGCCAGCCTTGTCTACAGAGTGAGTTCCAGGACAGCCAGGGCTACACAGAGAATCCCTGTCTCAAAACAACAACAACAAGACATGAATAGGTCGACCCCATGTGCTTACTGTAACTGAAAACTTAAGTGACGTTAGAAAAGCAGGTCCAAAGTCCTCAACACGGGAGTGAGAAGCTTTAGGTAAGAAAAGGAAGAGTATCCAGGTATGGTGATCTAGAACTGGCGAGATTAGTGTGAACTAATCTTATCTTCATATAGATGTAGATGGTAAAAAACATACACACACACACATACATAAGCACTGGGTAGATGACTCACGGAATAAAGTACTTGCTGCACAGTATGAGGACTGGAGTCTGATCACCAGTGACCATATGAAAAGCTATGTATGTGTGTGTGGTGATAGACACTTGTGATCACAGTACTAGGGTGTGGAATACAGGGAGATCCCTGGGGCTCAGTTGGCAGGCAGCCTAGCCCAACTGTCCAGTTCCAGGTCCCAGTGTAAGATCTGTTGTAAAAAATAACAAGCAACTGTGGAATATCCCACACTCTACTGATAGCCCTGTGACATAATTCATACAGCGAAGATACATGGAACATCAGAGAAGAGTGGATGGAAATATTGTAAAAGCCAGAAGACCAGGAAGTCTATTGTGAGATTGTGTCTCCGAGAAATGACAGGGAAGCTTTGCCCATGATACCTCAACAATATGACTGCCTAAACAAGGCCTGAACAAGTATAAGACCAATAGACATGCCAGCATGGAAGGGTGAAAATTCACAAGGCCTCCACCTAGATTAAAGAATCACAGGCATCTAAGAAATGCTGAGAATGGAAGAAACAGTCTCCTCTTCCCTAGGATGTACGCCCAGCTGGTTATCCAATACCAAGCAGTCAGCTCTGAAATCATATACATACGTGTAGCATTAAATAGCCAATGCAGGCTACATTTATATGTTCAGGTAGGGGTATGTGTGGTGTGTGTGTGTGTGTGTGTGTATAAAACAACAAATAAAAAGAAGCTGTTATTTCAAGAGGGACTAATGGGGTTGGGAATATAAGAGGGGTTTCAGGGAGGAAAGAGAAGGGGAAAATTTATGTAATTCTAATTTAATTTTATTATTTTATTATTATTATTAATTATTTTATTTATTTATATATATCCCAAATGTTGCTCCCTGCTCACAGGGTTCTTCCCCTTTCCCCCACCCCCTTCACCTCTGAAAAAGTGACCCCTGGGTATCTCCCCTTCCTGGAACATCAAGTCTCTACAGGATTAGGTGCATCCTCTCCTACTGAGGCTAGACAAGACAATTGTCTGCTACATATGTGCTGGGGGCCTCTGACCAGCCTGTGTTTGCTCGTGGTTGGTGGCTTAGTCTCTGGGAGCTCCCAGGGGTTCAGGATAGTTGACACTGTTGGTCTTCCTATCGGGTTTCCATCCCCCTCAGTTCCTTCAATTCTTCCCCTAACTCTTCCATAAGGGTCTCCAACCTCTGTCCAGTGCTTGGCTGTGAGTATCTGTATCTGTCTCAGTCAGCTGCTGGTAGAGTCTCTCAGAGGACAGCCATGCTAGGATCCTGTCTGCAAACCCAACATAGCATCAGTAAAAATGTCAGGGTTTGGTGCCTGCCCATGCGATGGATCCCAAGTTGGGCTGGTCACTGGTCAGCCATTTGTTCACTCTCTGCTCTATTTCTGTTCCTGCATTTCTTTTAAACAGGAACAATATGGGGTCAAACTTTTTGCAGGTGGGGTGCTGTTCCCATCTTTCCAGTGGGGCCCTGTCTGTCTACTGGAGGTAGTCTCTTCAGGTTCCATCTCCCCACTGTTGGGCATTTCAGCTAAGGTCATCCTCATTGCGTCCTGGGAGCCTCTCGCATCCCAGGTCTCTAGAACTTTCTAGAGATTTCCCCAACCCACACCAACCCTCAGCAGCTGCATATTTCCATTCATTCTCCTAGATTTTTAATAAATGCACTGATCATAGAAGGCATGCCTTTATATATACAAAATCCTAACAATTCACCAAAAACTATTTCAATGTAATAAGTTAACATGGGGAAACTGTTAGATAAAAGATCACTACGTAAAAATCAGTTGTGTTTCTATATGTTAGCAATGAACACTACAAGAAAAAAAAATAAGAAAACCATTCTATCAACAATGGCACTTAAAAGAACAAAATGCTTAGGAATAAAGACAGCTAGCACACCTAATAAGATAGAGACACACTTCAACCATGCAGCAATACTGGAAGAAAATAAAAACTCTAATAGAGGAAAGGAGGCTTCTAAATCAAACACAGTCCACATTCAGGGGCTGTGTTCCTTAATGCAATGCACTGATTCAGTGCAATGTTTATTGAAATCTGAATGGCTTTTCATGAATAGTTTTCCAAGATGATACTAAAAGTCTTTATGGAATTGTTAAGGACCCAAACAATCAAAATATTATTTGGGAGAGGGGGAGAAAGAACAAAGTGAAAGTTGTACATTCTCAGTTCCACACCTTATTATGAAGCTATTATAATCAATAAAGGCAAAATGTATAGTGGCTAATGAAATTGAAAATTCAGATACATACCCACACACTAATAGACAACAAGTATAAATTAGTTACCTACACACACACACACACACACACACACACTCCAGTGTTCTTGGTATAGTGTTTCACTGAAAATGTTCAGTGAATGTTCTGGAAGCCAGTGGATAGACACTACTATGATTGGTTAAAGACTGAATGCAAATTCCATTCCTGCCTAAGTGGTTACAGGAACATGGTTCCAGGACTCTGAGGATCCCTAAATCCACAGGTTCTACTGCCCCCCTGTACAAAATGTATTGTTTTTTAAAATAAGCTATACACATTCTCCTGTGGACATTAAGCCATGTCCATATGACTCAAACCAATACTATGTAAATGGTATGCTCTATTATTCAGAAAATGATGGCAAGAAAAGTTTCTGTATGTGTTTAATAAAGGCACATTCTCCCACCCCATCCCCACCCCCATATTTTCAATTTGCGGTAGGCTGGTTACGTAGACATGGACCAGCAGAGATGGAAGACAAGAGCCATTTTCTCCCCTAACATGTAATTAGTGTCCACCCTATAAGACATTCTTTATGCCCCACCCAGATGTCTGTTCAATATCTAAGACAATCTCAAGCCTTATTCACACATTTTCCCAGAACGTAAACAACACTTGATCTGTTGTGTCCTCAAATATGACCAATCAATTAATTTGTGATTTGAAGTACTTCCTTAGGTCCACTGTGCCCTTACATCAATTACAGTAAACCATTCACCCATCCATCTCTCACATGTACCGACTGAACTCTGGGGTACAGCCATGAGGATGTGACCTTTTTGCTTCAGTTATTTCTAGAGATGTTTGCAAACCAACAGAACTGCAAGAACTAACCCAGTGCATGCTTAGGTGCTGTGTGATGTGTGAAGGGTCTCTGAAAGGTGGAGGGATGGCCCCAAAACTGAAGTAGCATGTCCTTCCTAGAATCCTGAGTTCATCTTGTGACAATCTGAAGGGCAGAGGGAAGACTGATGAGACAAGAAATGTTCATGTTGGGCTCACTCGGGTGCGGCCCTGGAATCCAGGATGGTGGGAGAGTGGAGAGTTCTGGAATGCTGAGGGCAGTGGAGCTGGAGGCACAGCCATATCATGAAGGTCTAAAATGCCCTAGTAAGAGGTCAGGGTTTCTTTTAGAAAAGCTAGGTCACTCTCACTTTCACTTCCCACCACCTCCCCTCACTCTGCTGTGAAAAGTTTCTGTCAGCACCAATTAGACTACAAATGCAAAGTGAAACAGCACAGAAGGAAACAGGTCAGAACACTCAAACCTCATTCTGTGCCACGAGAAGGTCTCACCTCTGCCTGCTACAACCTAGCTGCAAGGTGAGCCATCGCTTTGTCCAGAGTGTCCGTGTCGTATATCATACTCACCTGTTAGTGACTATTGTGTGACTGTCCTCAGGGGGTAGGCATGTTTCAGTTCAGAGAAAAATGATGCATGATGGTTAGTTTGTAGCCTACCATGATGCTACACTAGTAATACAGTCCTAGTGTTCACATCATCTCATCACTACTTGGTTTAGTAGCCAGTATGGCAGTGCTGGGTGTGCCAAGAGAAAGAATAAGAGAAAAGTTAGATGTTCTCAATAAGCTAAGAGAGAAGTTCTGGATTGCTATGATCAATGGTAATCTACATATTAAACATTTTTACAATTGCATAAGTAGAAAAGATGGTATACTTAGGCTTTGGGACTATGTACAGTTCTAGATATCCACTCAGGGTCTTGTGATGGATTTTTTAATATTTAACTTTTAATTACAAGTATGTGTGTGGTATGTGCACATGAGTACCAGCACCTGTGGAAGCAGGAGGTATCTGATCCCTTGAGCTGAACTTACAGGTAATTCATGAGGCATGTGACCTGGGTGCTGGGAACTGAACTCAGGTCCTCTGCAAAAGCAGCCACTGCTCTTAGCTGCTGAGCCATCTTTCCAGTTCATGGTAGTTAACCTTGATTTCCAATTTTATAGTCTCTCAAATCGCCATGGAAACAAGCTTCTGGGTATGTTTAAGAGTTATCTAGATTAAGTTAATTCTTATGGGAAGACCCACGCTGGTGTGGATGGTACATTCCCGTGAGCTGAGGTCCCCGACTGAGTTAAAGGAAGCAGGCTGAGCACCACCACTTTTACTTCCTGGTTGTGGATGCAGTGTGACCAGCAGTTTCAAGGTCCCACTGCTATGCCTTCATGGTAGGATACTACCATGGTGAGTATCCTACAGCCAGGAGCCAAAATAAACACTTCTTTCCTGCAGTTAGCTTTGTCACAGCAACAAGATAATGACCTGATGATGGTATGCAAGGAACTCTGCCTGAGATTCAGGAGTGGCGTCCATCACAGGGAACACCATTAAGCTACATGGGGAACGCCTGGGAGGGAGCATGCACAGGACTGTATGAAAGGAACTACAGGAAGACGGGGTGTGAAGTGATGGGAAGGAGGATGGAAGCCCAGGTGTGGAGAGTCTTTAAGGAACAGGCACTCTCTCAAGGCTGTTTGTATTTCTTCTCCATTTAAGTATTTATCTCATTGCAGTGTTTACTACCGTATCCCTGTTCTTTAGAGATTCGCAAGTGTTCTCCAGTGGATGGTAAATTCTCAGAAGCTGCTGATAGCTAGCTTCACCTTCACATTCTATAACTCCTAGCACACCAGGGAGCCCCCAAAAGAAAATGTGTTGAATGTGTGTGAACAAGTCACTGGTAAGTAAGCAGTCTCGGTTGTCCCCATAACCCAAATCCTAGAGTTTTATGTAGCAGGCATTTGATACAAAGGGAACAATGAGAGGCCCTGACCCAGTGGAAGAAACATTTGAAATATTGTAAGAGGATATGTAACATTTGCTTTTGGTCTCTCTGAGGAGGTGGGGGCAGGAGATTCCTGGAGCTCCTGGGACAGCCAGTCTAGCTGAGTTGGTGAGCTACAGGTTCACTCAGAGGTGTCTCAAAAAGCAAGGTGGAAGATAATTGGGGGAGGCATCTGACAATTATTGACCTCTGACTGACTTACACACACACACACACACACACACACACACACACACACACACACTACACACAATGGGGAGAAATAGGAATGTGTGACACGAGCAGATTTCTTACCACTGTCAAAGCTCTCTGTGGCGGGTAGCCACAGAGCTACACAGAGCTGCTATACTGACTGGTTTTGTGTCAGGGACACAGCTAGAGTCATCAGAGAAGAAGGAACCTCAGTTGTAGAAGTGCCTCCATGAGATCCAGCTGTGAGGCATTTCTCTCAATTAGTGATCAATGGGGGAGGGCCCAGCCCATTGTGGGTGGTGCCATCCCTGGGCTGGTTGTCCTGGGTTCTATAAGAAAGCAAGCTGAGCAAGCCAGGGGAAGCAAGCCAGTAAGTAACATCCCTCCATGGCCTGTGCATCAGCTCCTGCCTCCAGGTTCCTGCCCTGTGTGAGTTCCTGTCCTGACTGCCTTCCTTCAGTGACACACAGCAGTATGCAAGTATAACCCTTTCCTCCCTGACTTGTTTTTTGGTCATGGTGTTTCAGCACAACACTAGAAAACCTAACAAAGAGAGTCCCCAAAGCAGTTGACTAAGCTGAGATCCATTTGTCTTGTATCAATTTTCAGTTTCATTTATTTATATATTTGTCTTCTATTTTGTTACAATGACACCAAAGTCCTCCATGATCTAGCTCTGGCTTGGCCACAGCTTTCTCAGGATATCATATGTCCTGGCCTTAACTTTCAGCATGAGAGGTCTTTGCAGTGGATGCATAGTATTAAATCTTACTCAGATAAGACGGTTATATCTATCTATCCATTTATGTGTGTTAATACCGGGTTGCTTCCTGTATTTAAATTAAATATACTTTGTAGGAGGTTCTGTGAAGATAACTTAGATGATGACCTGCATCTGGATCCCCAGCACCAACCTAGAAAAAGTCATGTGGAGAGTGCATGCCTAGAGTCCCAGCACTGGGGATGGAGGGACATAAGGCTTCCTGGGACTCCCTGGGCAGTGCTGAATGGGTGAGTGCCCCATTCAGAGAGACACCCTGCCTCAACAAAGACTAAGGAACATAACATGGTACCAACTTCTGGCCTCCACGTGTATGCACATGTAAACTCATACACACACACACACACACACACACACACACACACACATGTAAATCCATACACACATGTAAATCCATGCACACATGTGCACAGGTACATACACACACACACACACACACACACACACACTCACAGGCACACACACACATAAAAATGCACATGTGCACACATATATGCACACATATATGCACACACATATGCACACTCACACATACACATTTCTTTGCCCATTCATTTGTCTTATATTTTTTTGCAATGACACCAAGAAGTGAGTTGCTGAGTGTTGAACCCAATAAGGATCTTAAATGGAAGAATGGAATCGTTGCATGGCCTTCTCCGAAGACCTGTTACAGGGTCTGGCCAACAAAGTTCTCCCTTGGACTTCATCAGCTTTAAAACTGGAAACCCTGGAGGCTAGACACAGTTTTTATCCCTGTGAGTGTTGCCTGCTAGATTTCTTTTCATAGGTCTATGTAAATGCACCCACTTGCGCGCACGCGCGCACGCACGCACGCACGCACGCACACACACACACACACACACACACACACACAACAAGGTGGGAATTACAAGACAAGAGAGCTGTAGTCCAACACACAAGATTTATTGCAGCAGCAAAGACAGCACACTCAGGACACAAAACCAGATAGAATTGCCCCTGTATAACACGGGAGAGGGGGCACTATCTGCCCCCAGGGGAGTCTGGGTTTGTATGTATTCTGAGAGAGTATGGGACAGATTCTAGTGCCCCCTCTCTCTCTTGTGTATGACCAAGAAGGATGTATTTAGCCAGTTGGGTCATTCTAAATGCTAGCAGAGATCTGGCTGGGGGATTCATGGGTATGGGCCTTTGAAATTCCCTTAGAGAAGAAATCCCACCTATCCTACTCAGCCAGGTTATCTACTGCTAGAAGCACAGTGGTGAAGGGAAGGGAGTCAGCCCAGTGAAGACCACCAAGCTTGTAATCTGCTAGCTTGCAGAAACATGCTGGAGAAAGCTGGCCTGGTGGCTGGGAGTGAGCCTGGGACCCTTAGAGAAGGAAGAAGCCCCAGCAAAGAGGACTTTTCTTCTGGGCAAGGGTGTTGGGGTAAATCATCTAAGGTCTAACGTGAAAGCACTCAGATATCTGTCTGATCACACCCAGGACCTCTCTCCCTAGCTGTCCATCTGTTTAAGATTTAGCTATCTCCTGACTTCTCTTACAAGGAAAGCAGATGGTTTTCAGCTGCAGGTACTTTATCCATAAAGTAGTCAGCCTCGTGGCTGCCAAAGCAGGACCACTGCCCACTTATAGGTATAATGTTGGTTCTCACTAATGGTAAAACAGGCCAAATGCGCCAGTTCCCCACAGGTTGCTTTCATAAGCAGCAGGCATCTAGGGTAGGTACCCTCATCCCAACAGGCTCACCTCCAATCCCATCCCCCTCTCTACAGCTTCAGGGGTGGCCAATGATCTGATTTACACGCCCTCGTCAAGCATACTTTCTCTCTGCCTTCCAACACACTGTCTCCCGTGCAAAGGAGAGAGTTGGACTCTGTTCACGATAGGGCTGAAGGAAGCCTGAAATAGGCATGTTACATTGTTTCCAGAGGAACTCGGGTCTTGTATTTTGTCATAAAACGTCATAAACTTAGCAGTGGCAGACGAGAAGGCATCTTCCAGAGTGAAGGCCTTGGCCGAGTGTCTACCATGTCTCCAGCCTTGGCTGCAGCCCTGAGGCTGGAAGCCATCAGAAGTAGGGAGTCATACAGCTTGTGCCAAAAACTTCCCAGTGCAAGCCAGGTCTGGATTGCCAGGCATTCTTGCCATTAGGATTTGGTGGCTACTGCTTGTCACGGCCACACTGGCATACAACTTCTTTGAGTCCCTTCTTTCGGTTTTAGGTGCGATCCAGAGGTGAGAATCCACTCTGTGTTTGTTGCAGAGGGGGTGGGAGGAATCTCAATGGGCCTAACGTTTTATTGGCTCCTGTAGACCATCCATCCTACTTCCTCCTTGGATAGGCTCCCCCCACTCCAGCTGCTCATCATTTTGTAACAATGCCAATCTCCTGGGAACTTAAGGGACAATCCAGGAGCAAGGAACAGCCTTTCTTTTTTTCATAAATTTTAATTAAAAATTTCATGCCAATATCAGCCTTCCCTACCCTCCCTGTCCCCCACTTCACACAGCTCTCCGTTCCCCACTTCCCTTTTCCTCTTCTCCTCTAAGAAGGAAAGCCCACCCACTCCCGGTATATCAAATCACTACAGGACTAAGAGCATCCTCTCCCACTGAAGCAAAAAAGGCAGCCCATTTAGGGCAACAGGATCCAGAGGCAGGCAGTTAACAGTCAGGGGCAACCTGTCCATACCAGTTGTTGGGGGACCCACATGGAAATGGAACTTCACATCTGTGGGCAATGGGGGCTGGATCTAGCCCATGCCTTTTTTTTTTTTTTTTTTGGTTTTTCGAGACAGGGTTTCTCTGTATAGCCCTGGCTGTCCTGGAACTCACTTTGTAGACCAGGCTGGCCTCGAACTCAGAAATTCGCCTGCCTCTGCCTCCCGAGTGCTGGGATTAAAGGCGTGCGCCACCACAAAGGCTCATTCCCTGTTTTCCAGATCAGTTCAAGTTCTCCTAATATCCCTTCACGTCCCTAATTTAAACAGGCATGTGATGTTGAGGAAAGCAGAGGTCCACTTCCTAGCATCCTCAGGACTGCCTGAATCGTAGGACAGCAATCAGTTTCCGCAAGGGCAAGCAAGCCTGCTTTGACAGCCAACAGCTGCAGCGTTAAGGGCTCTTCCATGGGACAATCGTGATTATACTGAGCATAAAGCTCGCCACACTTTGACAAAGCTCTGGCCCAGAATAAATGGCTTCATCCAGCCATCTAAATCCTGTTTACCACAGTCGACAAGCCACGTGTCTACAGGAAACACAGGGACTCTAGAAAGCAGAGTATCTCAATAATGTCACAGCAGAGCAGTTCCAACTGGCAGCAGACTATGCCTGTGTGTGTGCCCCTCACATGGTTTTACACAGGTAATCCCCACGCAACTCTATACCAGTATGCCAAAAGTGAGTAAAAGATTGTGGTTTACAAGGAAGTATGTGGGAGCCAAGGAGGCATTTCACGGGCTGCAGTGTAGAAAACCTCTCATCCTGAATATACTACTTAGCAATAAATAGGAGCAAAGCCCCAGGGCACTCAAGCACTTCCAAAACAAAGATGGACAGTGCTAGCTAGGCTCCAGTTTTTGAGTGGCTTCCATGATTGTAAATATCCCTTTCAGATAAAACAATTATGAAGTGTGGAGAACCCATATTGGTAAAGACAGGAAGCTGAGTGGGGGAGCAGCTATAAAGATGCCGCTGGGTGTGTCACCTCTGAAAGGTGACTGTTAGATGTTCACTTATGCAGCCATGCTATCAGAAGGCCATTTCTGGGAATGTGTGAATGGTGGACAGTTGCATGGTCACCTCCGGAGCTGTGTGGACAATCAGGTGGGTCACTTCTGGAGCTATGAGGACAGTCAGATGGTCACCCCTATGTATGTGCAGACATTCAGATGGCATTCTTAGCCACCTGATAGGAGGGCCACCACAATGGATAGCCCAAGGCTTAGAACAGGGTTAGTTTCTACTTTTTTCCTGCCCACTCCCCACTAATATCAGGTCAGCTTTAAGATGTAGTAGTATAGGCTAACTTAAATGAGGAACTTGACCGTGGATTGAATAGCTTCTGGTTCTAATCACAGTAGCCCTGGAGACTCACAGTGCAGTCATGCAGTTAAGTGATGAAAACCAAGCCTGGCAGAGGTTATACTCAGCTCACATGGGTACATCTGGGTCAGGTTGGCTATAAAGATGGGAGCTCCTCTCATATCACCACCCCCTTTCTGGAATGCCTGATCATTCCATCCTACCATCACCTGCCCAGCTCAGAAAAATCAGACTTGGTCAAGTCCAGAGATGATAGCATAATCCATGTCTGAGCCCCTACCATGGGCAGGGTGTCTCCAAATTCCTCTACCCATAGCATGTTCCAGAGCCAGACTCAAGACAGGAAAGAGTCCAAAGAAGCAGTCTCTCTGTCCACAGGAAGACAGAGCAACCCACAGCAGACACCTGCATCTCAAAGGAAAGCTCCCAGGGATATACAGTCTGTGCACTCAACTGATGCTCTCTTCCGGCCTCTGAGGCACCAGTCATGCATGTGGCACATATACATACATACCAGGTGTGCAGAGCATAGCTTGATGGCCAGATGTTCAGATCATAGCTTGATGGCCAGATGTTCAGATCATAGCTTGATGGCCAGATGTTCAGATCATAGCTTGATGGCCAGGTGTGCAGAGTAGCTTGATGGCCAGATGTTCAGATCATAGCTTGATGGCCAGGTGTGCAGAGCATAGCTTGATGGCCAGGTGTGCAGAGCATAGCTTTCTGTGAGAGAAACAAAAGCAGAATGTGCAGGAAGGGACCTGAATGCTACAGACTTAGGCATAATCCTCTCATTTAAAATGTGTGTCCCCTAGTCCCTCTGACCCCATTTCTTTGCACACTACCCAAGCTAGCACTGCTGTTCCCATCTGCTTACCACGCATTTACTCCCAACCACTGCCCCTGCTTCAGCCAAGGTTCACCCCTGTCTTCCAGATAAGCTACTCACCCCAGGACTCCAACCATCATGTAGCCCAAAGCAAAGGATGCCTGTCAGCGCTTGCCTTGTGCTGTCTCCCAGAGGCTTTAGCAATGAGACTGGTGCTCATCTTCCACCTGGGAAGACCTCCTCTGACTCCTCCTTATGGTGTCTCCCTGAGCTTAGCCGCACCATGGCTGAGTCCGCGTTAAAGCACAGGCTTGTCACTTTGAGATCTATCAGCCCCCACCTAACCCCACCCCAGGCTATCCTTTGAAACAAAGAACTGAGAAATCCTTTGCTGCCCTAGTCACAACCTTTTATGATATAGCAGGAATTTGTGATCCAATTGCTTCTTTATCTCTGCTGGAAACTGGATCTGAACTTTGTCCAGGCTCCTCACCCTGGAGAAACATCGTCAAACTAGGGGATTTCTGGCTTTCACAGTCTATCACTTGCTCTTCCCTTCTCTCTCATCCTCCCTCTCCCTGAATGGCACACGCATCCCCAGCCCATGTAGTCCCCCTTGCAATCCATAGCAGACTGTTTTCTATTCTATAGGCTTAAGCTGACTTTGTCTACAATGTTCTTCCATCTCAAGGTCCCACCACACTGCGGTTGCATGCTCTGGCATGATGGCCATACCATAATGCTTTCTAGATTCATGGTCCAACCATAACCTCCATGATTGTGTTCATCCCCGCTCCCTTCTAATAAACTATCCTCATTGTCTAGAGGAGAGTTTCATTTACCTCCTTTCCAGAACCAAATGGCCATTTTCCTTCATCCTCCCTTTAACAGTCTCTGGGTTTCACAGCCAATCACATCTCCTTGTGCATCTGACATCATGGTGATCCTCCAGTCACCTCCTTCTGCATCTGAGCACCTATAATGGCTTAGGAGGTTGTTCTGGGACATCTGCTTGTCACACTTCAGAGCCTTGTATTTAGTCTTGGTTTTGGTTTGAGGTGCTGGGGATTAAATGTGCTAGGTAAGCACTCTACAGTGAGTTTACTCCTCATCAGCCTGCTGTTTATAGAGACATTTAAATGCATAGACAGAAGTGTAAATACAACACAGAGCTCTCAGACGACACTTATGCCATTTCCCACACACCTTGCATCTTATTTTAGTATCACACGTCTGTCAAAACAAAGAGGCTTCCCCTAGTTCAAGAGCATGCTCTGAATTCACCATATGAAATCACCACACTTTCCATACACATCCTTAGCATCCAGCTCATTCTGTAGTCTCCATGTATCCCTAGTCTCTTCTCGGGGTTTATCAGCTTTCCTTGTTTCTGTGTTTGACAGTCTCAAGGCAACCAGCAGCTGCCTTACAGAACATGTACTAGTATGGGTTTTGTCTTCTTTTTCATGATTAAATAGAACTACACATAGATCTAGAGAAAGAAGAAATCAAAGATGAAGAACACTTTTGGCATGTCCTACTGAGACTGAATAAAAAAAAAAAAAACAACAAGGAAGACAGTGGAATGTGTGGGAAGAAAAAGGTGGCTCTCCAGGGAGTCCAGTTAAAATCTCTCACCAGGTAAGAATCAAGACTTCCAGCACAGTTAATAAAATATGCTTAGGGCCTGTTGGCCTTCAGTTCAGAGACCCATTTTATTTCCCGTTGGTGACTGTCAACTGGTAGGTCACCCATGCCCCTCTGGTGGTTCCACATTGTATAGACAGCATTAATTAGACTTAGTGGGTTATAGTATTTTAAGGAAAATGTTAAGTTTGGAAGGAGAGGTATTAGGAACAAACATTGCAGGAGTTGGAAGAGGAGTTTCAGATAGATACGATCAAGCAACATGGATGAACTTGTCAAATAATAAAACAATACTTTAAAAAAAATCTCATTTACAACAAAAGATATCTGGTAAATTCCTTGTGCAACCCTGGTGGCACCTGGTTTCCTCTTACTAGATTATAATCCTACCCAAGTCATCTCAGAGCAACCCTATTGTTTCATATACATAAAAGAGGGTAGAAAAAGAAAAACAAAAACATGAGTTTTGGCAGCCCTTCCTAACATGATTGACATCTGCCAGAATTGCAAAGGATACTGATGCTAAGACACTCAGCTTGGGTCTCCCTGGAAAAGCCCACACCTCTGTTCTCCATGCAACTTTACGTACTAAACTTTTCTTTCTTTTAACTCGTGTGCTTAAAATAGACGTTTAAAATGTCTTCTTAATAAATTCAACTATGCTTCATATTGGCTTACCCCGGAATTCTTTTCTACAAATTGACAAATTTTGGGGAAAGCCAAGCATCCAGTTGTGCCTGAGCTGAGGTCCCTAAAAGGTTAAGGGATTCTCCAGACTGCTGTGGACAATCCCTGCTGCATTGACACATGACGTCTCTGGAGGTGTTAATGTCCATCATCTGACAATGACAGCGTCTGAAGGTCACTTTACTCTAGCTTATGGGTGCGCTTTCTCCCTGTCAGTACGTCAGAGCAAGTCAGTGCACCCAGTCTTAAGGGAGAGATGGTGTGAATTCAGTAATGCTTCATATCTTTCTTATTTTGGATGGATGTATTTTATGTGTATGAGTGTTATGCCTGCATGTGTGCCTGGTGCCTGTAAGGGTCAGGGGAGGGTGTTGGATCCCCTCTGGAGTTAGAGTTATGGATGGTTGTGAGGCATTTGAGTACTGGGAACAAAACTCAGATCCTCTGCACGAGCAACAAGTGCTCTTAACCGCTGATCTGTCTTTCCAACCCACTTTTGATTCTTTTGAGACAAGCAGGCTGACTCTGAGTTCATTGTGGAGCCAAAGATTATCTTGATTTCCTGATTCCCCTGCCTCTATCTCCCAAGTGCTAGGCCTGTGTGCCATCATGACCCGGTCCATACCTTTCTTGTTCAAGAAATTCCGTTTGCTTCTTTCACAAATTTGGCTGGGCAGTTATGACTAGCTCATGTCTCATGTTTCCACTCTCCCAAGTTATGTCCTTCCACACAGAAACAATTTTATTTTCTGTCTCACATCTGGGAAGCCCAGCATGGGAAAGATTTTCACATACAATCCCATGGCACAGTCACATCCACTGGAATAGCCCTCGGGCACAGCCAGAGTCACTGGAATGACCCTATGGCAGAGCCATATCCACTGGAAACTGCCAGAGTCATGAAGCCAGCACAGCTGTCTGACACAGGTCCAGCAAAGCTGAGCCGAATGCTGCAATTGCTGTCACTCTGTCTCTCACTTTTCGGTTTTGGTCTCTAGTGTGCTACATCCTTGGGGACTTTCTGCATTATGACCCATTGCATGTCTTTTCCTGAAAAAATTCTATCTGAGTCCTTTTAGGAAAGTCCTAAACTTACTATCCCTTCTGCTTTTAGGGAAATTACTTTATCTGGCCCCGTTTGGAAGTCTTCCTTATGTCCTGGAGACAGTGATAAGCACAGATAAGCACTAAGCTAGGAATTTCTAAATGAGGTCATGACCCCAGGAATCTTCTTGGGGTATCTGCCACTAAGCAAACTCAAACAGTATAACTGGAACAGGGTAAACTTACAAGATAGTTGACACACTCCAACTGGCCAGGAGAATTAGTAACATTCAAGACCTCTTTTTATAAGCTTCAAGCTTTCTGAAACTATAGTTTAAAGCTAGGGGATTGTACACTGCTGGAATAGAATTCAATAAATAAGATGGATTGACTTTTCCTACTTTTTAGTGTAGATGATAAAGGGATATAAGTAAAAGGTGTTTGATACTCATAAAAGGACCAGTTCAGATATTTTCTGTTTGGAGTGCTTTAAAACTGCAAACACTGCCAGCCTAAAAGCAGGCTGTCATATAATAAATGTGTTTGTTTTGACAGAGACATTCTTTAGATTCTTTGGATTGGAGTTATAGGGCTAATAAGAAAAAGAAAAATCTGTTTTATTTGTACTTTCTAATTGTGACTGACCTTGTAACCCTGGGTATGTAATGAAAACAAAATGATATAATCTGTACTTCTTGAACAATCATTAGTTTGTCTTTGTTCTGTGAAATCTGTATAAATAAAGAAGCAACCCTATTGCTAGTCAGTCAGAACTACAAGATTCCCCTGACCACCGAGCTTGACTCAATCTTCCCTGCAAGACTCCTTCTATCTTCTCAGGGCCTCACAGACACCCAGCAATCCTACCATTGTTTCTGAGAACTCATACATGATTTAATGACCTTCAGATTGTGAACTCCAGTTCCTCGGGACTTTACCCCAGGGAATTCCTTAAGGACAGTATTTAAAGCTCCTTCCCCGCACCAACCCCCAGAGGCAACTTCAGCTTCATTCTGACAATATCCAGGTGTTCTAACAATTCACATCAATGTAGCTTGAGGTTCCTAAGTCTTTAAGTCTCATCTGGTGGCTCCTGATCACACATCACATCAAGCGGCACTCCTCAATGGAAAGTCATTTTGTATTCCATCAAGTCCCCCCCCCCCCTTCCCATGGACTATGTCTCCACCTCGCACCACCCGCAGCTTCTTTTTCTTGCAAAATCATTAAGACCTATCCGTGGATCAAGATGAGTGAGTGACAGGTGAGCAGCATCTGTTTGAAAGAAAGGAAGAATAAGATGGAGAAATAAAAGCTAGGAAGTCTGTCCAATGGTTGGGACCAGAGTAGAGTCTCACTCCCCAACTTCTGAGACCCCTAATCCCCCATGACACCCTGTGTTTCTTTTCTGGTTTTTCTAGGGATTAAAACATACATGTCCCTTTTTTTTCAGAGTCTCACACTATGTTGCCACTTTTAAAAACACTTAGATGACTTACTATCAGTAGCATGGGTCTCCAGCCTTTTTCTCCATTAGCTTATAATTGTTATATAATTTATATTTATACATATCAAAGCTCCCTCATATTATGATTCTCTGTCTCCACATCATACAGAGAACTTACATAGTTATGCTGTGTGCTCTCTCTCTCTCGCTCTCTCTCTGTGTGTGTGTGTGTGTGTGTGTGTGTGTGTGTGTGTGTGTGTGTGTACAGTGTCTTAGGATTTCATTACTGTTAAGGGACAACATGACCAAGGCAACTCTTGTAAAAGAACATTTAATTGGGGCTGGCTTACAGTTTCAGAGGATCAGTCCATCATCATGGCAGGAAGCATTGAAGCATGTAGCCAGACATGATGCTAGAGAAGGAGCGGAGAGTTCTACATCTTGATCTGAAGGTAGCCAGAAGGAGACTATCTTCCACACTGGGTGGAGCCCAATCATAGGAAACCTCAAAGCTCACCTACAGAGTGACATACTTTCTCCAACAAGGACACACCTACTCCCATAAGGCTACATCTCCTAACTATGCTGTTCCCTGTGGCCAAGCATTCAAACACATGAATGCTACAGAGGCTATACCTGTTCAAAACACCATGCATGGTACATACTTAGTATGTGCATATTTGCACATATGTGTGTGTGTGTCTGTGAGGAGGTGTGTGCATATTTGTGTGCACACATGTGAGGAGGACCAATGTAAGTGTCAGGTGTCTATTCTGGTCATTCATTATTTATTAATGAAGGTCTCTCACTAAACTTGGATCTTGCTGATTCTAGATAGTCTAGCTAGCCAACTTGCCTCTCTTTGTCTGCCAAATGCAGGGATTACCAGGTAGCTACCATGTCTACCCAAAACAAGGATTGTAAGGATCCAAATTCCAATCCTCACACTTGCATAGCGAGTGCTTTAACCACGGAGCCATCTTCCCAGGCCCTGTTCACTTTCATTCAGTTCTAATTTTTCTTGTTTCCTCAAAGACATTCCTTCAGCATCTAGCATTTTAGAATAGGTCTACTGCTGATGAATCCTTCGTTTTCTTTCAGCCAAGACTGTTTTTGTTTCACATGGATTCCTGCTGGGTATCTTCTGGGTTTGTAATTATATTCATTCTTTGGGGACCTTAAACACACCATTCCTGTTTCCATGAGAAATTTACATTCATATAAATAATAGTTCCCCTGCAGTGTTATATGGGATTTCTTTATTCCAAAAGCATTAATGATCTTTGATTTTTTTTTACCAGCTTGAATGTAATGTGTCTGGGAATAATATTTTTTAACAGTTTTAATGAGATATAAACTGATACCAAATAATTCACATGGTTATGCATCCCGACAAACTCTCCCATACTCACAGTAATACAGTAATCAACCTCAGAACAGTTTTATTCCTCCAGAAACAAGCCCTTCTCTCCTTGGTTTCCTACCCTCTCATACAGACATAAAATAGCCTCCCTCACCCACTGAGGACAACAATGAACATCTACCTCTATACATTTGTCATTCCCAAAATTTCATGTAAATAAAATTATTGGCTGGGAAATAGACATAATAGTACCTGTTCTTCATTGTAGAAATGTTTAACCTCAATCCGGGGTTTCTACCTCACTTTTGACCATTTACTTCCCAGATAAGAGATACACATTATCTTTATAGTTATAATAAGCCTTGTTCAGCAAAAGAGCTGGGCAGATAGATAGATATCCTCTATGCCATTATGTCTATTTCCCAACCAATAACTCCATTATATAATTTTCCATGTTTTATATGTGCTGCTCTCAACTCTAACCCACATGGCCATTATTTTATGAGTCAACTAACCCATGGGGGCTTTCTCCTCTCTCCACTTTTTTCTCCCTGTCATTTTTCTCCTCAGACTCCAAGCCTGGGAACCCTAAACCTTGACTGTGTCTCTTCTGCCCAGCTATTGGCTGTTGGCATTTTTATCAATCATAAATAACTTGGGATCAAGGTCACATAGCATCCCTTGCATCTTCATGCAAACTCTCTCATCTCTGGGGCAACCAGGTCTTGGGGGCCTGCACTTAGCATCACATAGCAGCAGAGCAAACCTCAACACCCACCTGTCTCCACCACACCCAACTCAGATCCTCACCCTTGTGTGGTAAGCACTTTCCCTGCTGAGCCATCTCACAGGCCACATCTCCATCATTTCATGCCCTACTTTCACCTGGAATCATTCCTCTTCCTGTTTTCAAGTTTGCAGAATTCCTGTTCAATTTGAACCTTGGGCTCCATCCATTCAGCTAAATGAACCTAGCACTTTTGCCAGCTTCAGATGTTACATATTCCAATCCTAAAATTGGAATTGGGGTCTATCTGAGTTTCCTTTCCAGATGCTTTGACAGAACATCCTCCAAATTTGATAGGGAAGAAACAGTTTACTCTGGCTCACAGTCCCTCATGGCTGTTCAAGTCAAAGGCCTTGGGAACTTGAAACAGTTATGTCGACAGTGAAGTTCAGAGAAAAACCAAATGCATCCATGCTTGGCCAGTACATAGTTCGCTTTCTCCTTTTTTCATGCAATTCAGAACCAAAAGCCAGGGAACAGAGCTTCCTTCTATTGGGCTGGGACTTCCTACCACAATTAATGTAATCAAGACAATCCCCACAGACATGTCCACAGGCCTAATCTGGACAGTAAGTCTCCCAGATTGTGCCATGTTGATAGCACTAGCCATCACAGGTTCTGTCTTTATGATTTCCATTTTGCCACTGAGAATTCTTCTAACTCCAAGTGCTTTAGAAATGCCCCACCCCCTCATTTCATGTGTCATTGTCACAATGGTGCCTTTATGGTCAATCTAAGAATTTCAACCTTCCTCATTATACCAAGCTTGGCCTTTGTTGATTTCATTGATTGCCCTTGATTGATTGTCCTTGACTGATTGCCCTTGAGAATCAGTCCCATTTGTTGAAAGTGTAAAATTTCAGATGATTCTGAACACCTGAGTCTTGTTGTAATTCTCTGAGGAGTCTTGGATTTCTGCTAGCTTGAGTAAGCGAGCCATTAGTTAAGGGTTGGATTATAAGACTTGTCTTGTTCCTTCCCTGGGTGGTCATCCCAGTACCGGGTCAGTTTCCACAGTCTTGCTTGCTGCCCATGCTACATTCCACTGATACTCTTCAGGCTTTGCCTTGGGACTGTGGGTAAGTCTGCGTGGAGTCCACCTCATTCAGCATTTCACTCTCCTGAAGAGTTTGCCTCCTCAGTCATCTTTCTGGCTCCTCTGCTCAGAGGGATTCCAGTCTCAGACTTTTAACCTCAGAGCATAAACTCCATTATACAGAGTAGAAGGCTCACATTGGGGTTGGAGGCTCAAAGAAAGGTGAATCCATGGATCTGCTTGGCCTGTCATTCTAGCCAAATCAATGAACTCTGGGCTCAGTGAGAGACTGTGTCTCAGATTAGATAGGGAGCAGCCGAGATGCCTAATGATGACCTCTGGCCTCCAAATGCACATGCGCATCATCTTCTGAGAGGTTGTTCTCTAGTGTGAGCACACACACACACACACACACACACACACACACAGAGACATGCAAGTATGCACAGACATACATACATGCACACATACACACACATACATACATGCATGTACACACACATACCATTTGTGCATACAGAACTCATCTGGGACACTTTCCTCATTATTATAAAATGTTTTTCCTATTGGGGCCTTGTGTAGTCATGCCAACTCCACCACACTCCATTAGCCAATGGCACTGGTGCTCAATCAGGACCATGAGAGAAAGCAGTAGAGCAATAGAAACCCTTATAAGAATCGTCATGCCCTCTGCCCATATGATGCTTTCTTCTCTATCTTTTATCCCAAAAGGCAGACTTCATCCAGAATTTTGTGGTTTGTTATTTGATTCTGGTGTGTGTGTGTGTGTGTGTGTGTGTGTGTGTGTTCTCCAGTAGAGCCCCAAAGTCAAAGACTTGTGTTTCCTCAATAGATCTCCATTCTGTTTTTGAGATAGGGTCTCTCACTGAATTGAGGCTCTTCAGCTGGCTGAACTTGCCTGACTAATGAATCCAATGATCCTCCTGTACCCTGGTCTACAGCAGTGGAGTTACTGGTGTGCACAACCCTACAAAATTTCCTGCTAGGAAGGAGCTTTCCTGACATATCTATCTCCCCAGCCCCTCCCATCAGACTTTCTGTGGCTGTGTTTGTTCTCTGGCTTGTTCTATCCTGGGATAAAAGTCGGGAATTAAAAGACAGGAAGAAGACTTAGACTCTGGCAGTTGCCATATTGTTTTTCTGCTTCTCCCCAAGCTTATGGCTTCAGCACACACCAGGATGCACAGGTAGAGGTCAGAGGATAACTTGGGGAGGTTGTTCTCTCCTTCCACCATTTGAGACCCAGAAATGGAACTCAAATCATCAGGCTTGGCAGCGAGGACCTTTACCCACTAAGCCATCTTGACACCCATCTTCAGGCTCTGTTTGTATGGTCTTCCCAGTGATGTGGCCTTAGACCTCCAATCTCCAGCGTGAAGTAACACTTGCTCAGGAGGATTTTGTCCCTAATTTGATGCTAAATTTCCAGTATTTAGAAAAATATCAGGTACGGTAGTGAGCCCTTAATAAATATGTATTGAGTAAATGAATTTTCACACATCATGCTTTTTCTGCATTTTAGATTTTACTTAGGATAATTTTCTAGAAGTTAAATTATAGGCCAAAAGATATAATTATCCTTTAGGCTGTATTCATGTTGCCAAATTCTTTCCACACCTGTTCCACTCCACACTAATGTTCAGGAGTGCCTGTCTCATCAAAATAAAGTGGAATTAAAAACATTTTCTAATTTATAGGTGAAAATTCAAGGTCTTATTATTTTTTAATCTGTATATAATTCTCAAAAATTATTTTGACATTTATAAATGGAGCTCCTGTGGAAGTCAGAGGACAACTGGAGTAGTCAGTTCTCTTTTTTTACCATGGAAGTCCTGGGGATTAAACTCTTGTCTTCAGGGATGGCAGAGAGTGCCTTTTCCTGCTGAGCCTTCTCACTATACCCAATTTTAAACCCCTAAGTCCCCAACATCTTCTACCAAAATCTTTGTGACCAGATAAGGATGACTGAGTGCTCCATGCATTTGAGAGTCCCCCATACAAATGCAGATCTCATGTGACTGGGGAGCCTGAAGCTAAATCATGAGTAACCCTTCTAAAAACTAAGTTCAGTTCTCCCATGTTCTTGACATCTCCCAGCCAGATGTGGTAGATTCTCTTTGGAAATAAATCAGCTCCCAGTGCTACTTTTCACTCAGAATATGTCATGTAACAGTTCTCCTGTGGGAGTAAAGCTAAAAATCATATGGATCATCTTTTAAAAGATAGCTCAGTGGCTAAAAGCATTTGCTGGTCTTATGGGAACCCGAGTTCAGCTCTCAGCACTCATATCAGGTGTGACCACTGTGACTCCAGTTCAGGGAAGTCACTGAGCTGCACAGGCACTGCACATATGTAGTATACATACAAATAAACAGGCATATAAGCATAGATAAAAATAAATTTTAAATTTTTAAAAATGATACATGGAAAAAGCACAAAAGTCAAAGATGGCAGAGCTCTTAGATCATCTTTTAAACTGAAGCCATTTTAGTGTCATTAATTCTTTACATTCTTCTTTTATATTTTCAAATTTTTATCTAGCCAGTTATATTGTTGGGGAGGTGCTCATGCACACATGTGCAAGTGTGTGTGCTCTACTAGAAATTGAATAATGGCTTCATATATTCTAAGTAAATTCTATAGCATTTGGGCTCTCTACTCCTAGTCCTGTTACCTTAAAGCCTTTAACAGAGGAAGGAAATTTAACACCAAAGGTTCTGGTTCCATGTGACTTGGCCAACACCATACTCTCAGACTCAGACTCAGTGGTCCAGAGGACCCTTGAACCAGAACACAGAAGTTGCATTTTAAGCTTACTTCCTTTACAAAGCACACTGAATTCCCTAATCTGCATCCACTCACTGAAGAAGCAAGGAGAAGGCTGTCTTCTTAAGAAATTTATAGTTTAACCTCCAAAGAAAACATGGAAGGTGGCACTGGGGAGCTAGGGGCCCTTGTCATTAAACTGGATGCTGCACGACCTGAAAACCTGAGTTCAGTCCTCAGAGAAGATACACATGGTAAATTGAAGGATAAGCATGCTGACCAACTATCCTATTGAAATCAGTGAATCCAGGCCAGTGTCTCAAAAAATAAAAAATTATTAAAAAAATTGAAGAAACCTGCTTTGATGATAATGGACTGAACCTCTGAACCTGAAAGCCAGTCCCAATTAAATGTTGTCCATATAAGAGTTGCCTTAGACATGGTGTCTCTTCACAGCACTAAAACCCGAATTAAAACAAAGGGTTTCAGTTCCTGATCACTTGAGTTTGTTGACTTACAAAAGAGTGAAGTTTTAAGCTATAGAGGAGGATTGGAGGGGTGGAGGCTTAATACCTCCTTTAAGGCCACGTCTCCAACGACTTAACATGCTTCCAACTTCCCATCAGTACTGTCCAAACATGGGACTTTAGGCAACAAAACATTCACGGTCCAAAGTGTAGCCACTCCATTATAGTCCTAGGTAGCTCTTGTCAGCCTTCCACTGTGGTCTCCAAAGTCTCCTGCTATGCCCAGACATAATCAGGTGTGGTGACACTGGAACCATGGATGACTGGGCCAACCTTGTAAAAACAAAAATATCTTTAGCTGCCAAGTTTTACTGTGGTTCAGGGCCACAATGGTTAATCTAGATACCTTGATGTAATCCACCCAGCAACACACCTCTGGGCAAGTCTGTGAAGACATTGCTGAGAAGGATTAACTAAGGCAAGAAGATGGTCCCCCAGGGTGGTGGCACCTTGTGGCAGGATACCCACACATAGAAAGTGTGAGGAAAGAAATGGAGATGTTTTGCTTAGCTGCCTTTGCTTCTCACCAGTGATTATGTATAATATACTGTGGTGGTGGCTGCTGCCGCCGGTGGTGATGGTGATGGTGATTATGGTGATGCTGATGGTGAATATGTCATCCTGTACTGACATCAGACTCTAATTTCTTTATTCTTCCAATGTTTACTGAAGACCAGTAAATCTCCAGGTATCTTCTAGGCCTCCAGTACCAAATAGAAATGCTGCTAAGGCATCTAGATTCATGTACTGACCAAGGTTCTCAGCCTTTTCAACATGCAGGTATTTGGGGTATCTTCACCCTGTTAACAGTGTCTAACCATTTTAATACGCCCCTTGATAATGTGTGTGCGTGTTTATTCTACCTGTTCTCTTCCTTTAATACAAGGGCCCATGAAAGTGGGGTATACATGGGCATGGGGGACCTGGATGATTCTTGTGGTCCACAGCCTAGAAAGGTAGTGCACATGGAAAGTAGGGAATGGGCTTCTGACAGAGATCTCTGCAGTGACCTTCCTCACATAGCTGCCCTTCATCTGGTGGCTATTTTCTCAGCAGCCTCCACCCAATGGATACCGTGCGAAGGATGGGAGTTGGGTACAGGAGCTTCTCGTCTGCTCAGGTTGAGAAAATGCAGTCAGGCAAAGAAGCATCTCACAGGAAGTTGGAGTGTGAGTGTACATCCACATGTGTCTCTCCCGAGGGCACAGCATCCTCCTCTCACTCGTTCCTCACCTGTGGGCAAGTGTAGAGGAACTGAGGAGATTGGCATGCAGCTGGAGTTTGGATTTTATACCTTCGTGCTGTGTCTCAATTAATCAGAGATTCGCCATAAAAGTTAAGCATCGGAGATCCACTCCGAGTCTAGTCATAAAGTATGAGCTGATTAATTTCCTCCTAATTTGTATGATAATTAAAATTCTAGCTTTTAAATCTACGCATTGTCCTCCCACAAGGAGTCTGATCAGGCTTTCCCAATGTCCTCCATGACAGTCCTCTTCCCGTGGGGGCTGGGGGTGGGTCTTGTTGCCTTTACAGCACAACCCTGCCCTGTCATTCATCAAGGCCAGGAGATAAATGTGTGCTTATCACTCTAGCCCATGCTGACGTGAGCCAGCCAGGAGCCGAGCCTGCTCCCATAAATCAAACTCAGAGAGTCATTCGGTGTGCTGTCAGAATGTCAGGCTAGGGTCTGTGAATGCTCCAGCCCCTTAATGAACAATTAACTTGCTAAATGCACTGAGGACCCAAAACACATCTGAGTCCTACAGGGCATGGCTGAACAGGTCCTAGATGAACTGGAGGCAGCTTCGTGTAGGTGCTGAGGGTGGCCATATCTGTGGTGTACTGAGGATGTCCAGGCTGGTGAATCTGCACCTGAAGAAACTGTCTCCAGTTGAGAGAAAAGCCTCTGAAGAAGCCACCAAGGGATGCTGTCTGCTGCCCCAGGACTGCTACAGAGTCCCCTGCTGCACACATACACAGAGCCACTCTCAAAGGAAGGTGTAACATTTAAATGAACAGTTTAGGAAGAAGCACCATGCTAGACACACAGATGCAAAGGACCAGACTGAAAGGTGTGAGGAGCTGGAGGAATCTGCCTGAACCAAAGTGAGAAAGGCTGAGCTCAGGCAGGCTTTGGAAAAACAAAAGAAGATGCTAAAACGACACAAAAGACATTGGTGCATAGGACATTCATATGTAGGCCAACAGGCACTGAGGGACAGTTAGTGAGCACTGAGTACTTTTAACACCTGAAAGACCCCAGATAAACAATAAACATACAATCTCTCATACACTTGAGAGACCTAAGACCCCGAGAGTCATGGGACTGTTCCAATAGACCTCAAGCCTTGCTCAGCCCTTTACCTTCCGATAATGGCAAAGGGGAAAGTTCTTGATATATGTAGATACATTAAATGACTATATTCAAGGGTTAAGGACCTAAAACAAAGAGCTCAAAGCTGAGGAACATCTGTCTTGGTATACTGGTGAGAACTTCTGGCTGGCAAGAAATCAGCACAATAAATAAAACATCTGTAGGAAGTCAGGAGTGAGAGACACCTGACAAGAAGGGCAACATACGTTAAAAGATATGATAAAGGTAAAAAAGATTTTTTTAAAAAAATGATAGACCACTGTCATGCTTCAGCTGAGACTACAAAGAACAAATCTACAGATAAAAGTTTCTAGCCCCCAAATTCCCTATCCTGTTCTATAAAACTCCAAGCCTCCTGCACCTCATCACAATCTCCACTCCACATGGAGGCCTGCTGCCCTCCCCTGTTCTAGGAAGGGACTGTCTGCTTCTGTTAAGGTAAATTTCATCTTTTTTTATTTCCTTCATCCATCCTGATCTAAGATTTGGTGCTGGAATCCAGGGAGGGCTCTGAAGTCTTGTGGCCCAGCCTCCCGACTCTAGGCGGCCTTTCCTTCCTCCCTTTCTCCTGCTGACACCTACCCCACTGGAGAGTATGGCCACTTTCCAGGCTTACTCGGAACTGAACAGCATCCGTCTGTGATGTGAAACCTCGGGGGATTTGCAACCTTTGTCCTTGTAGGGTTTGTTGCTTGTGCCACATAAACTCAGCTTGAGTTATTATTCTGCTATGCCCCTACCTCTCTCAACCTCCAACCTACAGAACAGAGGGGCTTTGTCATTTGTCTCCAATACCACACCTACCACCACAGACTCACCAAGAAGGTAAGGCTTGACGCATGTGTGAAGACACCCCAGACCTAGACTCCCTAACTCCATAACTCCAGGAGTTCCTTGAATTTTGCTGTCTAACTTCCACAAATAGAAGACACTACCTTCTGCAAATCAGATCATTCCTTTGACTGATGTCTGATTCTGATTCTAAGATGGGTTCCAAATTGTTTGTTCCCAAAGATGCCCCTTTGTCACACCCAAAATCCAACCTCAAATTTTTAGATCTTGTGAGCAGCAACTTTTATGCAATTCTCCATTAAGATCTGACTCCAATATCAGTTAGAGGACAACCACATGGAGCCTGAATTCATTACTTTTAATTCCCAATGCCGCAGGGACTTAGGTAACATCATCAAACTAGACAGAGAGTGGTCTGGAGCTCCCCACTGAAGTCTCCCCTCCTGTTCTTCCTGATGCTCCTCCATTTCAACACAGCAGGCTTTTCCAGCTCAAACTTCTGAATTCCCCAAACTCTAACTCTCTCTCTCTCTCTCTCTCTCTCTCTCTCTCTGCTAATCTCTGATGAGCTCCCTCTCTATCAAACATTTCTCCCACTTTTCCTCTCTATTGAGACAGGCACAGGATGCTGACACACAGATAGCAGCAGATAGCTCTCTTTGACACAAAAGGTCCACTTGAAACTTGGCATCCCTTCCCTCTTGTCGGACTCCCTACATTCTTCCTGGAAACAAAGGTAAGGAAGAAAGTTCTGGTTCACGTGGTAGAGGAAGGTTTTAAACCATCGCAGACATCCTATCATAGAATTCACCTGCTTTGACGATAAATGGGAGTGGCTGAGGTAAAAAGCCATAACAGCTTCTGTGTGGGTTATGTTGACAAACTGTTCTGTGCTGTCTGAGCTCACCGAGGGACTAAGCTCCAGGGCTGGAGTTTGAACTCCCCACTACAGAATCAGGTGTCTTTATCCCCAAATGGCTGCAAATGCCCTCTCTTGGTCAGACTGTCCTCCTAACTTTGTGACACACAAAAAGGGGAGATGGAAACAGCCCAAAATGTAAAAACATGTGCCTTTAAGAACAGCTAATAGATAAAATATTTCCAGTATAGGCTATTACTATTTATCTCATAATATAGAGATGTCTATTGTCAAAACAGCTACTGTAAAAGAACACAGAGTATAGAAGCTAGCCCTGAACTCTGTGACAGGGAGAAAGCTGATGGTGACTGATGGGCATCTCACACCCTTCCCCCATCCTGGAACCAGACTGCTAACAGATATGGGGAGTTATCATCAACCTGGAAACAAAGCAACCTTTTTGGTTTTGGTTTTGGTTTTGGTTTTTTGATGGTTTTGGTTTGTTTTAATTTTTACCCTGTTTTTGCATAATACACTTATCAGCATCTAAGGAGGACCTAACAAAGGGAGCAAACACTTTGAGATTTAAGGAAGCCTACAGCTAAATATTGATAAGACACAAATTCCCAAAAGGGACTCAAAGAATAAATTGCCAAGTGTTAGACTAGCTGCTGCCAGTGAGGAGCATCTATGGTAGGCTCTGCTGGGTCTTAATGCCTGTTATATCCAGGCTCATCTTCCTCCATTAGGGTAGAATCCCTTCCCTGTGCCCTAAGAGACTCCTTTGCTCCACACTGCTCCACTTCTGTTTTGGGTCAGTCTAACATGTCTCCTAAAAAGTGCTATGTTGTTTCCTTCTCACAGTGAAGATTATAAAAAAACATAGTTCCGACAAACAGTAGCATTCAAAAATCTTGGCTTATTAAAGTATATATTATGTATGATTATATGTATATAAACTGTCGATCTACATATGATTATTGGCTGTGGCTGGACTTGGTAATGTGTAAGAGTAACCCAGGTGGTACTGGTTTTAAAGGCATGAAGGGGTCATGCAGAGCAGCTGAGGCTTGGCACTGTGATAGGCCATGGAAGGCCATTGGTGAAGGTGCAGCCTCAGCTGCAGTTGATGCCCCAGGACTGAAAGGGTCATGCAAAGGAGTCGAGGCTTGGCACCATGAAGAGAGTCTATGAGAGGCTATTAGTGAAGCCTAATTGTAGCAGAAGATAGCACTGTTTTGTGGATGCCAGTACCATGAGATGGCCACCAAGAACAGCAGCAGCAGTGGAGTACAGGCATCTGGAGCCTAGAAGACAAGGTGTGTGCTACAAAGGGCAAAGCTGGAGAAGTGACCCAAACCCTTGGAGGAGTCCAGAATATCATGAGTGAATACCAGACATTGGACGGGTGGAGTTTGATTTTGCTTTCGATTGTGACTGTGCCCTGATATTTTTCCCTCCTGAAAAAAGAAAGTATTTTAGTGGAGCCCACAGTTAAGAGACTTTTTATTGTAAAAAGACATTGAATTTTAAAAGAGATTGAATATTTTAAAGGGATTGAAATTTTAATATGTAAGAATTTGTAAAAACTATGGGACTCTTAAAGTTATTTAGGTCTTGGGGATGAACAAGAAAGTAAGGATTGAGGCTTCATAGTGATGTGTTTGTGTGTCAAGTTGACAAGGGGTCAATTGTACTGGCTGGTTTTGTGTGTCAACTTGACACAGGCAGGAGTTATCACAAAGAAAGGAGCTTCCCTTGAGGAAATGCCTCCATGAGATCCAGCTGTAAGGCATTTTTTCAACTAGTGATCAAGGGCAGGAAGGCCCATTATGGTTGGTACTATGTCTGGGCTGGTAGTCCTGGGTTCTATAAGAAAGCAAACTGAGCAAGCCAGGGGAAGCAAGCCAGTAAGTAATATCCCTCCATGGCCTCTGCATCAGCTCCTGCTTCCTGCCCTGCTTGAGTTCCAGTCCTGACTTCCTTTGGTGATGAACAGCAGTGTGGAAGTGTAAGCTGAATAAACCCTTTCCTTCCCAATTTGCTTCTTGGTCAGGTTTGTGCAGGACTAGAAACCCTGACTAAGACAGTTAATGTATGAGTAAGTGCTCACAGAACTAAAGTTGATAACTTGGTCAATTGTACTGGCTGGTCCAGTTTAATTTTGTCCATAATGAAACTAAACTTTCAAGGAGCAGAATAATGATAAAAGATAAGAGCTATATGTAATCCATGTGATCATTGAGGTAAAACGTGATATTTTACATTTTAAAAACCTTAAATCTGCTTGTCAGGACAAGATAAATATAATCATAAAGTCTGGTCAAGGTGTTAGGTTCTTATCCCTATTCTTGGGTGGTCCCTATCACTTGAAGGTAAAAATAACTTCAAAAATGATTACTTCAACTCTAGGACACATTTTTCCTATTAGACAATTGTCTTCCTTTAAATAAGGCCGGGCGTGGTGGCGCACACCTTTAATCCCAGCACTGGGGAGGCAGAGGCAGGTGGATTTCTGAGTCCGAGGCCAGCCTGGTCTACAGAGCGAGTTCCAGGACAGCCAGGGCTATACAGAGAAACCCTGTCTCGGAAAAAACAAAAACAAAAACAACAAAAAAGAATAACTTACATCTGTGCTTTTCAATATGTTTCATATATAAATGAATGGTATATAAAGAGACTTTTTAAGGATTTTTTTTAACAGTAGGGCCTCTTTCAAAAACAAATGAACAAGATCCTTACTTTTGCCAGGCCTATTTTAAGAAAAGAAAGAAAGCAAGCTAGTGTTTGTGTCTTAGACACAGGGCTTCTGTACCAGCTTCTACATTAAACAACTGCCAGTTTACATCTTCTACATCTTCACACTTCCAACTGTGCCAGCTCAAACTAATCACAATGGGACTTATTAAATGTTACTACTACTTCACAAAAAGAGGAGATGAACAGGCCATGCCAGCCAATTTTATATAGACAAAGAAAAGACTTTTAAAAAAAAAAGATCTATATATGTAGCAATTAACAACAACAAACAAACAAGAACAAAAACAAAAAAACAAAAAATGCCCTCATATATACTGGGCAAGGACTTCTCAGTGTGATTACTCCTGGGTCACCTACTCTAGCCAGTAACTCAGCAACTCAGCATCAGGACCAATAAACCCAGTGGTTCCCCAGGGTGAACCTTGATGAGATTGAAGTTTGGTTTGTCACGGAGACCCTATGAAAAGGGGATAAACGTTGCTCAGTCTCCCCTCTCCCCAAGAAGACAATTGTCCTGATAATAGTAAACTAACTTAGTAATAACATCCTATCTCATGGTATTAGGAATAAAAGATAATACTAGAAGGATTTAAAGATGGAAATGATCTTAATTAAGAGGGATTTATAGATATGAAGATTAACATGACTGGATGTTTCCAAAAAAAATTGAAGAGACCAGAAAGGGTATGCAAGTTATGAAGATCTGAGTTATTTATTTAAGGCATATAAAGGATAAGACTTAGTAATGATGTATACCATATTAAAGTTTTCTAGGGTCAAAGATCAACAACTTTAAAAACTGACCAAAATGCATGTCTAATCAAAGTTTATTTTGAAATATCCGGCTTTTAATATATTATACAGTACCAGACTGGTATAGTGAACCAGGACTGCTGTGTCTATCTACAGATGAGAACAACGACCCCATCTTCTTAAATAGTGATGCCAAATACTTAACAACTTTGAGACTCTCTCAGAAAGAGCACTTCTCATATCTGAAATGGGCCCTTCCGCATCCAAAGCATCCATGTTCCCTGACTGAAGGAGGCTGCCAGATACTATGTCATCAAACTCACAGGTTTGGAAAATTACTCAGGACACCAAATTGCTGTCCTTGGGATATAGCTAGACAATCCTACAAAAAGGGCCCAATAGTATTCTATTTCTCTTTTAAATTGCCAATTAGATGCCAACTTGAAGTGTCTTTTAAAAAGCTTCCAGGTGCATGCTCCTCATGCAAGAGTCTCATGTAACAAACAGCTGGTTATGGTTACCTTATCTTTCTACAGGACTCTGGCATATGGTCCAGCCAGTTGTACAATAACTTCACTTTACTAAAAAAATTGTTAATCATGATATTGATTTTTTCATTAACTTTGTGTCTTAATGTTTCCCATAAAAATGTAACAAAAAATACCCAGTGGCCAAGCCTGAATTTATGCTGACCAATGAGAAAGGTCTAAAGCGCTGCCACTAAGCCGAGATGCCCTTGCATCTTGTAACGAACAACCATGAACGAGATCATCAGTCTTGCTAACATCTATGACAGAGCCTGCCAAGAGTTTCTCAAATCATTTTTCTTGCCTGTTATCTTCCTCTAATAAGGTGAAAACTGCCTCAACTGTTTTCTTAATTACACTCCCAGTAAGAATTACAATAGTCCCAACGGTCTCCCATTTTATATATTATGAATGCTATCTCACACTATAACACCCTCCAAAGGTGCATAATGTCATCCTATGGCCAGCTTATGTTCTGGGTCTTTACCGTCTGTTAAGTTTTATCACGGCCCCTTAGATTGGCCCTTCTATGAGGCAGTCTAAATGCTGCCCCTTCTACATCTGCCTTTCTGCCAAGTACAAAGCTGTTAGAGCAGTTTGAGCCTCCAAATCCCTCGGGTAACCCCTGAAAAGGGCCATCCAGTTCATCCCTCTTCTTTCTACTCCGGTCACTTTTTCCAGACTCAGAACTAAAGCAGCTGCACTGAGGGTTTCTTTGTATCCGTCAACCTCTCTGTCCTAGCAATGTTTAGAACACCATAAGGAACTTTCAGATCTGCTTAACATTCATCAGGACCTTTGGTGGCTGCGGTACTCCCAAATTAATAAGAACTAGATCTCCTGATTCAAGCTAACAGTGGGATTTGTGCCCTTCTCCAGGAACAATGCAACTTACGCACCCACAAATCTAAGTTGTTTTCAGATGGGGTCCAAAGACTTAAGAGCCAGCTCCCACCCGCAATTCACAAAAAAATCAATAAGCATCATTTTTTGTATAGGTTTCTGGTTCCCTCCCACTCTGATACCTCCTACCCTGGCTCCTCCCATCCTGACTCCTCCCACTCTGACTCCTCCTACCCTGGCTCCTCTCATCCTGACTCCTCCCACTCTGGCTCCTCCCATCCTGACTCCTCCCACTCTGGCTCCTCCTACCCTGGCTCCTCCCATCCGGACTCCTCCTACTCTGGCTCCTCTTTAGCCACTCCTTTTTTCCTTATTATCCTCATACTTATGTTTTTTCCCTGTCTTTTAAACATTTTACAGATGATCTTTCTGTATGAAATCACTCTCACCACCAGGTCCACATTAAGACAATGGATACTCCTGTTGGGTCCCCTAACTTTTGATCTTACTCCCCATAGCCTTTGCCTGGTGAACTAGTTTCAAAGGTTTCTTCAGGAGCACATGACAGCAGTCACGCAACCCACCACAGCTAATCAAATTAAAACACTCACACTGCTACGTGAAGTGAACTGACTTTTGTCCCCTTTACCTTAAAGGACAGGCCTTAAAACCGTCCAGCTTTGCCCCGACTCAGCGGAAAGCAGCCAGATGAATATATTTCTCACTTCCGTTTGATGCTGTCAGGGTCTGCGATGAAGAATTCATGACTTAATACAGAACCTCAAATGAACTTAGAAACTTCTGTCTCCATATATTGATGAGAACATCTGCCTGACAAGAAAGTCAACACAGTAACTAAAATATCTGTAGGCAATTAGGAGCCAGAGACACTTGACAGGAAGGGCTACATATGGTAAAAACATCTATAGACAGGTCTCAGCCCCAAGACTACAAAGAACAAGTTGGCACATAAAAATGTCTGTCACCCTGCACCTTGGCACACAGTCTCCACTCCTATGTACTGAGTGTTATGCTCATTGTTCTAGTAAAGGGTGATCTGCTTTTAAAGGTTTGTTTGTTTGTTTTGTTTTTATTTTTATTTTTTTCATTTAACTTCAATCAATCCCAACCTAACATCAATGCTGTTGGGTAATAAAGATGTATGGTTCCCTTCCAGTCTAATTTCTTGTTTATAATGCAATAGTGGATTATTATGACATCATTAGATGGTGCTGGTAGTCATGGTGATGATAACAGTGAAGGCTCTCCTCACCTTTGTCCTCTCAAGTCCACTCAGAACCACTATCCCTCTATTAAATGTCTCTGTAGCTACAATAAAATATTCTGAGGAAAATAGCTGAAGGAAGAGGGGGTCTACCTTGGCTTGTATAAGGATACATTACAGGGAAGGTGCCGGGACAGAAGCATGAGGCCAGCTTGCCACACAGCCTGGGCAGTCTCAGAGCAGGAAGAGCACAGAAAACTCAAAGCTGCTTGAAGTGAGATGCTTCCTCATTGAGAGCTCTTCCTCTAAAGATTCCATAACCTTCCCAAACAATGTCACCAGCCTAGGGACCAAGTGTTCAAACCCATGAGCCCCTGGAAAACATGTCACACTCACACATGACATTCACTTTACTGTAGTAAGTGCTTCCTCATGACTCCCTAATGGGAATTCTGATAAAACACAGTATGAACCACACTGATGGTCACTGCTCCAAAAACATATTGTTCCCCACCACCACCACCCTCTAAAATTACATTGCAAGGTTAGCATTCTGAGCTGTGACATTCCCGTGGAGCTCCTCCTCTCCAGCTGCAACATTTCTCCCCTTCCATGCACTACAGTTATGGCCTCCACCTGGAATTCTAGACAGAATTAGAAAGTGGAGGGTGGTGTGAAAATCATTGCTGAACTGGAAGGCTCAGTCATGCTTTCCTACCCCCTCAGAACAGGGTCACCCATCTCAGGATCTGTCTGCTGAGTGGTTAGCTTTTCAAACACTAAACTACTATACATACATACATACATACATACATACATACATACATACATAGTTTCAAGGAGACCATATATCTGTATGTCTAAAGGGTAATCTGCTTCTAAAGGTTTGTTTGTTTGTTTGTTTGTTTTTTGTTTTTATTTTTATTTTTGTTTTTTTGTTTTTCATTTAACTTCAATCAATCCCAACCTAACATCAATGCTGTTGGTAATAAAGATGTACGGTTCCCTTCCAGTCTAATTTCTTGTTTATAATGCAATAGTGGATTATTATGACATCATTAGATGGTGCTGGTAATCATGGTGGTGATAACAGTGAAGGCTCCCCTCACATACCTCTGACCTCTCAAGTGGTCTCCTTGAAATACTATATATACATGCATGCATATATGTCAAGGAGACCATTCAGAAAGAAGAGCTAGAAGGAGATAAAGATCAGGTAAGCTAGAAGAAGAGGCTGGAAGCCACAGTTCCATGAGGAGTAAAAAGAGAAGGTCTTGAGATCCCTGACGTCTTGTAACCTGGATCCTTTCTTTCAAGGTCCCTATTGATGGGGAAAGCTACAGGCAGACACAAGATACAACTGAACAGAAGCTACGGCCACAGATGATCCTACTATGATGCAGTGGGCAGTAGGTGTCTGTCTTGGGGATCTGGGACAGGTTTTTGCTTCACTGCACTGACTTTTGAGAGACAAGTGATTGAGCCAAGTGCACAGTTCTTGTTCATTAAAAGCAAGTCATTAAAACCAGCAATGAGTCATCAATCGTAGTTAAAATTTAGATGCCAAATATGCAGATATGAAAACATCAGGACCAAACATAGCTGGATCTAAATCTCAGATCTGCTCTGCAAACCTGTATGATTTCCACTGATTTTGCTTCTTTATTTCTTTTTATTTCTATTCCCCATTTAGCTTTTCCTCACCATTCTTACTGGTAAAATGGAAGTGACACTGTAACAGGATCCCAGATCTTAGCACAACTGACTCCACTACAGAAGTACCATTGAAGCCATAAAACGCAGCACTTAGACAGCGCCACCTGCCAAAATGAGAACAAAGACCTAATCCATCAAAGTCCACAGCTCTGGGAAAGTCTGTAAATGCACTAACCTTGCTTTTTGGCTTCTGTAGTTCTGCTTCTGGCTAACTGTTCTTGCTAACTGAGGTGTGTCAACCCAGGATGTGGTTTCATGCTTAAAAGCTCACCCTGAAAAAGGCTCAGAGCTAAACTGGGGCCCCACACACCCGGTGTAGTTGCCAGTTGGCAGATAAAGACTTGCTATTGGCTTAAATCCATGTCTAAGTAGTCTCTGGCGGATACTCCACAACAACAGTTGCTTCTATTATTTATTATAAAACCTGAAATACACGCTGCTTTCCATATTGATCGAGATATTGTTAAATGAGCCAGGGAAGGGTGCGCAGCTGGTGGGGTGCTTGACTAGCAGACACGAAGCCCTTAATGTGATCCCCAGCAGCTGATAAACGTGGTGTTATAGGACACATTGTAATCTGCACACCTATGATCAGCACGAGGAGATGCAGGCAGGAAGATGAGTAATCCAAGATCATCCTTGGCTACACAGTGATACATGAAGGGCCTGACTCCAAAGCAAAGCAAAGCAAAGCAATCACAGACCAGTGAGGTCGTTAAGAATAACTATTAAATAGTTAGACACAAATACACAATAGTGAAAATACAAGAAAAGGAATCCCATGGAAAATAGTACTATAAAGAAAAACTCCACATGATTGTAATAGCTCTAATGAATCTCATGGTTTATCAAAAGAAAAGGAGATGAAAACAGAAGTGGACTAATTGAGCAGAGAAAGATCACTAAGAGTAGGAGGAGTCAGTGAACATGGGAGGGGTCAGCGAGAGCCTGAGGGACCACGAGAGTAGAAGAGATCAGTGAGAGTGGGAGGGCTCAGTGGGAGGGGCCATGCAGAGTGGGAGGGGCCAGGCAGATTGGGAGGGGTCAGTGAGAATGGGAGTGGCAGTGAGGATAGGAAGATTTAAGAGATAATAGTAGGGAGTGACTATGATCACAATGCACTATATACATGTATATTATAATGCTCATTGTTATATGCTAATATAATATATATAATGTAAAAAAGGAAAAAACAGCACAAAAACATTATATTCTAGTCATGTTAGTGACATTTTAGTGCATGTCAGTGTTAATTCCAACACAAATTCTGGATAGTTCATGAGCTCCCGGGTGTTGTGTTTTCTGCTCTCTGCCTTTTAATTAAGAGGCCTACAGCAGGCCCCGTGAGTGACTTTGAAGTTAACACCAACCACTTCAACAACAAAGAAACCAAACAGGCTAGGTGGCCAGAAGACTTCTTGAGAAAGCAGGTCTGAAAGATGTTCTGCATTTTTCTTCAAAGAATAGAAAACAGACAATTCTGTCCACACATGAGACTAAGTGAACCCAGTTCAGGCTCCCAGGAAGAAGGGCCTTTGGGATCCATGACTCTGGAGTCTAAGGGACAGGTCTTTCAATCTCTTCCAAGTGAACTGCCAGGAACTTTAGAAATCCAGATGCCTGCTATCTCACATTCCATAAGTGCAATCTCTGAGGTGGGACTCGGATACTAGCGTTTTATAAATGTCCACTGGCAGCAACTTTCCTGCTATGAGTGACTTGAGGTCATGCCGTGCTAATCACCTTCATCACCTACAGCTGGAAAACATGGCTTCTACAAGGTAGAATCATGCCTGAATGATACCCAAACTTCCCTGGAGAGCAATGTTCATGGCCCAGAGCTGCTCTGTTTCCATAGCAGCTCTGGCCCTAAGGATATTATCATGTCTCTGTCACTGCTCTCTTCTTACCAGAATAGCAATGAGTCCAGGTGTATCCAAAGAGGAGGACCCTGCCCCTTCCATCTGGCGAAGAAGAGGTGGTCCTATAACACCTTAACAGTATGTGTGTCTTAATTGAGATTTTATTACTCTAAAGAGACACCATGACTTAAGTGACTCTTATACAGGACAACATTTAATTGGGGCTGGCTTATAGTTTGAGAGGTTCAGTCCATTATCACCCTGGTAAGAAGCAAAGCAGCATCCAGGCAGACATGGTGCTGGAGAAGGAGCTGAGAGTTCTACATTTTGATCCAAGGGCAGGCAGTCAGAGTAGTCCACACCTACTCCAACAAGGCCACACCTCCTGATAGTGCCACTTCTCATGGTCCAAGCATATTCAAACCACCACAATGGGTAAGGTGCACAGTGCACGGCAGGCGTTTACATTCGCATGCTGCTGGGCTGCAGTATCACTCAGGTTTAAGCATTTGCCTATCATGTGTGAGGCAAGGTTTCCAACATCCTCCTCTCTCACAAACCTTGTCATGTTTTCTCGGATTCCTCTTGTGACGGTTAGGTCACCAGGGGGAACTGTGCATGTCACAGAATGCTCACCACAGCCTGGAAGACAGATATGAAAAAAAGAGTTTATAACTTTGAGAAATTAGTATCTGATGGTAGGAAATGCACCTATACTTGTCCCCTTGGAACATGTCTTGGAACCGCATATCCATCCCCCAGAATTGGGCATGTGCATCATTGGTCTATCCCCCAAACTGCAAGAATCAAAGCTGCTGTAGAAAGTAATGGATGAGGCATGCCAGTGCAGGGCAACACCCAGCCCTGTCTGTAGGACCCAAGAATGGAGGGCTCTCTCTTATTTATGTGGAGATAATGCCAAATGCATGGTCAGAATGAGCTCAGTGTGCATTCCAGTACTCAAGTGATGGACACAGTGAAGAATAATGAAAAGGTTTTCCTCTCCATGCCTTCTTTCTTTGTTCTGTTTTTTAGTGTTTGCACTGCGTGTGTGTGTGTGTGTGTGTGTGTGTGTGTGTGTGTGTGTGTGTGTATGTATATGTGTATTTGTGCGTGTGTGTCTGTGTGTATATATACAAGTTTGTATGCATGCTTGTGTGGGCACACGTGTCAATGTACACACGTGGAGATCTGAGGTTAATGTAGAGGATTATCCTTGAACACTCTTCCACTTTTTTTTTGAGGTACTGGAGTCTTAGGGTTTTATTACTGTGATAAAATACCATAACCAGAAGAAACTTGTGGGAAAAAAGATTTATTTCAGTTTATAGATTGTCATCCATAACCAATGAAGTCAGGGCAGGAGGAGCTTGGAGGAAGGAACTGAAGAAGAGTCTTTAGAGGAACGCTGCTTACTGGCTTCCTCTTCAACACTTCTTCAGCCAGTCTATGCCTGTGTCTGTGTCTGTGTCTGTGTCTGTGTCTGTGTCTGTTTGTCTGTGTCTCTGTCTGTCTGTGTCTGTCTCTGTGTCTGTCTATGTCTATGTCTATGTCTATGTCTATGTCTATGTCTATGTCTATGTCTATGTCTATATCCCATATGTCTCCCAGGACTGCATGCCCAGGTGTGGCACCACCCACAATGGACCAGAACCTCCCATATCAGGTATTAATTAATAAAATTCACCATAGACTTGCCTACAGTTCAGTTCATTAGGGGCATTTTCTGAATCACAGTTCCCTTTTCTTAGATAATTCTACCCTGTGTCAAGCTAGCCTAACTTGTCTGCACATACAGTCTCTCAACCAAGCCCAGAGTACACCCACATAGCAAGTATATTAGTGAGGGATTTCTAGGAAAACAGAAAGTATGTATTTATATTATATATTTATTTCATATATTGGATTTATTAGAATGGCTTACAGGCTATATAGTCCAACTAGTCTAATAATGGCTGCCTACCAACAGAAGGCCCAAGAATCTAGTAGTTGTTCAGTCCACGAGACTGAATGTCTCCAGTGGTCTTCAATATATGCCAGAATCTTGAGGAAGTAGGTGCTAATATCCATGAAGGAATGGACTTGCCAGCAAGGTGAGGGCAAGCACAGCCAATGAGAGAGCAAGTTTCTTTCTTCTATGTCTTTTATATAGAGGCTGCCAGCAGAAGGTGTGGGCCAGATTAAAGGTGGGTGTTCCCACCTCAAAAGATCCAAATTAAAAGTGGGACTTCTCACTTCAAATGATTTAATTAAGAAACAATCCTTCACAGGTGGGGGTTGTGTTCCTGTTTGCACCATTTATTTGGGAAAATTAATGTTCTAGTCTTTCAGAATTTTATTTGGGCTGATTGTTGTCTTGTTGTTGAGCTTGGGGTGGTCTTTATCAATCTGTGTGCAAGGTTCTTATCAGGTGTAAGCAAATATTTCCTCCCAGCCCCTTTCTTCATGTCATGCTGGGTCTTCTCAAGAGGATACACTTTTCAGTTGAATGAGATTTCATTATCAGTTGGTTGGTTTTAATTAAGCAATTTCTTTAGTGTGACATTGTCTCAAAGGCCTTGGAGACCACAACCTGGGCCCTGGCAGCCCTAATACGCCAGGCTCAGAGGTCCATTCCCGATAAGCCAATTAAAGAGACAGAATAATAGTGACAAGCAGTAAAAGGAGGTTAGTCAACATGGTCACATTGGAAATGGGGACAAAGAGGCCCAGTGACCTGGAAGTCCATCTTCAGAGGCCCGGAATGAGGTATAGGTTTAGGTGGAGGGCTCAAGGGGTACATAGATAGGTGTCCTGGTCAAGGCATGTCCTGCCCAACACTGATCATTGTCTCTGCTGGCAAGTTCTACACCTCTTTCTGGGGGACAAGCTCCCCATCTGCTGACCCAGGCTTCAGCCACTCTTTCTACCAGCATGGAATTCCTAAGGAAATAGTTTCAATAATCTGATAGCAAAGAGAGTACAAACATCTTCATTGCTACCAAGTTGGTTACTACAGGTAATCAATTATCTCCCAATATAAGGTTGCAAAGACTTCCTCTGGGTCTTTGAAAAAAAAAGACTTATAGTTTAAGTTTTGCATTTCAGTTGCACAGGATAAATCAAAATGGTCTTATACAAATAGATATTGAATTGTTGCAGCAGTATTTATTGGAAATACTATATTTTCGCTACTCATTGAATTTTCACTTTGTCAGAAAAAAAATCAGCTTTAATTGTACAAATGGGTCTGTGTCTGGACTAAACTGTTCCATTGATCTGATGTCTAACTTTATGACAACATATGATGTTCCCTTGACTAGAAGAAGTTTTTAATAAATCTTAAATCTAAATGGGTTCTTCATCTTTAAAAGTAGTTTTAGTTGTTAACTGGGTTAGGCCCTTTGAATATACAAGTGAACATTAGACATGGTTAATCACTCTTCATAAAACAAAACCAAATGTGAACTGTGGGGCAGCAGTGGCATGGCTGTCATGGATACAAACAACAACTTTCGAACTGTGTTTAAGACCTGATATACAGAGGGACTTTATGTCCCATACTGTAAGTCAAAAGAAAAATCTGTGGTTAGGGAGATCATTTGCCCCAGTAGGAAAGCCATTGCTGTCGCTCTGTTAAATTGGTATGATGTGCCTGTCAAATGGACTTCTAAACACGTATTCCAGTGCCCACAGATCACTGTTGGTCTCAGCCTCAGACAGCCATAAAAAGTAACTTCTCTTTGCAGTGTAGGTACTAGAGACCCATAAACAGCAGTAAAACTCCTGACTGAAGACATGACTGTTGCTTCTCCATGCTAGGATTACAGGTGCATGCTGTGTGCCCAGCATTTCATGTGGGTTCTGGGGATCTGAACTCAGAGCCATAAGTTTGTGCAGCATGCTCCTCACTGGCTGAGATATCACCCCATTCACCTAAATATCCTATGTTTCACCATTCATTCATTATCACGAAATGTTTCTTTTCCAGATATTGGGTTGACTGTGTTGATTTATTCCTTTCATACTGTTGAGTACTCAGTAATGTTGGTTTAGGTATTTTATGTTTCACTGCTGATATATGGAAACTGAACTCATACACTGTGTTGCATTAGCTTTTTCTAGATACATACAGCAAGTGTTCGGTGACCCTGGTAGGCACCTCTAGTGCAACAGAATACAATTTCATCCAAGTCCAACTTGATGAGACTAATGAGTTTCCTGGGCTTTCTTACAGACCATGATGAGATATCTACTTTCAGAAGAGACTTTAGACCCATCTCAGCTACATCATGGAGTCCTACTTTCAATTAATCTCTTTCTTCTGATATACTCTAATATCTCCCAATATTATTTGGAGTTTGAGATGGAAGTAACATCTGGAATCCCAGGAAAGAGTCTTCTGACCCTCCTTTAGGGATTATCAATAGCTCCTGCACAATTACCAGAGACCTCTCCACTGGATTCATTTTGTTCTAGTTGTCATGGCTACTAGGGCAAAGTGCAAAGTGGCATGTTGTTCTACAGTGAAGAAAAAGCCCCTATGCAACTGTTTCATGCATCTTGACCTTGGACTTTTGCTGCTGAGCTCATCCAACAGCCATTAATGTTTTCTGATGTTAAATTGACTTGGTCAGGAAGCACTTTTAGGTATACAATGTTTTGTTTGACAATTTTCAGCTATGTTTGATGGTCTAATTAGCTTGTTGTTTTACCTTTACCTCAGCTTTTTATCAATGAATTCAACCTCATTGGTTGAGTCAAAAGTATTACTTAAAGAGCTGGAAAGATGTCCCAGCAGTTAAGCTCTGGTATGCCTGCTAGCTCCTTTTTCAAAAAAGAAAGAAAGGAAGGAAGGAAGGAAGGAAGGAAGGAAGGAAGGAAGAAAGAAAGAAAGAAAGAAAGAAAGAAAGAAAGAAAGAAAGAAAGAAAGAAAGAAAGAAGAAAAGAAAAGAAAGGGGAAGAAGGGGAAGAAGGGGAAGAAGGGGAAGACAGAGGGAGGGAGGGAGGGAAGGAGGGAGGGAGGGAGGGAGATGATTTCCCTGGCTGCTTTGCTTTGTCTGTGTATTTCTTTACATAACACTAAATATTCTTTTCTAACAAAAGCTTCATAGAGCAGGTTATTTCTATTAAAAGTATTTATAGATATCAAAAGCCTTTTAAATTTTATTTTATTTTTATTTGTATGAATCTTTCATGAATGTCTATGTACTCCTTATGTATCTAGTACTCACAGAGGCCAGGAGAGGACATTGGATCCCTAGAAATGGAGTTACAGATGTTTGTGAACCACCATGTGGATGCTGGGAATAGAACCTGGGTCCTCTGAAAGAACAGCCAGTGCACTTAATTGCTGAGCCATCTCTCCAGCCCTGATTCCATAGTTTTCAATTTATGAATCTCTATATGTTGTATCAGCTTATTTCCCATGACATTTTGTCCTGAGATAGGCTAAGCTTCAAATTGGCAGTTCAGGTAAGTAGGCCTAAATCTCTGTTTCCAAGAACTGGGCATGTCCAGACAAATCTAGGCAAGTCAGTTACTGGAAAAAACCCCAAGCCTCAGGCAGTTAGTCAGAAACTGTCCTGCCATCAAAAGCTGCCCCACCACCTGGCCTGAGGCAAGAGCAATGGGCCAGCAACAGTTTCCAGACTTCCCAAGCAACAGTTTCCAGCCCCCTGCCCCCACTTCAACAATAGTTCTGGAACGTCCCTAGAGATAGACCAACAAATTAAGATAGAGGTCACCCACTCCTCCTCAGAATTCCCCTAATGTGCTTTAAATTGGGCCTGTAAGCTCATTGGGGAGCTTCCATCTTGGAAGATGGTAGACCCCAGCATGCTGTAATTCTGAAGAATAAAATGCTTTTTACTTTTACGTACTAGTTGAATCTGGGGTATCATTCTTCAATGAATCATGGACCCTTACAGTCCTCCAAAGCCCAATGGCAATATTATTAGTATTCAGTTGCCCAGAGAGGCTACATCAACTGGTCATCTGGTTCATTTCCACATGGTCCTGTCAAGATACGTCCAACATCTCCATCCCCATCACCTCCTCCATATATGCTTACATGCTTAGCAATTCAGAGCTTCTGGAGCCCTAAAGGCCTTAAGTCTGGGCGGGAAGTAGACCATTCAAAGGAAAAAGTAACTTCAACAGAATGATTGGAGTGCACTGGTGTTATGATTTGGATATGAAATGTCTCTCCATGGCTCATAAGTTGAAGGCTTTAATTCAGTTCCTCAGAACTGTGATATTCAGAGGTCATAAGGACTCTCTCTACTCCAACAGGTAGAGATGATACCCATTGATGAACTATTACTGATGGGAATTTAGATAATGGATGAGGGAAATTAATCTTTGGGAGATGCTTTTAGGGGCTGTTATCTTGTTCTTGGCCCTCCCCATCCATTTGCTCTCTTCTTGCTGCCCATCATGAGGTGAGCAACTGTGCGGCACCACAAAGTCCCTGGTCCCTGCCATGGTCATGGATTGAAACTTTGGGTACCATGAGTCAAAATAAATCTTTCTTTCTTCAAGGTGATTTTCTCAGGAATTTTCCCGCTCAACAATGGAAAGCTCACCCACACAGTAGTACCTCCAATACCAAACAGAAAAGGGACTGACCCAGATTCTCCACAATGAAAGCTGAGGGGGGTGTCATCAATTTCTTGTTTGCTTGTTTTTGGATGACTATGCCTCTTATTTCTACAGTCATACACTTTTATCACACCAACATCTATTTCTAAATTACAACCTAAATTACCTATGGGCCATGTCCAGGAACTTCCCAACGCCACCTGTGCCTGGACACTGATCTCTGAACATGTGTTCTACCTTGCCATATCTCTCTGAGTCATAAGTGAAGTGATGGAAGGTATACCTTTAGGCTCAAGCCTGTCAGAACTCCAGGCATCATGCAAGGGTGCCAGTACAGGAAGTAGAGCAGCAAGGTGTTCCAAGAATCTCCTGGCCCTCGAATGTAGGGATTCTGGGACACTGTCTCAAGGGTTCTTTAGCATCAGGGAGAAGACAAACACTCTGGGGGTCTCTGCTCACCAGATAAGCAGCTCTACTTCTTCAAGCTTGGCTTAGTGGGGATCTCTGACATAGCATTTTGAAAAACAGGTTCTTTGGCCTAAACAAAATTTAAAACAAAACAAAACACTGCACAATGTCAACCAAAAGACAACTCTTCCACTAATGATGAAAAATGAAAACATACTTGAGGAGATGCAAAGGTAGGGGAAGAGGGAAGGAGGCAAGGAGAGAGGGAGGGAGGCAGGGAGGGAGGGAGGGGAAGGGAAGGGAGATTTGTGAGCTGTGAATTTGAAGGATAGAGAGGTTGAGTCAATGCTCAAAGGAGTCATCATATAACTTCTATATAACTTGTAAGTTAAATAGAAGAGTTGCTTTAGACAGGGCAGGGAAGTTGACACACTGGAATGGCAAGGATGGGCAGGAACATAAGCAATAGTTTGAGCTGCAATAGCTTAGAGGATGAAGTCAGATTCCACCTCTAATACTTAACAGTGCTGAGACCCTGGATAAATGAGGAGAGTAGCCTTAAGACATGGCATCTCATTGTCCATAGAGCAAAGTTCATAACAAACAGGTCACCTCTTAGGAGGGGCTGAATAAAGCCAGCTCGATATCATATGTAGACGGGTGTGTGAGGAGAACCAAGGATGTGATGGAAATTGCCTGGGCATGCCAGTGAATTCCTAAGATTCCAATTAGTATTTTCCTCTATAGATTAGAACTTTTAAAAAATTAATTTACTTTTGGAGAATTTCATGTGTAAGTATGTCATGTCTGCCCCCTCCTCCCTCCCTCCTCCTTTGGCCTCACCCCCCATTTCTTCTCAAATTTATAGTTCCTTATTTTAAAATTAGTATTGTACTGTTGTTATTATACTGTAATATGAATATAGTCATTATGTATATGTGTCTATGGCTGGCTGCTTGGGATTGGATGACCTACAGAGGGGTTTATTCTTGGAGAAGACTGATTCTCCCTCTCAGCCACTAATTGCCTATAATACTTCATCTAGTGGCAGAGATGTGAGATGTCCCCATCCGTGTAAGCATGTACATTGTGTTGTCAGTGTTTAGGGCTTGGTTAGGTGGTCATACTTTTGAAATTTCATGGGTTCAGCTTCTCTGTCATTCACAGACAGACAGACAGACAGACAGAGTAAATATTATCTTGCAGGAGATCTCCCGGTCCTCAGGATCTTTCTATCTTTCCTCTTCCCATTTTCCTATGTCCCCTAGACACAGACATAGGGGTAGAACTGTAGATGTATCAGGTGAGAGTAGGAAATCCATAGTTGTTCTTGCATTTTGACCAGTTGTGACTTTCTGTGATGGTCTCTGCATCAGAAGAAGAGGAGGAAGAGAAGGAAGAAGAGAAGGAAGAGGAAGAGAAGGAGCTGAAGCATCTTCAGTGATATGTAGGACCTACAATTATCTGTAGGTGTAAAATCTGTATTTAGAATGTATACTGGTTTAGAAATTATGCTGTTTAGGGAACTGGCAATAGTGGGCCATCCTCTGGGGTTCATGGCCTCACCAGCCATGGGTAGTAGGATAGGTTTCAGTACTTTGAATGAATTCTTTGCTACTGGCAGGCCTGCAGTACAATTGGAGATAGCTGTTTGTTACCCTGGGATACAGGAGCCACTATGGCATCTTTCAGAAAATCTTACCATTCTGGACCTACTATATCTCTCTCTAGATCTCCCCCTACGATTATCTCTATTTCCTTTTCTAGTATCTATGGCTACTCCAGGTGATGTATTTACACCTAAAGACTTGAAGCTGAGATCCACAAATAAGAGAGAACATCTGGCATTTCTCTTTCTGGATCGGGTTCACCTCACTCAGTATATTCTCTCATTCAATCTATTTGCATGCAAGTTTCATAATTTCCTTCTTTCTTAAAACTGATGACTGTTCCGTGGCATGCATATATATATATATATACCACACTTTCATTCATCATGCATAAGTCAGAGGACACTGGGTTTCTTTCATTTCCTAGCTACCATGAATACAATGGCCACAGGCATGCCTGAGCAGGCACCTGTGGAAGGGGATTTCACAAGTTCCTTGGGCATTTGTTTTGTAACATAACTGGGTGATGTGGTCGATCTACTTTTAGCTTTGTGAGAATTGTTCACACTGATCTCCACAATGGCTGTACCGGCGTGCAATCCCACCAACATAATGAAAGTTCCCCTTTCTCTGCACATTTGCCAGCATCTGTTGTAGATTGTCTCCCGGGCCTGCAGTTCTGACCAGGGTAAGAGAAACTCTCAAAGGAGGTTTGGTTAGCCTTGCCTAATTGCTAAAGATGTTGGACATGCTTTGAGACATTTCTTAACCATTTTTATTTCTTATTTTGAGAATTCCTTGCTCAGATCCAAAGCCCATTTTTTTTAAATTGGGCCATTATTGACTTGTTTTGATTTTGTTATATATTCTGGATATTAATACTATAGCAGATGCATAGCCGATATTATCTCCAACTGTGGGGAGCTCAATGCTTCCTTCACTCTCCAGGCCCTTCTTAGTTTTACGAGATCCCATTTGTCAGTTGTTGGCCTTGATTCCTGGAAAATGGATTTTTATTTGGAAGGTGCTTTTTATACCCCTATCCCCTGCAGGGTGATACCTAAGTTTTTTTTCTAGCAATTCTGGAATTTCTGTTTTGACAATGAAATTGTTGATCCATTTGGAGAGGATTTCTGTGCAGAATGAAAATATGTCTCGTTTAATTCTGCTACATGTGGACATCTATTTTTTTTCCAGCACCATTTGTTAAAGAGGCGGTACTTTCTCTAGTGTGTATCTCTATTTTGGCATCTTTGTCAAATATCAGATGGCTGTAGTTACGTGTATTCATGTTTTGTTCCACTGATATACATGTCTGTTTTAGCACCATGCTGTCTTTTTTACTATGTATATGTAATAAACACGAAACCCTGGCCATCCCTCCAACATTGTTCTTTTTAATCAGTATTGCTTTGGCCCTCTGACATCTTTTATGATTCCATATGAATCTTAGGATTTTTTTCTAGTTCAAAAAAAAAACCACTGTGAGAATTTTGATTGGGATTTCATAAAATCTACAGGTTGGTTTTGGCAGAATTGTTAGTTTTAAAATATTAATTCTACCAACCTATGAGCATGGGAGGTCTTCTAGTGTCTTTACCACATCTTTGTTTAGATAAGTAAAGTGTCTATTATTGAGGTCTTCTGTCTCCTCAGTCAGGTTTATGTCCAGATGTTTTTTTTAAGCTATTGGGGATGGGACTGTTTCCATTACTCCTTTCTCAGAATGTCTGTCATTGGTTTATGGAACGACTACTGACCTTCATAAGTCGATTTAATATTCTGCCACTTTGCTGAAATTGTTGTTCATTTCTGCAAGTTTTCTGGAGGAATTTTGGGGTCTCTATGTGTAACAGAAAATCATTGCAAATATGGATAATTATACTTTCTTCCTTTCATAGCCCTATAATTTCATAGACTTATTGCCCTAGCTAGTGATTTGAGCACTATATTGAAAATCAGTGTGGATAGTGATTTTAATAGGATTGTTTCAAGTTATCCTCTATTTAAAATGATGTTGGCTATGAGTTTCTTTTATATAGCCTTTATACTCTTGAGGTATGGTCCCTCCAGCCCTCCTGTCTCTAGTAGTTTTATCATGAAGCCATGTTGGATTTTGTCAAAGGCCTTTGCTTTATCTATTTAGATGATCATGCAATTTTTTTCTTGCATTCCATTTATATGATTCATTACATTTATTAACGTTGTATGTTAAACTACCCTTGCATCTCTGGAAGAAAGCCAACTTGATCACAGTGGTGTCTTTTTAAATATGTGTCTGTATAGCAAACTGAATAGTTTGGAAGTATCTTATTAAGAAGTTTTACATCAATGCTTTTCAGGAGAATTGGGCTTTATTTTTTCTTTTTTGTTGTTGTTGTCATATCTTGTCTTAGGGTTTAATTGGGGCTGGCTCCCAGGTTCAGAGGTTCAGTCCATTATCATCAAAGCAGGAGCATGTCAGCATCCAATCAGATGTGGGTCTGAAGGAACTGAGAGTTCTACATCTTATTCCGAAGGCAACTAGGAGAAGACTGGCTTCCAGGCAGCTAGGATGAGGCTTTTAAAGCCCAAGCCTACTACAATGGCACACCTACTCCAACAAGACCACACCTCCAAATAGTGTCACTTCCTGGGCTAGGCATACCCAAACTACCACATGTCTCTACCAGGTTTTGGTACTAAAATAATACTGACTTTGTAGAATTTTGGAAGTGCTCTTTCTGTTTCTTTCTTTCTTTTCTTTTTTTTTTTAATAATTTAAGAAGTTTTAGCTGGGCGTGGTGGCACACACCTTTAATCCCAACACTTGGCAGAGGCAGGTGGATTTCTGAGTTCGAGGCCAGCCTGGTCTACAGAGTGAGTTCCAGGATAGCCAGGGCTACACAGAGAAACCCTGTCTCGGAAAACCAAAAAAAAAGAAGAAGCTTTGGCTGTTGCACTTTTTTGAAAAACTTAGTAGATTCTGTAAATCCAGCTGGGCCTGGGTTTCCTTTCATCAGGATCTGTTTATTACTGTTTCATACTGTTTCAATCGCCTTGCTGTGGGGTCTTTTAAAAGTGTTGTCTTCTTGGTATAGCTTTAGTGGTTTGGATGAATCTAGAAGCTTGAACATTTCTTTTATAATTTCTAACTTTATAAAATATACTATTTTATGCTTTCTGAATTTCCTTGGTTTGTGCTGTGGTGTTTCCCTGTACATTTCTAATTCTGTGAATGTAGGTTATCTCCTCCCTTTCGCTTAGGTGGGTGAAGGGTCTCAAAACAGCTCTCAAATTCAGGAATTCTTTGTATTGCTCTCTTTATTTCTACTTTAATTTTTTGTCTAATTTTTATTACTCGTTGCCATCTACTGGATTTAGGTTTGTTTGTTTAGTTTTATAAATTCCTGACTTGCACAACTAAGTCGTTTATTTATTTATTTATTCTCTTTCTGACTTTTTAATGGAGGTATTTAAAATATAATTGTCCCTCTTAAGACTGCTTTTAATGTGTCCCAGAGAGTTCACTGTGTTTTTATTTTCATTTTAGTTCTAGAAATTTTATTTATTTATTTATTTTTATGATTTCCTCTTTGGCTCGTTAATCACTCAGTAAAATGTTGTTTCAGAAGCTTCCATGAACTGCTAGTGGAATACATAGTCTTGGTGATTGGATAGAATGTTATGTAGCTATCTGTGAGATCTAGTTGATATCTGTGTCAGATAATTCTGATGTTCCACTGTTTATTTTTTTCTATCTGACATGTCTATTGGAAAAGTAGAGTATTGAAATTACTCAGTGCTATTGGGTTTCAGTTACTCTGTCCCTTAAATGCACGATTACATTTTTTAATGAAATTAGTTGTATCAGAGTTCTAATTTTCCCCTTGATTAGGATAAAGTGCCATTTCTAAAATATCTTCTGATTTCTTCTGATTAGTTTGAAGTCTATCTTGTCAAATAGTAGCATAGCATTACCCACTTGCTTCTGGGTCCCATTTGTTGGAATATGCTCTTCTGTCCTTTTGCTCTGAGCTGGCTTCTACCTTTGAGAGTAAAATGAATTTCTTGTAGTGAACAGAAAATGGATTTTGTTTCTTAATCCATTTTACTTACCCATGCCTTTTGACGGGTAAGTTGAGGCCATTAAAGTTTAAAGTTATTATTGAAAGGTGTGTTAAGTGGTTTCTTTCTTTTCTTTTCTTTTCTTTTCTTTTTCCTTTACTTTTTTTTTATCTTTTGGTTCTTTGTGTTTTAGTCCTATTTTGTGTTTGAGTGATTACAGATTTCTTCAGTAATTATAGATACATTTTCCTTTCTGTTGCCTCTTGTCTACGTGTCTTCCTCTCTTCAGTCTGGAATATGGCCTCCAGTATCCTCTGTAGGTCTGATTTGAGGGATATAAACTCTTTTATCTTATTAAGAGCATGGAAAGCTTTCTTTCTCCTTAGCTATGACAGAATTTTGCTGGATCCAATGATCTGGCTGCTTTTTAGTATGCCAATGTCATCCTTCAAGGCTCTTCTTGCCTTTAAAGTTTCTACTGAGAAATCATGGAGTGTCCTCATGGCTTTTCCTTATTTGTGACTAGTGGTTTTGCTCCTGCCACCTTCGCACCCTCTCTTTCTTCTGTATATTTAATATTTTAATTATAATACACCATGGAGAGTTTCTTTGCCAATCCCATCTATATAGTATTCGATATGCTTCTTGTGTGTGCATGGGTGTGTCTTTTCTTAATCTGGAGAATTTTTTTATGGTCTTCTGAAAAATCTGGTCAGAGACATTTTACTTGGACTTTGCTCCTTCAGTTGTGCCTAACATTTTGAGATGGTCGTTTCATGGCATTCCACTGTTCTTGCATGTTTCTTTCACCTGTTTTTTTTTGTTTTTGTTTTTGGGTATTTTTTAAAAGTTTTTCATATTCTTTGCATGAGTGGCCCAGTTGTTCTCCTTCACTTTCGATTCCTGATATTTTCCCTTTGGCTTCATTCCTTCTACTCAGCAGGTATGATGGTTTGCACATGCTCCGCCCAGCCCAGAGAGTGGCACTATTAATAAGGGTGGCCTTGTTGGAGTGAGTGTGGCCTTGTTGGAGTGAGTGTGGCCTTGTTGGAGTGGGTGTGTCACCGTGAGTGTGGGCTTTAAAATACTAGTCCTAGCTGCCTAGAAGTCAGTATTCTACTAGCAGCCTTCAGATGAAGATGTAGAACTCTCAGCTCCTCCTGCACCATGTCTGCCTGGATGCTGCCATGCTCCTGCCTTGATGAAAATGGACTGAACCTCTGAACCTGTAAGCCAGCCCTAATTAAATGTTGTCCTTTATAAGACTTGCCTTGGTCATGGTGTCTGTTCCCAGCAGTAAAACCCTAACTAATACAGCAGGCTTTCACCTCAGTATTCTAATTGCATATTTTTATTTTTTCAGTTCCATCTTAATTTCTGCTTAATTTCTATTAAACATTTTGATGTTTACTGAATTTAATTTTAAATCCTGAATTGTCTTTGTCATTTCACTCAGCCATGTATTTGTATTTTCTTGAACAGCACTCAAGCATTTATTACCATCCTCTTTAAGCTCACCAAGCTGTGCTCGTGTGTGTATGCGTGTCTGTACGTGTGTGTGTGTGTGTGTGTGCGCACGCGCGCGTGTGTGTGTGTGTGTGTGTGTGTGTGTGTGTGTGTGCATGTGCATGTGTTCTTTAAACCCCTTGAGTTCTTTGATACATTTTATAATTATTCTTTCACATTCTGAGTCTTTGGGTTTACCTGGGTAGCATTCATTGCTGAACACATTTCTAGACGAGTGGTGGGTTTAAGGACAGACATACTACTTTGGCCTTCCATGTTATTTGCATTTTCTATATGTGAACTGGACATGTGGATGTCTTTCTTTTGTTGTGACTCCAATGTGAGATTCTAGCCTACCTGAGGTTGGGGCAGTAAAAGAGTTGCATAATGAGAAGTAGAATAGGAACAGCAGGAGGTTCATAAACTGCACAATGAGAGCTAGACCTGAGAGTATTGGGCTAGCATGGGCACAGATTCGAATCAAAGGAGCTCAGCATGTAGATGTAGTTAGTGAGCTGTGCTGTCATGTTCCTTTCATGGGAGTGAGTGTGTATGTGCACACATGTGTGATGTATATGCAGTGTGTATGTGTGTATGTGTGTGTGTGTGTATGAGTATGAGTATGTGTATATATGTCCACACACACACGTGTGAAGTCTGTGCATGGTATTGGGACTGGTAGAGGTCAGAAACTAGTCAGGCAAAGGCCAGCTGAGAACTTGTTGGAGAGACAGCTCAGTGGTTATGTGCTGTGCTGGTAGGTTTTATTTTGGTTTTGTTCATACTGATAGTTTGTTTGTTGTCAAGTTGACACCAGCTAGAGAATGTTTGTAGGCTGTTTTTCTTCATTAATAATTGATGTGGGAGGGCACATCTCACTGTGTCTGCTGCCAACACTGGGTACTTAGTCCTGGGCTGTACAAAAAAGCAAGTTGATAAGCCATGGAGAACAAGCCAATAAGCAGCCTTCTTCCATGGTTCCTGCCCCTGCTTCTTCTTGAGTTTCTATGCTAAAATCTGTCAGTGATGGACTATGGTTTAGCACAGGTAAGGCAAATAAATCCTCTTCTCTCAAAGACCATGATTTTTACATGGTCTTTATCACAACAATAATAAGCAAAGTAGGGCACATGTCAGTATCCTACACATAAGATGTTGTTGTCTTATACCTGACCGTGTTGTTTTGAGGATGATTGTGAAAGAACCCTGGGACTTTGGTTATAAAACTCATTGAGTGCTTAGAGCTTAATGGGCTGTTCTGTGGGATATCAGAAGATATATGAGTGCGGAGAGAAATGTAAACAGCAGCTTGAGAAGGTTCAAGACTCTCTGAAAGCCATTTGTTTATTAGTTTGAATTAAGAATCTGTGGTTTCTGACCAGCTGCTCCTGAAGAATTGGCTGTGATTTAAGAAGAAAGCAACACTACCTCCAACAAGGACACACCTCCTGGTTCTTCCCAAACAGTTCCACTAACTGAAGACTAAGTTATTCAAGCATGGGAGCCTAAGCAGCCATTCTCATTCAAACCACCACACACTCATACACATTCTATAAATGAAAATAAATGTTAAAAATTTTAAAAGGGAACTTATTAAACCGCATTAGAGTTCTGTTTGTGCACGGTATAGTTTGCCTCTGTGTGCATGTGGATGGCTATTTGTTTGCTTTTAATTAACTCCCAAACACTTTGATTACCAAGAGCCTCAAAACATACCGCATTTTGCCTAGATGCTGCCCCCACATTAATTTCCAAGGAGCCTGAGCAATGACTGCTCTCCAGTTTATGATCTCAGCAGTCAAACATCACCATGGAAATCCATGATGACCCCCAAAGCTGAGGCAACTTCAAACACTCATTAAATCACAAAATGCAAGTCAGCCATTTGCAGGTTGGCCTTTGGATTTATCATGTAATTAGCATTTTATGGGGACTGTTTGTTAAGGGTGAGGAGCCTGCCACTGGAATGGCCATCTTTCCCATCTGGTTTCCCGAAGGGGTTAGAGGAAGAAGTGAAGCCTTTGATTAGCATATCAGAATCAGTTTTAAACTGTTGCAATGAGTGGTCCCCAGGGAGTTCAGAGGTGCTTAAAAGTGTCGCAGGAAGTAGGCTACATATCACAGGATGACGAGGCTGGTAAATCCATAAGTACTTGGAATTCAACGTTACCTGTATGTACCCTATATATTCTCTCTGCCCAATTTCCTAAGTAATGGATTTGAACAAAATGATTTTTACATTTTTAGAAAACATAGATGGGTCTAGGGAGACATCTCAGCTAATAAAGACCTCACTGTGCAAGAATAAGGCCCTGAGTCACATCTCCAGAGCCACAGAGGAGGCCATTGTGCCATGGGCTTCTAATCCTAGCGCTAAAAGGCAGAGACAGGCAGATCCCCAGGGTTAACTGTCCATCGGCCTTGCCTGCTTAGCAAATTCCAGGCCAGTGGGAGACCCTTCATTTAAAAAAAAAAAAAAAGCTTTGTTTTTTTGTGTGTGAGAGTGTGTATGTGTATGTAGTGTGTAAACATGTGTGTTTTATTTGTGTATGTGTATAGATATGTGTGTTTTATTTGTGTGTGTTGTGTAGACATGTGTGTTTTATTAATATGTGTGTTTTATTTGTGTGTATGTGTGTGTGTGTGTGTGTGTGTGTGTGTGTGTGTGTAGTGTGGTATGTGGACATGTATGCTCACCCCTGAAAGCACATGTCCGGGACAGAGGTCAACATCAGATGTCTCCCTCAGTTGTTCTCCCCTTTAGTTTTTAAGACAGAAACTGTCACTGAACCTGGGGCTCACTGTTTGAGCTAGGCTGAATAGCCACAAGTCCCCATGATCGGCCTTTCTGTGCTCATCCAGTGCCAGGTACGGACGTGCACTGTTCTGCTCAGCTTTGTTTTTTCACATGGGTGCTGGGACTATGAACCCAAGTCCCCATGTTTATGCAGTCTATTAGTCAGGGTTCTCTAGAGTAACAGAATTATAGCATAAATATATGTATTCATATATGTAATTAATATATAAACATATATGATGATTGCACACCCATGACCAATGACTTGAGTGACTTAAAAAGGAGATTTCTCATTTCTTGTTAAATACACTATGGCTGTGGAGGGGACATTATGACAGACAGATGGATGAATGGATGGATGGATGTCGATAGTAGAGTAACCTTAGGAAAACAAACTAATATGATTCCCCATGGCTTTGTCAAACATCATTAATTTGATTTATTCCTCATCCCTTCCTTTCCATCTGTGTTTCCCTCTCTTCCCCCTCTGTAATTAAAGTCCCTTTCCCATCCTTTGACTTCTGGCATCTCTCTTGGTTCCATGTCTGGATCTAGATAGCCTTAAGTGCTCCAGTAAATCAAGAGATGGAGATAGTGCTGAAGCTCATGTCCCAGAAGGAACCCTCCACACCCCCAGAAGAAGCACCAAGAGCCACAAGGCAGCAGCCCCTTTGTTTCCACCTGGGACTCCTTCAGATTCATCTGCCCAAGGCTGCAGTTCTTCAGTTATTAATTCAGGCACATTCAAGCTCTACATGGGTGAGATAACTCAGCAACATGTGACCCAGGCATCACCAGGCAGAAGCAGCTAGAGGCACACTTGGTAGATCAGAGAAAATATTCATAGAGCATTTGCAGAATCAGGGGAGAAGAAAAAAATATTTAAAGAAATATCCCAAAATAGCTCAAATAGAAAGTACCCTGGATTAGCAAGAGGGCTCAAAGGGTAAAAAAAAAAAAACACATGCTACCCAGCTGCAAGAACAAAAGCTGGGCTCCCTAGCACCTGTGTAAAAGCTGGTGGCTCTGTGGCTGACTGTAACCCCAGGACTCAGGAGGTAGAGACAGGGACTAGCCAAACCCCCAAGTTCCACATTCACAGAGAGACCCTACCTCAGGACCCAAAATGTAGCAAAATCACCAATATCAACCTTTGATCTCCATACAACATGCACACACTGGTGTACCTACACTTGCACACACAGGCCCTCTCACACACATCACACAATATAAACATGTAAAAGAGAAGTCCCCATTTTGAACATCAAAATAATTAATAATAATAAATAATAACAACAATAATAGAAAAGGTAGCGGGAAAGCAAAGAAGACATATCTGGTTGGTTAGCCTTGCCATGTAAGGCTATTTGGCAGTATCTGGTAAATGCAGTTTCTAGTTTTACCTGTCTACATGGGTGCTGTGGTTTGCTTACAAAGGATCTTAAAGGGCCAGGTCCACTACTGTCTACAACAATCCAATAATAGACCAGAAACACTTAAGGAACTGGGAGCCAGAATAAACCTCTCATCTCAGTGTTCTTCCAGGGCCTCCCATGACAGTTTTAGGGTCCCCTGGCACACTGCGGACAGTCCTGTGCTGAGAAGCCATAAAGTACTAGAATCAGGTCTGCCAGCCTTGTATCCAGATCCTGCTTGCCTGTTTTACACCAGGCTACCCGCCATCATCAATGCTCTCTCACAGTGAGCACCAGCCTCAGCCCCAACCCCACTATGACCTGCTGTTCTTCTCTCTGGGGATCTGCTGACCAGGCCACTTATTTCCACAGATGGGGCTTGCCTACCTGTGCTGAATTTTTAACATGTACCTCCATCTCTCATAGGTAAATAGGGCTAGCGTCCAGACATCAGTAAAAGCAGGAGTTCACTACAGGGAAAGACCCACAGAGGACTGTACCTGCTGTGAGGAACAGATGGAGCCCTGAGTGGATGTGTGCTGTTGACTAGAGCATGGCCACGTTAGAGATCCCAGTGCCGCACACCCTCTGAACTATATGGCCCTCCTCTGGTCAGGCTTCGAAGTGAGCAAGGCCTGGTCTGGGGACAGATGATGATAGTGTATATAGAATATCAACCACAGCTTTCTCTTGCTGGATGACTGCAGCCTGAGACTGCTCCTCTATAAAGACATCCACCCCAAGATGAGTGAAAACGTCTCCTTGTTCAGCTGTATCTAATTAATTCACTTCCTCATTCAGCTGTTTGCAATAAGCATGCTGAGTTTCTGGGCCTTGGTGTATCTCCATGAGGCCTACCCATTCCCTGATTTTCTATACACCAATCTATTGTTCCCGCTTTCCCTGTGGCCCCAGTCAGGACAATCCCAATGCTGTGCACCTCCCTCCTCTGTGGGAAACAGGAAGTCACAGTGCTAGAATTTGGAGCACAGAATGAATGGAAAACACACAGCAGGACACCTTACATTCTAGGACCAATAGAAGGAAGTGACTCAGACTCTTAGCAAAGAAGGCACCCTGGTGGGCTCATTCATACAGCAGATTAAGCCAGAATCACCTCAGCCACACCAGGAAAGCCAGATACATTATCACAAATGAAAAGAAGTGGTCACAGTAAGTTCTCTACTTCTCTGGAATCAGACCCATTTTCTATGGAGAAATACTGAGGCAGATCAGTGGCAGAGTTGACAACGGAGCTTCAAAGAGGTTTGATCTGGAACATCTTTGTGCCCCTGTAGGTCTATAACCCATAATTCCCACTGAGGAGCCCCAGGTATCAGGAGTCTGGGTTGGAAGCCCTCAAAGGGTTCCCACAGAGAGAACCAGCAGCTCAGTTTGTAGAAATTCACCTCCAGCTAGCACCATCTTGGGGGAGAGAATGGAAGAGTCAGATAGTGTAACATGAGAGAAACCAGGTATCTCACTTTTTTTTTTCCAACCCACCTGTGACTAAAAATGTTTGAAGACTTACTTAAAATTTATTTGGTCTCCACATACTCACAAATATCTGAGACACAATAATAATAATAATAAAAGTGCATCCTACTAAATCCAAGAAAATCATGAATCAAACAATTTGGAACAATCAATGCATGCACATACCAAATGAACGGACTATTAGAATTATCTACCAAAGTTCTGAAAGTGGTTGTAGAAATGTTTAACTGCAAATTCTCTTGAAACCAATGACAAATTCGGGAAGAAAGATGTCATTAAGAGACCCAGGGTAAATTTATGGGATTGAAAAAAAAATCAATAACGGAAATGAGTGGGCTCAATAATAAAGACAATGACAGAGGTCAGAGCTAGGGAACTTGAAGGCAGATCAATGGTGGTCACTCAGTCTGAACAGCAGAGTAAATAGACTTCAAAACAAACAAAGAGAGCAGGCCTTTGGGAACCTGTGAGAAAAGAGCGAAATTCAAATGTACTGTCAAGACCTAGCAGAAGAGAGAAAATGAGGGCCAGGAAAAAAATATTGGAAGAAATATTGACTGACCACATCTTAGGTCTGCTGAAAAACACAGACCTGGAGCTGTGGAGGGGACTCAGGCAGGACAGTGTCTGCCGGGCAAGCAGGATTCCATCCCCAGAGCTCTCATGTACTTCGACTCCTAGTGCTGAGTGACAGAGACAGGTGAGTTGGTGAGGCTCAGTGGCCAGTCACCCTCACCAAACTGATGAATTCCAGTTTCAGTGAGAGACTCAACCTCAAAAAATAAGTGGGGAAGACAACTGAGGAAGACATCAGTGTTGACCCCTGGCCTTCACACTTATGTGCATGTGCACATGTGTATAATAAGTCCTGACACAATGGCTAACATGTAGACACACATACAAACCAACTCTCTTCAAACCTAGAGTTGTGATAACCTGGGAAGACATCACACAAGACATAAACAAAAGACTTTATTCTAAAATACATTTTTTTTTTTGCAACCCAAAGTCAGAAGAAAGATCTTGAAAGCTACCAGACAGATGCACTATACCATGAGTGTAAGAAACTATTTTTGAAGAAGATATAATTCTCTAATGCAACCATGGAGGGCTGTGGGAAGTGGCTCCCTGTTTTCCAGATGCCAACCTAAAAACCCTCAGCCACAAATTCTAGATCTGGGGAGATTATACTTCTGGAAGAAAGAAGAAATAAAAATGTCAGACTGAAGAAAACTGAAGTCATTTGCCTCTGATGAGCTATGTTAGTTCCTCTTCCATTGTTGTGACAAAATACTAGTAAAAGTAATATAAAGAAGAGCTTATTTGGGATCACAGTTTGAAGGGCATGGTCAGTCTATCTTGGTGGAGAAAGCATGGCAACCGACCACATTGTGTCTATGATTTAGAAGCAAAGTGATGGATGCTACAGCTCTGCTCATTTCTGCCTTTCCAGTTATGTGCAGTGCCCCAGCCCACAGAAGAGCCAGCCACAGTTGAGATATAGCCTCTCATATCATTTCACCTAGTCTAGATGATTCCTCACAACATGCCTAGGGTCTTTTGACCCAGGTAATTTCAGGTACCATCAAGTTGAAAATATTAACCATCACACAAGCCTTTCAAGAATGACAAAAAAAAAAAGTCCTTCAAACAAAAAGAATTACAAAGGAGCAGAACCAACATCAGGAAGGATAGACTACAGAACAATAGACATGGCATATTTCTGCTCATGAGTTGTAGGAAGAAAGCTTGATGGCTAAAGTGAAATCACCTGATACCAAAGATAGTGATCACAAAGGAAAATAAAACTCCATAGAAGCAGAATTGTCACGATTCACGCAAAAGGTTAAAGGCTCCCAATGTACATATGCATGACAGATAGATAGATAGATAGATAGATAGATAGATAGATAGATAGATAGATGATAGATAGATAGATAGATGATGGATAGATAAATGAATGGATAGATGATAGATACATACATACATACATGGATGAAAGATAATATATAGATGATAGATAGATAGATACATACATACACACATAGATACATACATACACACATAGATACATAGATAGACTCATAGATAGATACATAGGTAGACACATAGATAGACACATAGATAGAGACATAGATATATAGAAGGATGGATACATACATAAATGGATAGGTAGATGATAGATTCAAACACTAACCAGAAAGAAAGTTACACAAAGGAATATGAAATATCTCTAGTCACATGGTAAATAAGCTATGATATTCTAAAGTATTTTCAAGAAGCCAGTTCTTTTCAAGGAGCCCATAGGAAGGAGGAAAAGAGAAACGATAACATCAATAGGAAACTTAAAACACAATAAAATGGAAACCCCTACACTGTACATAGAATTGCTATCTTAAATGTAAATGGGCTGAAAACACAAATGAAGCCTTAGAGGTTTATAATTGAAAGCAGAATGACAGAGAAGACACCACTTGATCATGAATCCTAATAAAGCACAAGCATGAATGCTTTTGTTCTGTCGGAAAGACAGGTCAATCCTCACATGCAGAAAGCAGCTCTAAGCAGAGCAGGCTAAGTGTAAGCTACAAAAACTGTACAAATTTTGGCTAAAAGAAGAAAATGTTTGAGACCTTTCATTCCATATCAAGAACACAATTCACAAAAAGAAACATAACAGATTTACATCATCCAATTAAAGATATTTGCCCAGATGACAGAATCTGGGCTGGAGAGATGGCTCACTTGGTGAAGTGCTTGCCTTGAGATTGAGATTTATATAGGAATTCAGACAGGGTGGCAATCATCTGTAATTCCAGTATTAACAAGATGGAAGGAAGGCAGAGACATGTAGAACCCAGAAACTCATGGGCCAGATAGTCTAGTCTACTTGGTATAGGTCTAGGTTAATCAGAGACCCTGTCTCAAATAAAAGAGAGTGCCAGGCACCAACACCACAGGTTGTCCTCCAACCTCCACTATGCACCATGAGTATTCAACTCTCACTGGTACCCACAAATTAAGAGAAGGAGGGAGGAAAGGGAGAAGAAAGAGAGGTCCACAAAATTAAATGAATGCAGATCACATACCTAACAAAGGACTAAGATTTAGAATACACAATAAGCATTCAAATGTAAATGATAAAAATTTAAACAGTCCCACTACAACATGAGTCAGATGTATCAAGAGGTAAATAAACCTATGAAAAACTTTTAGAAATAGAAGACAGTTTAGTGATCACCAAGGTAAGTTAAAGAAGAGGAGAGGGTTGTGTAGAGAGAGGGACACACACACACACACACCATTCATATAATCAATATAATACTCACAGGCATAGGCTAGCCTAACCTACGTAATCCTTCATTGAGACATTCTAAATATTTCTAGATTGCGTCAAGTTGTCAGTTAAAATCTAAGCATCATGGGGCTGGAGAGATGGCTCAGTGGTTAAGAGTACTGGATGTTCCTCCAGAAGTCCTGAGTTCAATTCTCAGCAACCACATGGTGGCTCACAACCATCTGTAATGGGATCCGATGCCCTCTTCTGGTGTGCATGAAAATAGCATACTCATATACATTAAATAAATAAATAAATCTTTTAAAAAAACTAAGCATCACAGTGACCTTGACCTTGGAATTATTAGTTTCCCCTCATATTCTGTCACCAACATATAGTTTAGCCAGAGCCAAGGAAATAGATCCTCTGGGTTCCTGGGAAGAAGAGCTCAAGATCTCTGTGCTCTTCTGAATGGTCTCTGGAGAGAACTTGGGCACAGAACATGCAAAGCAGGCAGGGTTGTTACCTGGATTGCTAGAGCTGCTGCCCCTCTGGACCAATGCTTTCTCCTCTACTAACTCAGCCAGGTCTGCCATTCCACCTTCTGCAGAATGAAACAGGGAGTCTTGCAGGCCTCAAGTCTCCTTGGGTTTCCTCCCCTGCTAATGTCTTCTTAGACGCCATCTGAGAGAGACAGCAGAAAAGCCACAAGGTCTAAAGATAGGAAGGAGACCATGTCCTGAACCACATACAGCAAATATACTCCAGAAATGTGAGTGTGTCATGCACAGATGACAAGACATCACACACCCAACCTTCCAGAACGGATCCCAGGTTCCTTCCACTGAGTTATACACCCTCTGTTGTCTCGGCCCAGCCCTAATTACCATGCCTTCCTTTGAATTCTTTCTCCTGCTGCCCTAGCCATATACATGGTGACTGCATCCTGCACTTTCTGACTGAACATAGTCCATGCTTCCTGTTCTGTCCATTTCCCTATAATTTGTAATACATCCCTTGTGTTAAAACCTCCGACTGAAATACCTTGTATGTGAAGTGCGTTAGTTACTTGTAGTTGCTGTAAAACACCTGAGGAATGCCCCGGAGGGGATAAGGGTTTGTTTGGCTGGCAGTTCATGGTGGGAAGGCAGATGGTTACATCGGGTCTTCAGTCAGGGAGAGCAATGGGTGCTGAAGTTCAGCCTACTTTCTCCTTTTCATTTGGTCTAGGACCACAACCCATGGACGAGTGCCTCCCACATTTAGGGTGAGTCTCCTTATTTATTTAAGACAACTTCTCCCAGATGTGCCCAGACGCTTGACTTCTAGGGAGATCTACATCCCGTTAGGCTCACAATCAACATACACATGTTTTCTTTCTTGATGCTAGCCAGTGGCCATGGAATACATACATGTTACCATATAGTACCAGAGAATGAGTTCTCGAAAAGACGCCGAGTTAAGCAGGTCAGCCTTCAACCGACAAAGAGCAAAGAGAGTAAGTGTCCTTGGAGGTCATTTATCTAAAAAAATAATATTTCACCTTAGCAGACCACTTAGCCCTCCTTACTGCACCAAACATCATGTCCAGCTCTTCCTGGCTTTTCTGAGAACTCTGACTATTCTTACCATGTGGACACTAGAACCCGAGAAACTGGAGAAATCCCAGCAAATCCCTAGATATAGCAAAGCCCAGCAGGCTGCTGCTCATCCCTGTTGGAGTTTTAGACATGTTTCTCCTATGCTAAGACAACCTAAAGGGAATCTCCTCATCCATGCATCCCTGCAGTGCCTGTGCAGAAAGCAAAGCTGAGAACCAGAGAGACATGGCAGTTAAGAGTTACATGAATTCTCGTCTGAATGGAGGTTTCCTGTGTGGCCTCAGAGATGTCATTTATTCTCTGCCTGTCCTTTGAGGACAGCGAGAAGAGTGAGTTCATCTTAGTAAATGTAAGCAGAGATTTAGAGAGGACTGTCAGAGTTCACAGGGCCTCTTGGGATCAGAAGCAAAAAGCCCAACTCCTGGTTCTTGGATGGGAGAAGAGAAAGCTGAGATGAAGCGTTTGGGCCAGTAGTGAAGTTCCTGAAGGCTACACAGAGATAACAGGCTATGAGGTAGCTAGAAGGAGAATGTGACTGCCTCACACTGTGGTGTGGGATGCTAACCGCCACAACAGAGATGCAGGTGAAGAGCCTTGAGTCATCTGGAGATACTGTACTAACTGCTGAGATGGCCATTGCTCTTCAAAGACAGTGAACCCGTCTTGAGCAGGGACAAATTGTGGGAAGGTCCTGCTCATTCTGCTCACTGGGCACCCAGTTCCTTCTCCATTCTCCCACTTCATCCAGCCATCTGTCATTCCTGTAAACCCTTCTGGGGACCCTTATTTTCACTGAGCAATAGTCATCCTACAAAGAGACTATGGAGAAAGTGACCAGATGCAACAAGTACTGGTGTAAGACTGTCTGTCTAGCAGGTCTCCCCAGCCAACCCCAATACTAGGTCTCCCCTCATTGTTCTCCAAATTTTCTCAAAATAGGTACCACCAGCCATCCCACATAGGTACCACCAGCCATCCCACATAGGTACCACTAGCCATCCCACATGGGTACCACTAGCCATCCCACATGAGTACCACTAGCCATCCCACATGGGTACTACTAGCCATCCCACATGAAGTGGGCATGCCCTACAGTCTAGAAAAGGCTTGAGCATCCAAGAACTTTCTCATAAATTATGGGTCATCCACACACCCACTCTGTGCTATGAATGTACATGTGTATGTGAGCAGCTGCAAAGATAGGCTGGTCAATATTATATCAGCTAGCTAGCGAGGCTATAATTCCCAGCTATTTGGTCAAACACAATCTAGTTATTTCCAGGAGGGCACTTTCAAAACGTGATTAGTATTTAAATAAATGGACGTTGAGTTAAAGCACATTCCTCTTCACCATGCAGGTGAACCTCACTAATTAGCTGAAGAAAAAAATAAAAATTGAAGCTAGATGTGGTTGACACATATTTGTTAACTGGTACTTGAGAGCCTGAAGCACAAGCCCTATTTGTTCAAGATCAGCGGAGCAGTTGATAATAATACTCACAATTGGCCAGAGTGCAGAGATTAAGTACCACAGAGTACTTAGCCATCGGTGGGACTGCTATAACCTACCCCACCCCACCCCACCCCAAGGCTCAGGGATCATAGCTGAAGACGGAGCAGAGACTGTAAGAGCCAGAGGTCGGTCGGGGAGAACCAGAGAAAAATCAGCATCCTCTAGGCATGCAAAGAAGATGCCCTCATGACCTTAGAGCAGCTGTGGTTGCCTGAACACGACTTGCATAAGGTCAAGCCAGCCAACATGGTAGCTGCTGAGCTATGAACAGCTAACAGTTTCCAGGAGAGGGAGAGTCAGTTTTCTTTAAGGGTGTGGCCCTATATAGGTCCCATAAATTGGAATCAATGAGCTGCATTTAAAAAGAGAACACCAGTTGGGAAGGGTTCGGGGTAGGGGTGAATCTGGATGGAGATAAAGGTAGACCTGGAAGGGGAATGTGATCAAAATATACCAATGCATGTGTGTAAATCTCAGGAAAAAAACTAAAGATATTTTTTTTAAAAAATGATGTGGTTCCCAGAAAAAGAATCAAATTACTTTACATTTTATGTATATAAGAAAGGCACCATGATATAACTATAGATATGCTGGGATTGAGAAAAAACACACACACACAGCTAAGGCTACATAGCAAGACCCTGTTTCAAAATCCAGTGAACAAGGACTGAAGATTCCCTCCCCAAAAGAATTTGGATTAAAGATACAACACCAACTTTTAGACTTAGAATTGGCCATCTCTTATCATGAACCAGTTTTTAAAACTGTTTATAAAAATCTCAGGACTAGACATATGGTTTAGTTCAATACTTTTGTTGTACAAGCATGAAGGCCTGCTTTCAATCCCCAGGACCCACCCAAATAAAAAGCCAGGCACAGTGGTATGTTTCTATAACTCCAGCAACAGAGAAGCAGAGATGATCCCTGGGGCTTGCTGGTCTAATTGGCAAGATCCAAGTTCAGGGAGAGACCCTACCTCAAAAAAACAAGAAGAGCGATAGATCAAGATATACAACACGCACCTCTGACCACACACACACACACACACACACACACACACACACACATTTATAAACACAATCTCTCCTACCTTTTCTTCCCATTCCAAAGGTAAAGCAACTCTGACTTACAAAGGTGCCTTCAGGGAATTCACTGATGGGCAAATCCTTCCAGTGCCTCAGGAAAGATGCTGTCCTGAATTTTATGCAAATTGTACGCACTTAAGCCCAGTAGTGTAACTGCAGTGGCAGTAGCAGCAGTAACTGAATTCTGTGTGCTTCCCATGAGCCTGGGCTCTACTTTATATTCCTTATTTATTCCTCATCAAACTGCATCGGGTGAGGCTTTCTAGAAGCTGGAGAAGGTAAGGAGCTGGACTCACCCAGACATGAGAGGCAGTGTGCTGGCAACTTTTCTTATTGGTGTGGCAAACTACCTCACAGAAGCAACTTAAGGAAGGAAAGGTTTATTTTGGTTTACACTCCCAGGCCATAGTCATAGAGGAGAAGGCATGGTGGACGGCAGAAGTGCGGGGCAGCTGGTAGTGTTCCGTCCACAGTCAGGAAGCAGGAAGAGATGGCTGCCAATGGATGTTTGGCTCACTTTCTCCTTATTCAGTCCAGACCAGCCTGTGGGCTGCTGCGTCCCATATTGAGGGGGTATCTTCTTATCTTTCTCTTAGAAACTCCCTCATAGACATGGCAGGGCCTTGTTTTGTAGTTGATTCTAGGCCCTGTCAATTTGGCAATCGGTATAACCAGTTTGCCAGCCTTGTCAAGCATAAACAGCTGCACCTCGAATTGACGGACATTTTTCAGTGCGGCAAACTGGCTCAGAACCAAGTTCAATCACCAAGCACATCTCTTAGCTATGTGTCCTGATTTCAAGCATGCTGCTCTCTGCACGCTTTCATGGGCTTAGTGGAGATGATCCAGGGTAATTACTGCTTCTGCTGACACCCTTCCCTAGGCTTCTTAAACTACTCAGTGGTTGTTTTGCAAGCTAGCCTCCCATGTCATTCCTTCAGTGACAAACTTGTATGTCATGACCATCAAAAATATACCCTTTGTTGTCTGAACTCCTGCCTTTGCATGTTTTCTTTTTTTCACTACCTTATAGTAATATTTCCTCTAGGAAGACGCTTTCAATAGCTATTAAATCCAATAGATGGAGTATCCCAAAGTGAACATCCTACAACCGAGGTGACATTATTGATAGTTATGAATAAGGAGATAAACAACATATCACCCTACCGTAACACATCTGAGAATGAAAATGGAGTTATTCATGGCTGACACAACATAATGATTGAAATAGAAGCCAGGAATACCCCTAGCAAAAATGAACATTGGGACACTTTTTAACCAACTTCATCCATATGCAAGCGATGGCAATACATCACAGTTGTCACCTGTGGGGCACTGTAGCATGGGATGTGTCATGTCTGATTATAGAGGTGTGAACATGGAGAAAGAGAGCATGGCTTAGCAACATCCCTGGGAAGTTGGGGAGAAGAAAGAGGTGATCTAAAGGACCCGAGGTCCGTGCAGACTCTAGGAACACTGGGAAGGAAGCAGAGGCACAGAACAGCGTTGCCTTCAGAGGCCCGGTGTCACGCTTTCAATCCGCAGACATGATGAAGTTCATGTGAGTGACCTTTGACCTCAGCCATTGAAAGTGCAGTCAGTGGTTCTTCAGCAAAGTAGGTGGAGAACTAATAGAGACAGGACATAAGACTGTAGCTGAGAAGGACTGTGAGGAGTCTAAGGAGAGAGGAACGAAGGAGAAGGAGCCGGCAACAAGGGATTAACACTCAAGATAAATCTGCATTCTATCTACGAACAAAGACAGATGGAAAGTGGCAAAGCATTCCCTTAGAGGAGAAGAGCCGAGCAAACACAGGAGCAGCTGATTGATACCTTGGTAAAGTGAATTTGGTTTGGGCATGTGACAAATTCCGTTATCGACTTCACTCTGTGTGTGTGTGTGTGTGTGTGTGTGTGTGTGTGTGTGTGTGTGTGTGTGTGTGTGTGTTTGTTGCTCTGTGTGTGTGTGTGTGTGTGTGTGTGTGTGTGTGTTTAATAACCCAGGGGACATTCCTCCGGGTGTGTCTGTGAACATGTTTCCAGGCAGGCTTAATAGAACAATCTGATAAAACAATCTACCCAACTGTGTGGCACCACCCAAGATCTTGGATGCTTGGCTGAATAAACAGGAGTAGACATGCTGAGCCCAGGTATTCATCTCTCTGCATCCTGACTGTGGACTCAGAGATTTGCCTCCTCACATGCCTGCTGCCATGCCTTTCCCTATGTGACAGACTGCACCCTGTCATGCCAGGAGCAGAAACAAACCCTTCCTCCTTAATTTGCCCTTGTCAGATATGTGGTTGCATCAACTGGAAGGCTACTAGACAGTATGTATAAAGCCAACCAGAAGAGAAGGAACCATGAGATGCTAAAGAAAAACCCGAGAAGGCTGAGAAGATGCTCTCAGTGGCAATTAGGCAGAGGCAGGCAGATTTCTGAGTTTGAGGCCAGCCTGGTCTTCAAAGTGAGTTCTAGGACAGCCAGGGCTACACAGAGAAACCCTGTCTCAAAAAATAATAATAATAATAAAATAAAATGTACGAAGCTGAAAGACAAGCCTCGTTTAGGGGAACATTTTCTGTTTATCAAAATGTTATTATTTCAATTTATAGCAAAGCATGAAGGAAAACAGAAAGAAGAAGCTTAAACTTGCATCAGAAAATAACAGGGGGGAGGCGAGGGTGTCTCAGCAGGTAAATCTCTTGCTGTGATAACCATGAGGGCCTGAGTTTGAACCCACTGCTCCCATAAAGTATTCCACATATGGCCATATTTTCATGTAACCCTAGTACTATGGAGGATGAAGACAGGAGGATTCCTGGGGCTTGATCCATGACAGACTAGCTCTAGGTCCAGTGAAAGACTCTGCGTAAAGGAAGTGATATGAAAAACACTAGGACCAGGCATCCTTGCATGGGCGTATATGAGTATATGCATATACATGTGTATGTATATGTATGTACACATGTATGTGTGTGTGTATATATATATATATATATATGCACATATACCATAAATACATACAGTGCATACACACACACATGAGAGAAAGAGAGAGAAAGAGAGAGAGAGAGAGAGAGAGAGAGAGAGAGAGAGAGAGAACAAGAAAGTACAAAGCCCCTAGGGTTATAGAGATAATCATTAGAAAGGCAGTGATCTGGGTCTCCATCTCATGTGCACTTTAGTCCCTGGTCTGGGTTATAGATTTTGTTCCTTTATTGCCTATATCTCCCAACTGCCTGTAATCTGAAACATCGCCTTTTTTCTAACCGAACACATTCTGAATGATCCAGAAGAACAAGGACTCACTCTTCCCAGGCTGAGTATAAGTTCCTGTCCCTGAGAGAGCATTGGGCAGGCACATGCATGATGTCGGTGGCTCTGTGAGGGATGCTGAGGTGTGACAGGGATGCTCTCAGTCTGGTGCCTGGGAGCTCCTGTGCCCAGGCCAGATGTTCTCTCTGCAGACTCGTTCCTCCTCAGTCAGGGTTGGCTGTGCTCTGAGCTGCCTGTTTGTATCTCAGAGCAGGGCTGCTCACTGACTGTGAATCCCTCGTGCCTTGTTGCTTTTGGCTCACGTCCGACATCACATTCAGATTTCCCTCATCTAGTGTTTCCCAGACGTTCCCAGACCACAAGCTCACACTCCCACACCTTCACCCCACAACACAGTCATCCCTCCTGGCCAGACTGACTTTCTTCACATCTGTGTTTCAGAGTCTAACACTGAGCAGGTCCTCAGCTACCAGGAAAGAGATGGACAGAAGAAGGGAGGGAGGGAGGGAGAGAGTGAGAAAGGGAGATTCGAGGGAGGGGTGAAGGGAAGAAGGCCTTAAAATAGACAAACGGGTGGTGGCGCACACCTTTAATCCCAGCACTTGGGAGGCAGAGGCAGGTGGCTTTCTGAGTCAAGGCCAGTCTGGTCTACAAAGTGAGTTCCAGGACACCCAGGCCTAGCTACACAGAGAAACCTTGTCTCAAAAAACAAACAAACAAACAAACAAAAAAATCTCAAAAAAAAATTCTCAAAAGAGGAGCTATAGATGTCCAATATTCTCGTGAAACATTGTAACCTCATCAGCCATGGGGGGGGGGGGCTAGAAACTAAAATTGCATTGAGTTCCACCTCACCTGTCACAACAGCAGTTCTTAAGAAAACAACGAAGAATCAAGGAGAATCCACACGCTACTCATAGGGCTGTAACTAGTCCAGAACCTCTGGAACTCAGTATGCAGAATCCACAAGGCAACATGGATCCACATGACCCAGTCACACCCCTATGGTTATTTAGCCAAAGGACTCCAAGTCAGCATATAGAGACAACTGTATGTCAGTGTTTACTGCACCGTTGCTCACAAGAGCTGAGCTATGGGAGTGACATAGATGCCTGAGAAGAGAGGAATGGATAAGTAAAATATGATACACATACACAGATATGATTTTTTCAGCCATGAAGGCAATTATATCATTTTTCAGGAAAGTAGGTATAATTGAAGATAATTAAATTAAACTGATTGAAGCCAGGCAAACACCACATATTTCTTCTCATTTGTGATTCCTAGATTTTTATAGAGATACTTAAGACCATATATGTACGTATGTATGTATGTATGTATGTATGTATGTATGTATGTATGTATATACAGACACACACAAATAAATGACATGACTTGAAAGTAGACAGCAAACTGTCTCTTTACACAATATGAGGCTAAGGGAGGAAGTGAAGGGTAGGAGGATATGGAAGAATACTCTTAAATACATACTGTATATGTGTACTGTAATACTGTATATGTGTGCTGTAATACTGTATATGTGTACTGTAATACTGTATATGCGTGCTGTAATACTGTATATGTGTACTGTAATGCTGTATGTGTGTACTGTAATACTGTATATGTGTACTGTAATACTGTATATGTGCACTGTAATACTGTAAATGTGTACTGCAATACTGTATTGTGTGCTGTAATATTTTATATGTGTACTGTAATACTATATGTGTGTACTGTAATGCTGTATGTGTGTACTGTAATACCGCATATGCATACTGTAATGCCGCATGTGTGTACTGCAATACTGTATATGTGTACTGTAATACTGTATGTGTGTACTGTAATGCTGTATATGTGTACTGTGATACTGTATATGTGTACTGTAATACTGTATATGTGTACAAAAAAATGGCCTTATAGACCTCAGCACTGTGAGCCGTGTACCATGCATAGATTCCAATAAAAATGCAAGCGGTCAGAGCCAAACAAAGTACTGACTATAGCCAGGGGGAGCTAAGAAAACTGAGACTGTCCATTGTGAGGTGGTAGGGAGCTCTCATAGCAGCTACTGCCTGAGGTGGGCTTAGAGAAAAGACAGATTTTCAGAGTGGAGCGAGATGCGGCACCATAGAGTCAGGCAGAAGGATTCGTATGGAAGATGCTTGCTTGTAGTCCAAGGGACCGGGTCCACCTGATCCCAACCTGAGAACACGTATGCTGAGCCCTGAAGCACCTCCTTATACCAGATGCTAACACTACAAGCAGGCCTGCTGTCTCCAAGATGCTTTTGACAAGCAAGCCTCCTTTATCTTGTACCTTGAGACCCAGCTGTGCTTTTTTTAGAGCCCGTTAGTGAGGCATCCTCCTCCTCTGTGGAGATACGTGTCCTTGTGGCATCGAAAGGGCCAGTTCTGCAAGGCAAGGTCATCAGCTGCTGCAGAGGTACAATCTTAATTAACTGAGTGAGCAGAAATGCTGAGCGCCGGGGCAGTGAGGGGGCAGGGACAGTCACGAGAATACATATGTTGCTGCTGGTGCCTGCAGACACCAAGGGGAGCCACCCAACTCCTCCAGCAAATGGTTTCTGGGCCCTCACGAGGCAGACCCAACACATTCGAGAAACTAGGTATCAAGTTAGAGTTGTTCAGTGCAAGATCAGAAGGCATGTTTGCAGAGGTCCTTCTGAAGTTAGAGTAGATTCAGAGAGATAAGTGCAGTGCTCCCAGGAGCTAGTGGTGCTGGATTTATGCTCCCAGTAGCAGTGGAAGGAACAGATGTGTCATACCAGGAAAGAGCTGTGGGTTTAGCCAGACAGGGTGCTGTGGCTATGAAGAAAGGATCCCAGAGATGACTCCAAAGCCCGGGGGGGGGGGGGAGATAGCAGTGTCTTGCTATTTAAATCCTGCCGGGGGTGGAGGGGTGGGGTGGAGAACAGGTCCAGGGAAGGTAGTCTAGGCGGTCTACTCTTTGATAAGTTAGCAATGACAGGACTCTCAGACGAAGAACTCCCCCTTCTTTCAGATTCCGAAGCGTGAAAGTCATGTGACCAGCCAGCCTCCTGCCCCTGCCATTGCGCCTTCCCTGCCTGCTGCCACGCCTCCCCGGCTTGCTGCCTCGCCTTCGCTACCTACTGCCACGCCTTCCCAGACATGATGGTCTATAATTCTCTGGAAAAAATCCCTCTCCCTTAGTTGCTTTTGTCAAGAGAGTAACTAAGGCGGGTGCCAGGCACACACCTTGTGAAGTTGAGCACGTGTCAGGGATGTGCTCAGACCTCCTTGGCCACTCAGGTGTTAGTTCGTGGGCTTTGTTCCTCATCCCCACTCATAAATAAGCCCTCAAGACTCTGAGCCCTGGGAAGTGGGGGATTCTGAGAATAAGTGGCTGTGAATGCTCAGCCATAAAAGAGACAAATGGGTTTTTAAAACCATATATTTATGCACTAGAATATCATCTCAGTTTCACGTTATTTTATGTCTGTTTACCAAGCGGCTTCCATGCACAGGTGCAGATCTCGGCTCTGGGAGTAATCACTGAACACACAGACTTCACAGAGAGCCCCCCGAGGCTTCCCTGATAATACAACACAGACTTAAAAAGCACCTACATGCACATAAAGACTTCTGTGTAATTAATTACAGGGTGCCAAGGTGCTGGGGTGGAAAGATGGCTCAGCTCATAGAGGCACTGATGCACGTGCCAGATGACCTGAATTCAATTCCCAGATCCCACGAGGTGGCAGGAGAGAACTGACTTGGGAGACCTCTTTGACCTCCAGTTGCACTATGCACTCATACACATGGGCATGCATGCACATGCACACAGTAAAGTTAATTAACTAACTGATTGATTAATTAAAAATAATCCAACTGCTGAGAGGAATAGGGTCTGTTTCCATTCTTGTGGGGGCTGGGCAGCCTTACTGGGAAGTGACTCATCTGTACCCTTAATTCTTGATTCACTCGTGTCATATCCATTTCCATTGTTAGGGTTCTCTGTGTTGATGTGTGTGTGTGTGTGTGTGTGTGTGTGTATGTGTGTGTGTGAGCTAACACACACACACTAGAGAACAACCTTTCAGAAGATGAGCACCTTGGTTTTGTTTTTAATAGGGCATCTCTCTAGCCTAGAACTCACTAAGCAGACTATGCCGAGTCTTCGGGCGCTGCTGGTTTCCATGCCTCCAGCACTTGGATTACAAGCGCATGCCACCATGCCTACCTTCTTCTCATACACAGGCTTTCAGGACTGAACTCAGTCCTCTTAATTTTAAGGAATGGCTCTTCATGGACTGAGCTATGACCTCAGATCTGGGAGTTCCTTACACCATAGCATCCATGTCTGCAGAATACACACCTGGATTGTTCCACACCACCACCTGAAAATGGCTTCTACTTTTCTTGACTAGTTCCAGATAAAGTGAAAAGTGATTTTAAAAAAAAAAACAACGGAGCCTTCCTATGAAGACTAATGTCTCTTCGGATGTATCAGCAAAATACTTTCCAAAACAATTATAGCTTTCCACTCCAAGAACCCCAGACAGCACCATACTTTTATAGCGTAAAAGCATAGTGGAAGCTTTTCTTCTATACATGTAGGACCAAGGCCTGCCCAGTACTCATGACCCCGTGACACCGACAGAAGGAGTCACTCCCAAAGACAAGAGGATGTTTCTAACAGTGCCTTTCCACATCTCAGTTCAGCAAGTTAGAGCTCAGAATTGGATCTTAACAGCCCCAGCAATGCACGGCCTGGCTCTACCTGACTTTTGACCCCTGGCCCTAGATTATATTAGTCTTTGAGCATAACTGTGGCTAGGTGACTGAGGAAGGAGAATGCACCTTGAATGCAGGCAGTGCCAGCCCACAGGTTGAAGTCATGGACTGAGCACAAAGGAAAAAGGGAGTTGAGCAGCAACATCCATCTCTGTCTACTTCCTGTCTGGTGGCGATGCAATGCAGTCGGCTACCTGATGATGTAATGGACAGTAGCCCCAGAATCGTGAGCCCAAAGAAATACTTCCCACCTAAAGTTTGCTTTGTGCTGTGTATTCATCGTGGCAATGAGACAAGCGGCTAAGGCAGGTACCAACTCCTTGTGAACGATCAACAATAATTGTGGGTGTTGGTCATGACGGTGACATTGCTATTATTACCTGCTGTCTGCTCTGGGTAAGTTTCTGATGCCCTTAAGATGGGTGCAGTGTGCAGAACAGAGTAAAGTCTGTATTCTAGCTTGAGACATTTTGAAGCATCCTATCTCTTTGGTTTGATTTCAGACCACATTAAAAGAGAGGATCCTGTTTCGTTTTTTGTTTGTTTGTTTGTTTGTTTGGTTGGTTGGTTGGTTGGTTTGGGGGGGTTGTTTTTGTTTTGTTTTGTTTTCTCCTCATAGAGGGGCCTTTGGTTCTGCTTGGAGTTTTGATGAAACACTCTAGATATAATGAATTAAACAGTCTACCTGAGCGAGGAGCGATGTACGTATTATACATGCCTCAGAACCAGACTGAGTTCAGAGCAGCCCTGAGCTTCGGTGCAGCTGCATTCCACAAGGGGGAGAAACGGTGCACAGAACACTACAGTGAGCACACAAGGACTCCCCACGCGTGGTGCTGCATCATGTGATGGTAGCTTAAATCGGTGATTGCCTGGAGAGCGAGGCATGGCTGTGGAAATTTGTTGCAAGGAAAATTTTCAGTCTATTTACACTCTAAATTAGACTACAGTTTAGTAGTTCAAGATAAACAACTTTTTTGGCCAATTACGAAATACCAATAGAGACAATTATAAGTCAGGCTCCATTCCGTTTCACAAGGTCTGGAAACCCATGTTCTACCTCCCTACTCCACACCTCCAGTTCAGCCTAGGATGGGGTAGGAGACCTGTGCGGATGAGGTGCCAGGTAGGCCTCTGGAAGGTCACACTTCAGACCACACTTCTGCTACATTTCCATATGACCAAAGGGACTTCACTGCGTGCAATTTAATTTTTTAACGACCATTGTGTGTATTGATAAAAATATCAGTGTGTTTGGGCGAATAACCAGGCAGCAGACCAGGCCGAGGGGGTTCCATGTGGAGAGGTTTATTGAGCGGGTGGGGGAGGGGGCAGAGAAGAGGAGAAAGAGATAGAGGGGGAGAGAAGAGAGAGAAGAAGAGGAGGACAAAGAGAGCGAGGAGGGGGTGTCTTCCCAATTTATAGGGAGAATGACGTCACACCACTGAGGGTGGAGACTGAGCCAGGTGGGCTGTGGGATTGAAGATGGTTGCCTTGGCAACGCAGGTAGAGGGTCACCTGGGGCTTGATGCTAACAGTGTGTGTGTGTGTGTGTGTGTGTGCACATACTCTTGTGCAAGGGAACATGTGAAGGTGTACATATGTCTGAATATAGGTGTGTTTCGTCCACTGGAAGGTCAGAGGGCAACCTTATGTGTCATTCCTCAGCTGTCATCTACCTTGGATCTGCCTGTCACTGCTTCCCTAGCACTGGTGTCACAAGTGTGTAACACCAGGCTCAGTGTGTTTTGTGTAGTTCTAGGAATGAAGCCCAGATCCTTGTGTGTGCAAAGCAGGTACTTCATCAACTAAGAGTCTCCCCAACCCCATAACTGTAATTTTAGGCACAATTAAGATGCCATGTCTCTGATCTTGAAAGCAGAGAGGAAATTCATGCCCCTCATGCATGTAAGAGTATGGCTCCAATAGATATGCCATTTATGGTGGTTTGAATAGAAATACCCCCCCATAGACCCATGTGTTTGAATACTTGGCTCATGGGGGCAACACTATTAGGAGATGTGGCTTTATTGAAGTAGGTGTGGCCTTGTTGTAGGAAGTGTGCCACTGTAGGGGCAGGCATTGAGGTCTCTTATGTTCAAGCTAGGTCCAGACACTGTCCCCTTCTGCTGCCTGCCGATCAAGATCTAGAATTCTCGGCTCCTCCTGCACTGTCTGCCTGCATGATGTCATGCTTCCTACTATTACACACATCCCAGTGAAGTGGCTGGACAGGCTGAGAGGCTTGGAAGTGCTCACGAGACACAGAGTTTCAAAAGAAACTCATTCTCCTGGGAAGGCGTTCTCATAACCCGTATATCCCTGCATTAGTCTGGTGTATGGATCCACGTGCTCTCCTTTAGTATTATTTTATTATAAGTGCCTTTAAACATTGAATTCTGACCTAGCTAAGCCTTCCAGTGTTCCAACGTCCTAGAAAATCAAACAGGGAAAACTAATTAAGCATTACAAAGAACAGAGCCAGAGTAGCTCAAGGCTGGCCTGCAGAATGTTTACTTGGGACAATAGCCAGTCTTATCCAGGCAAGGGACTACGAAAGAGTTAGGATTTCCCACTGAGACAGGAATCTTCACTACAGCCAGGTATAGCAGACTACATTGCAGATTAGAAGCAAGTTGGTGAATTCTTCTAACAAATGAAGATTCCCCACACAGATGCTTAAAAGAACAGCCAAGTTACACCCTTGCTACAATTTACCTGGGTTAGGAAATAGGGGGGTTGTGGTAATAAATTATTCATGAGAAGGTCTGCTAGAGCAGAACCCCCTGGTGCTAGCTCTCACAAGGCTCAAAGGAGTAGCACAAATGGTGACTAGGGTTTGAAATCCTTACCTGTAATTAGCTGACCCTAGGCAGAGCTGTTATATCTTTACTATAAATATTACCTGGTTCCTGTAAGTCCTTTTGAAGTCATTCCTTTGTTTTGTATCAGGTAACTTCAATGTACTTTGCCTGCCTGCTTTGTTTTCTGTATAATATAAGACTGGTGTTCACTTTGTGAAAATACATTCAGATTCTACACACCCTCTCGTTTGGTGTCTGTTTGTCACCCACACTCACCAAACTCTTTCGCCCACTTGCCTCCAGAGACCTGATCCATGCAGACAGGGGACCTAAAGGGTCTGCGACATCCTACCATGATGATAATGGACTGAACATCTAAAACTATAAGCCAGCTCCAATTAAATGTTTTCTTTTATTATAAGAGTTGCCTCGGTCATGGTGTCTCTTCACAACAATAACCCCCTAACTAAGACACCAAGGAAAAGGTATGTGGTCTGAAAGGATGTGGGTGCTGTAGAATACATAGTGGGTGTGGCTCAAATTTGATGAGGGTGGGCTCCCATCTATTTATCCTCTTTTAGATGGGATAGCATGTGAAGAAGCTGAGGCCAGGTCATATATTTCTCTAGCAGAAGATACAAGTTGTCTTCAGCATCTGCTGAGGGCAGTTAACACACTCCTTACCAACTGCCTTCAACAAGGCCTGGGGCACATTGGTCCTCAGCTTTAAAAAGAGAAGCCAATGGCTGGTGTGATAATCAGGCAGGCAGTAAGGTGTTGGCTGAATGGGCTTGAGATTTGAGTTTGATCCCTGAAATCTACCTTTAAAAGCAGACTAGAGTGCTAGCTCATAATTGTAATCTCAGAGTTGAGCGGGTGGAAATGGGTGGAGCGCTGGGGCTTGCTGGCCAGCCAGCCTAGCCTTCTCAACAAATTCAAGGCCAGGAAGAAACTGTCTGAAAAAAACAAGGTAGATAGTACTTGAGGAATGATACGCGAGTGTGTACACAGAGAGAGAGAGAGAGAGAGAGAGAGAAAGAGAGAGAGAGAGAGAGAGAGAGAGAGAGAGAGAGAGAGAGAGAAAATCCCATGTGAAAGCTCAAAGGATTCATGCTCAGGAATCCTTTCCTTACTCTGTCATTTTGACCTTGACCAGAGAAGAGTAAGGGAATTTGATGTTCCAAAATGTGATGGTTGTACTGGCTGGTTTTGTGTCAACTTGACACAAGCTAGAGTCATCAGAGAGGAGGTAGCCTCAGCTGAGGAAATGCCTCCGTTAGATCCAGCTGTAGAGCACTTTCTCAATTAGTGATCAATTGGGGGAGGCCCCAATCCACTCACTATAGGTGGTGCCAACCTTGGCCTGGTGGTCCTGGGTTCAATAAGAAGGCAGGTTGAGCAAGGCATGATGAGAAAGTCAGTAAGCAGCACCCCTCCATGGCCTCTGCATCAGCTCCCGTTTCCAGGAGCTGGAAACCCTGTGTGAGTTCCTGTTCTGACTTCCTTCAATAATGAACAGTGCTGTGGAAGTGTAAGTCGAATAAACCCTTTCCTCCCCAATTTTCTTTTTGGTCATGGCATTTCTTTGCAGCAATAGAAACCCTAACTGAGAGCAATTATGGAATAAATAAAACACCACATAAAAACCAAAGATCAATCTAGACTGGATGTGGTGCATATTAACTATCAACTTAAGACCTGGGAGATAGAGCCAGGGCATGTCTGTAAGAGGCTTTCTAGGTTAGGTTATCTAAGGTGGGAAGATGCACCCGAGCGTGAGTACTGCCAGCTTATGGGCTCACTGCCTTAATAAAGGAGAAAACTAAGCCCCAGACCTCACCACTCTTCTTTCTGACAGTGTGATTATTTGCCTTAACCTCCTGCTGCTGGACCTTCCATAAGGCGCCTCACACTGTGCACAAAAATAAACTCTTTATTCTTTAAGTTGATTTTGTCAGGTACTTTATTGTATCAATGAGACAAGTAACTAAAAGAAAGAAGGAGAAAGCCCACCCGCCTCTCAAAGAGGCAGGAAGAAGTCCAGGGTTCTTTCTCAGTGAAGGTTTCCCACTGCCTAACCTAAGGATATTCAACCCTGAGAACAAGGTCATTCAAAGGTCAGTGTGCAGCCCTTGGTGGTAATTGAGAGGAAGGCAATTAGTATCAGAAAAGCCAGAAAGAGTGCAGAAGTAAATTCACCCAAGGACACAGCAGACAATGTAACAGATGGGATTGTTACAGTAACTAGACAAACCTACATCAGGAGAAGAAATCAGGCCAAGTGAAACTACAATTACAACAGCTGAATTTCCTGTGAGTCCTTTACACCGGAGAGAAACTGAGTTAAAATGTGAGTCCCAAGACTTTGGGGGGGAATTTGTTCAAAAAAGAATTTAAAAAACAAAACAAAACAAAAAAACAGAGGCGGCAAAGCAATGCAGCTAACCATACAAGTCAAATAATAACATCAAGGAATAAAGAGCTACCCACAAAGACAGGCAGAGAAAAGAAAAGATGAGAAGGAGAGGGAGGAAGGGGAGGGGAGGGAGGGGCATGGGAACGCCAAGATATATCAGTTGGTGTCCTTGAATGGAAATCCCACAAAGAAGGAAAGAATATATTTAGAGAGAAAATTGAAGGAAATGTTCATGAATGAAAGAATCCAAATTGAAACAGATCTAAAAGGCACCCCTTCTTCTGGAAAATTCTACACAGAGCCGTTGCCATTGAGCTATTTCTTGGCTAAGTTAATAAGCAGTACGGATTAAAAAGACTGTTGTGGAGACTTAGGGGCAAAATAATAGATCAGACGCCGCCTCCGTGTGGCGTAACGAATGAGAAGAGTCAGGATAACAAAGAAGAGCTGGTCTCAGAGAGAGAAAGGGTGGAGGCGCATATGAAACTCTGCAGGGGGTGGGGTGGGGGTGACAGGGACAGATGAACTGTGCAGAGAGACAGACTGGGGCTGTACCCTGAAAAGAGGCAGGCAGCTTCTGGCTGCAGCCGTGCAGCACTCTGAGTAGGGAAGGGGAACAGAAGCTCCATCTACAAGGTGTGCCTTCTTAAGAGAAACTGCTGTCCTACCTGTGGGACAAGCCAGCATGTGTGGCTCCCTGACCTGGATCCAGCAAGGGAATGGTTGAAACAGTGACTCCTGTGTCATGAGGGGTCAGCAATGACGAGTTCCTGGCATTATGGCATTAGAGTCTACTTCTTTGGGATTGTATATTGTAGGCCAGCTGAGATAGCCAGCATCATGGAATAAATAACTACTGGATTCCTGGACTTTCTGATCATCCGCAGTCATTTTTGGATTGGCTAGATCACAGCCTGCAAGTCATTTTAATAAATAAACTTTCTCTAGATAGATAGATAGATAGATAGATAGATAGATAGATAGATAGATAGATAGATAGATTCACTCTATAAGTTCTGTTATTCTAAAGAACCCTGACTACTACAGATGCCTTTGTATTATGGTATACAAAGCAAGGGAGAGGCGTGGCCGAGGGAGAGGACAGATCATGCAAACTAGTCTCAGACTCCTGCACAACCACATTTAATGTTAAAAGACAATGGCACTGGGAGAAATTTTGAAAACAATAAAATGGTATTGAAGAACATTATAGCCAGGCAAACTGACATCCAGGAATAATAGTAATAAGCACATCAAAAATTTAGCCTATACTGGCTGAGGACAGAGCGAGTCAATAAACACTTGCAAGTGTAGGGACCCGAGTTTGAGTCCCTAGAACCCAAGTAAGTTGAGTACAGTAACACACACCTTTAACCCAGCACTTCTATGGTGAGATGAGAGGCAGGCACTAGAGAACAGAGAACCATCACAAGCTTGTGGAACAGTTAACCTGGTGAATGCCAGGGTGAGCAACAGAGAGGCAGGGGAGAGAGACAGACAGAGGGACAGAGAGCTGTCTCAAACAAGCTAAAAGGTAAACATAAAGGATGACACCTCAGATTGTCCTCTGACCTCCACTTGCATGCATTCCATGGTATTCCATGGTATGGTTGCACCAGCATGCAAACATGTACACACACACACACACAGAGAGAGAGAGAGAGAGAGAGAGAGAGAGAGAAACAGAGAGACAGAGAAAGACAGAGACAGAGAGAGAGAGAGAGAGAGAGAGAGAGAGAGAAGTGGAAAAGCCTATAACCATAAGAGGTTGTAGAAGAAAAATGTCTTCCCACTAGCACAGAGCCTGAACAGCATCTAAAACCAAAACCAAGGGTAAATGTTGAAATTGTAAGTTTGTATTATGTGCATTTGGTGCCATGATAAAGAACACAATTCAAGAGCTACCCCATGGAGAATGAACAGAAGAAGGTGGAGGAGAAGGAGGGGGAGGAGGAGGAAGAGGAGGAGGAGGAGGAGGAGGAGGAGGAGAAGAAGAAGAAGAAGAAGAAGAAGAAGAAGAAGAAGAAGAAGAAGAAGAAGAAGAAGAAGAAGAAGAAGAAGAAAAGAGAGAGAGAAAGAAAGAGAGAAAGAGAGAAAGAGAGGAAGAGAGGAAGAGAGAAAGAAAGAAAGAAAGAAAGAAAGAAAGAAAGAAAGAAAGAAAGAAAGAAAGAAAGAAAGAAAGAAAGAACCTGCCATTAACCCAGTTAGAGTCCACTCTAATTACAGGGACAGCAGACAGTGCTGTTGGCAGGAATTTATGGAAAGAACAGCCAGGGGGCTTTCAGGGGTGGGGAATGGGGGAGAAACATTTGGTAATAAAAAGACATCAAATAAGAGAAAAAAGCAAAATACAGAACTCGGCCAAGAGAGCCAGGGCTTCGAGAAAAAGAGCTCGTAAGCATTGAGTCCTCTTAAACACAGGAAAAGGATGAAAGCAAGAGTAACTATTGCATAATAGAATCCAAAAGCTATTAACTCTGATGAAGTGAACGCTAAAAACATATCACCCACAAAAAAATCATGAGAGACTGGAAGTGGGACTGTCAGAATGCTGATCTTCTCTCATCTTTGACAGTGTTGTGTCGTTAAGAGTTCCTGAAATCGAGCCTAGCTTTTAAGGACAGAGAGACTCTGGGTCCTCAGAGTCTTTTCCTATTCTCAACCTCACAGGGTTCTTTCAGAAAATCACATCTCTTTTGTGGCAAGGCAACATTTACTTAAAGATCAGCCATCTCCTCCCTTTAAATACTGCTTCATTTTCTTCTCTTAACTTGAAATAAAATTTAATGAAATCCTTTGCTACTGAAAGCAGTAGGTGGGATAATCCCACTCACACTGAAGAGGCGGTCTTTGTTCAGCCCTGCTTGTGCCCTGGCTTGGTCTCTGTGTCTGAGGGGAAGGCAGGCACCCACGGCTAGGAGGCTGTCTGAAAGCAGAGCACCCAGGGGGTTTTCAAAAGATGCTTCCTTCATTCTCTGCATTGTCTCCATTTTTTATCATGTACAGGTTTCCCGCTGCCACCATCAAACAGGACTTTTGGCCATCCAAATCCACCCCAGGTTCTGAGCAAAAGCATAATGTTTCTTTTTTCCTCCGCTTCTGTCTTTCTTTCAGAGCTGGCCAGAGCCCAAGTATATGCTTTCTCTGGTACTTTGGACTTTTTCACTCCTTCCCTCAAGCTTCCCTCCCCTGTGGCCGCTTGCCCACCCTGTGGTTGACTTCCATGACTAACTGACACTTTCCTCCTCCTTCTGCATCTTCCTCCTCCAGGCAGCTGCTCAGACTTGTCGCCTTCCACCCTGGCATTTTTCTTTTAGATGTTAATAAAGTCTTTCTCAATCTTAAGCAGACAGACAGACAGACAGACACACACACACACACACACCAGTGCAAAAACCATAGTTCTCATCTAAAAGGAAGTGATAGATACTTTTTCTTAGAGTCATTTTGAGAGACTCTGGCCCTGGGACACAGATTTTGAGCTATCCCAAATTCCATGTTCCAATGTGGAAGCAGTTTCGTGAAGCTTTTATAGTCTTACAGAACAGAGATGGTTATAAATTTAAATGGCTTCAAAATACATTGGTGGATACCTCAGAGAGGCTGGTATAGTGAGATAGGAGAAACCCAAGATACCTATACAATTATGACATTCTTCATTTGTGGGTTGGTAGAAGCTGGTTGTCTGCTATGCTCATAGGTTATCTGTTAGTCACAAGATGTTAGTTCTGACACAGAAGTGAGCAAGGAATGGGTGTTCTGGGTGTTGGAGGATGAGGGGACTGGAACTAGCCCAGGACAAGATAAATAGCCTCTAGACCTGCAAAATTCCAACCTCTCCTTCATATTGTAATTTGAATAGAATTTGCATGTTTCTTATTGAGTTAGAATCTAAATATTTTTGTTTGATTTGCTGAATGCAAAGGAAGGTTTTTTTCTATTTTTTCATTTTCATTTTATAATTTGGTAAATGCTGATATGTAGGGAGATATTTCATTTATACCTTATTTAAATTTGGGTCATTTGCCAAGTTACTTTTTGTTTATTTTTGTGGACAATATTAATATATAGATATGGGCAGATGCTTCTCCAGGGCCATGGGTGTGGGGGAAAGAGGGAAGTAGGAGAGAACCTGCTTCCCACCAGAGTTCTGGTACTCTGGGCGGGTGAACACGGGAGGACTGCCCGCATGCTTTCCATGTGGCTCCAGGTAGGTGTCTGGCTGTGTTAAGCCACTAAACCCCAGCTTGGCAGGTGGTGGACAAGGGACAACCCCAGGTACCAGGTTCTTAGCCTCAGGCATCCCACACTGGATACTGTGGAGGAGCTGAGAACAGAATGGGGTTCCCTGTGGTGGCTCATTAGTCCCAGGGCCGAAGGGAGAGAGGGCAAGGGAAGAGGGGGCTCTGGATGGTTCCCACGAGGGCGAGAGTCCTTGGTCTGGTCCGTGGCTGGAGCACAGGATGGCCTTCTGGAGGGAGGTTAGATGATGCTCCTTAGGTGAAAGTCCAACCCATCGTTCAAGCACAGCTGGCCTTGATGATCAGAGACAGTCTATGGTTTTAGAGCTTTATTGTAGAAAGGCAGGGAGAAAGAGAGAAGGTGAGAGAGAGAGAGAGAGAGAGAGAGAGAGAGAGAGAGAGAGAGAGAGCAGCCATGGCCATGTGGAGAGAGGGGGAAGGGAGAGAGAGAAGGAGAGCTAGAGATGAGAGTAAGAAAGGTAAGGGCTTAAAGAGAGTGAGGAGGGGTCAAGCAGCTGGGCTATCTTGCTGTTGCCCACTGTAACTGTGGGGAGGAGCATACCTGGCTATAGTCAGCTAACTGTGTGGGTGGAGTCTAGCCAGAATGTCAGAAGCTTGGGACATTGTCTGCATGACTGATAGTCACAGAATTGTGGACAGGCACCTGACTCTGGGAACGTGGCTCACCTTTCCGTCCCTTGTAGATTTCTCTTTTGGGTCACCAGAGCAAGCCCCATTCAACCAAAATAAGCTGCCTATCACAGTTCCACATGCTTCTATGTTTTTCTACACTGTAATTCTTTTTAAATCTTTGATTGCTCCTTTGCCACTCTCAACATAATGATGAGCATAAGATTCTTGACCCTGTCTGCCCTTGAGAATGATGGATGCTGCACCACACAAGAACTGCAGGGCTTCCAGTTCCCCTCATTTTCTCAGACAATAAATAGAATCACCATACTTGATGAGGACACAGACTCTTAATTAGGGTTTATTGCTATGAAGAGATTCCATGACCAAGGTAACTCTTAAAAAGGAAAACACTTAATTGGGGCTGACTTACAGTTTCAGAGGTTTAATGCATTATTGTCAAGGCAGGAAACATGGCAGAGTACAGGCAGATATGGCGCTAGAGGAGCTGAGAATTCTACATCTTGATCCACAGGCATCAATAAGAGACTATGTGCCACATTGGGCATAGCTTAAGCATATGAGATCTCAAAGCCCACTCCCATAGTGGACAATATTAACTCCCACCTTCTTTAACAAGGTCACACCTACTCCAGCAGGGCCACACCTCCTAATAGTGCCAGTTGCTATGGTCAAGCATTCAAACCCATGAGTCTATGGGGGTCATACCTATTCAAACTGCCACACACAGAAAGCCTTGATGGACTGGCTGTGTGTTCCTTGCAGGTGTGAGCTAAGGTTGGCTTTGAACTTTCCTAGCTGTTGATAAAGTTATTTATATTATTGCCCAAACACTAAATAATGAATGATTATGTTGCTAAACACAGACAAGCTCGCCCAGCCAAGTTCTTTAAATTCTCTAGTAAGCTTCACACTCAACTCCCTCTTTGCAAATACACCAACAAACTTCTCTCTGGGTGCCCTCTTACAAGGACACAGAAGTCCACTGTACTTCCCCCATTCTCCAAATAAGCACTTTGAACTAATTAACCAGCATGGTGTTTAGTGTAATGTTCTTTGGATTCTGAACATTGTGGGGAATATATAGAAGGTCAAGTGACTTGTTTCTCCATAAATGATCAGCATGGCAAATTATCTAGAAATCATTTCTGAAATAGAACCACCCATTTATATATATATATATATATATATATATATATATATATATATATATATATATATATATTTTAAGATTTAGTTTTACTTTTTATTTGTGTCTGTGTATGCAGATGCACTCAATGGCCAGTAGGGAGCATTGAATCATAACTTAGTTAGAGTTTCATTGCTGTGAAGAGATACCATGACTAAGGCAACTCCTATAAAGGAAAACAGTTAATTGGGGCTGGCTTACAGTTTAAGAGGTCTTAGTCCATTATCATCATGGCAGGAAGCATGGCAGCTTCCAGGAAGGCATGGTGCTAGAGAAGTAGCAGAGAGATCTATATCTTGATCTGCAAAAGACTGTTTGCCACACTGAGCAATATGAAACCTCAAAGCCCACCTACACAGTGATATACTTCCTCTGACAAGGACACACCTACTCCAACAAGGACACACCTCCTAATAGTGCCACTCCCTGTGGGTCAAGCACTAAAGCACATGTGTCTATTGAGTCAGACCTTTCCAAACCATTGCATTCCACTCCTTGGTCCCCATAGGCTTTTAGCCATAGCATGATTCAAAATGCATTTATTCTAACTTCTAAAGTCTCCATAGTCTATTGCAGTCTCAACAATGTTTAAAAGTCCAAAGTTCATGTAATCTCTTAACTGTTGTAAGTACAAAGTTCAAAGACTCTTCTGAGATTTATGTAATCTCTTAACTATAAAGTCAAAATCAAAAAAAATAAAAATAAAAATAAAACCCAAATCCCAGATTATATACCCCAACATACATAATGTATACAGATTATACATTACCAGCCCAAAACATAGGAAAGGGAGCATAGTGAGGAAATACTAGACCAAAGAAAACCTGAAAACAAACAGGACAACTCCAAACTCTGCAGCTCCAAGATGTCAGAACTTTCTCCAGATCTCCTACTCCTTTCAGCTTTGTTGAGACTGTAACATACTTCTTTCTCTTGGGCTAGTTTCACTCACTGTTAGCAGCTCTCCTTGTCAGGTATCCCAGGGCTCTGGCATCTCTAAGCTCCTTCTTCACAACTTTATACAATGGCCTCTCTGGGCCTCCATGCAAGTTCACCCCTGCCACATACCTGGCCCAAGTGGCCTTCCTTAGTCACAGAGGAAGATTTCAATAACCCCTTTCTCTTATCCTTGACTCAAAAGCCAAAACCATATGGCTAAAGCTATAACTGCTACTGCTTGCTTGGACTGAAACATGGATCCCCTCATTCAATTGCATCTTCTTCACCAGCTTTCTGTTTTCGATGATTTCCTTCACTACTTAAGCTTGGCTGTCCTGGAACTTGTTCTGTCACCCAGGCTGACCTTGTACTCAGAGATCTGCATGCCTCTGTATTCTGAGTGCTGGGATTAAAGGAATATACCACCATGCCTGGACCTAAGCTATTATTTAGTTCCTAATCATAGGATAGAAGCTTAGCTGGATGGGGTCTTTCCCTGAGGTAACCACTCTCTTTATTCCATTTCTTAATCTCTTAATCTCCTTGAACATAAGATTTAGCTCCATTCCCCTTTCTCCTCAATCTGTATATATGTTTTTTTTCTTGCTCAGCTTGCTCTTTTCCATCAAAATACTCTTCATAAGAGTGAACAGTAGTAACCACACAACAAAGTCTATACTAGGCTGTTTTGAGATTTCTTTTGCTAATGCAATTAATCTAAATCTCTTTACTTTAGCCTCAGGCAGACTCTTTGGACAAGGGCAAAAAAATAGTCACATTCTTCACCAAAATATCACAAGAATGATCTCTCGGTTACATACTAAAACTCTTCTCCTCTGAAACTACTTGAGCCAGGCCCCCACAGTGCAAATCTCCCTCAGCACCACCATCTTCCATGCTTCTTCTAGTATGACCCATTAGCCCTTCTTAAAGCATTCCACTGCTTTCCTAATCCAGTTTCAAAATCCACAAAAGTATAATCAGGCCTATCACAGAAGTACCCCAGTACCTGGTACCAACTTCTGTCATAGTTAGGGTTTTATTGCTGTGAAGAAACATCTTGACCAAAGCAACTCTTATTAAGAACAAAATATAATTGGGGTTGGCTTAGAGTTTCAGATTTAGTCCATTATCATCATGGTGGGAAGCATGACATCATGCAGGCAGACTTGGTGCTGGAGGAGGTGAGAGAGCTCTTGATCTGAAGCAGCAAGCAGGAGACTGTCTGCCACACTGAGCACTATATATGAGACCTCAAAGCCTGCTTACACAATGACACACTTGCTCTGACAAGGCCTATTCTAACAAGGCCACAGCTTCTAATAGTGCCACCTCTTGTGGATCTAATGTTTAAAAACATGAGTCTTTGAAGGCCATACCTATTCAAACCAGCACAAAGCTGCTCATTTTGGGTGCTAGGAACACAACTTTGGTCCTCTTCAAAAGCAGCAAGAGTTCTCAGTTGCTGAGCTATCTCTGAAGCGTCCAGAACTACCTTTCATAATGTGGATGCTCAAACTTCAACATTTTGTGCCAGACACTGGTCATTTTACTTATTTCCTGGGAATGACATATTACATTTGGAAGACATTGATGGGTCTGATAATTACATCATTGAAAAGTTCTTTACCTTACAAAGTAGAGTATTACTTTATATTTATAATCCCAGGGATTCTCCTGCCTCAGCATCTCCACATAGTAAAATGTCTATCTCTGTTATAGGAAATCTTTGTTCTGTATTTAAATGTTTCTTTTCTTTCTTTCCTTTCTTTCCTTCTTTCATTTCTTTCTTTCTTCCTTCCTTCCTTTCTTTCTTTCTTTTGTTTATTTATTCCCTTTAAATCCTGGTTGTAACCCCCCTCCATGCTCTCCTCCCAGTCCTACCCCCACATGCCCCCCTCCCAATTGCCCCTCCACTTCTTCTCAGAGAAGGGGAAGCCCACCACAGATACCAATGCAGTCTAGCACATCAAGTTGCAGCAGGATTAAGCACATCCTCTCCCACTGGGGCCAGAAAGACAACCCAGCTAGTGGAAGTGGATCCAAAGGCAGACAACAGAGTCAGAGATTGCCCCCATTCCAGTTGTTAGGGAACCCATATGAAGATCAAGCTGCACATCTGCTACAAATATGTAGGGAACCTAGGTCCAGCACACACATATTCTTTGGTTGGTGGTTCAGTCTCTGTAAGCTCCCGTAGATCCCAGTTAGTTGACTCTGTAGGTCTTCTTGAGGTGTCCTTTACCCCTCTAGCTCCCTTGATCCTTCTCCCGACCCCTACTACAAACTCTTCCACAAGACTATTTGAGCTCTATCTGATGTTTGGCTGTGGGTCTCTGCATCTGTTTCCATCAGCTGCTAAATGAACCCTCTTAGAAGACAGTTACACAAGATGTGCAAGGATAAAGATGGAACAGAGATTGAGGGAATAGCCAACCAATGACTAATCCAACTTGAGACCCGTCCCATGGGAGATAGCCATCCCCTGACACTATTAATGAAAGTCCCATGGGAGACAGCCATCCCTGACACCATTAATGAAAGTCCCATGGGAGATAGCCATCCCTGACACCATTAATGAAAGTCCCATGGGAGATAGCCATCCCTGACACCATTAATGAAAGTCCCATGGGAGATAGCCATCCCTGACACCATTAATGAAAGTCCCATGGGAGATAGACATCTCTGACACCATTAATGAAAGTTTCTTTCTTAATGTATATCTTCATATAGGAAATTGCTCGGCCTCACAAAGTAAGCTGAGCATACTACAGTCATTTTCTATGCTGCATAGACTGAAATTTTTTATTAATACACTGCTATACTTTTTTTTATTGAAGATTAGGTTTCTGAATCTTCCATAAAACTGTCTAGACCTATTGATATTTTAAGGATAGACATGTTACTGCTTTCAAATTTTCATAGATGTGCTTTCAATTGTTTTAAATTTAGTTTTAGATTTTTACATGTTCCTGATAAACTATTTATTTTATATAATGTTTTCAAGTTAATATAAAGATTTATGTAAGGTAAATATCCTCCTTCATGTCCAAAGTCAGCTATAGACTTTATTTATAAGGAAAAATATTTGTACTTAGAAACTCTCATTTTATTACAATCAGATGCAAGTTGACCAACTTTATTGGCCTTCTTAGATGTCATCTGTAGCATTATGTTTTAATAATTCACGGTAGATATTTTATCTGGCTCTAATTTCTATCCTTTAATTTATTTTTCCTGATAAAACTGCTTACATTTGTGTTTTTTCATTCAGTTGGATAAACATGTATTTTCAGTATTTTTTATATTCTAATAAATACAACGAAGACTCTGACTTTTCCTCTACATTTCCATTTTTGTTAAATTCCATATGTTTTTCTGAGATCCAATCCACATTTGATTTGTAATTTTAGTTTTATATCTTTCTTAACACCAGATGATAAATATTTTTGTACATTATCTTCAGCTCATTTCTAATCATAATGTACTTTGGTAAAAATCAAATAGTCTGTAGTTCTGAGTTTTTAAAGACTGTTGAGTTGCTTTGTTTTTTGTTTTTTTGTTTTCTTTAAGTGTTCAAGTGGTACAAATGTTCAATTTTGCAAACATTTTGTGATTTATGACTTTAAAACACAGTGTGGATTTTCTCTTAGATTCAAATACATATTTTTACATAGTCTGTCACAAAAACTTAGACTTCAACAAATCATCTTCAAATCTTTAACAGACATAGTTGTATCATTTCACTTCTAAGTGAAATATGCTAACGCGTGCATTATAGCTCAGACTGTAGTCTGTAATTTCATCTGGTTCTGCTGAGGGCCTCAACAAACTGCTTTTACTGAACAAATGGCTGATGTACGGTTCTTTCCAAATAATTATAATTCTTGACCTGCAATGTCCTGAAGCAGGAGGTGATGGGAGCTGAGTCTATTGGTGGCTTCTGTGAGCTCATATATATATATATATATATATATATATATATATATATATATATATATAAAACCGCCCGAATGGCTACTGCCTGGCTTCCTGGATCCACTCCAGAAACAACAGGAAGGCTTATTCCAGCCCTAAGAGTCTAAACTCTACTTTGTCCGGTATGACTGGGTCACCTTTGTTTTTGTGACCATGCCCTGCTGTAGTTTCTTGAGTTGATCAGTCACAACTTTCATGGTGGTTTTGTGGTTGCTGCTGTTCCTGGTAAGTGCCTTGTAGATTTCTAGTTAAGCCATTTTGCTGACCCTACTTGTCTCTGTGTTGAGTCCATGTGCTGTTGTGTTGAGGGATGAGGATGGAGGCTCCAGTGAAATGTTTCCAAGAGAATTCACTAGTCGTTGCTCTCCTAGGCCAGGTTCCCACTTCATGAGTATGACAGCCTTCCAGAGAAGCCCCTGCCAGCCAAGGGCAGATAAGCTGTGGTAAAAATCAGCAAGAAAAGGAGTATCCCCCTAGGTAGGCGTATCACCCTCCCCCCAGGTAGGAACCCCCGAGGTTCTATCATGCTTTCTTCTACCATTCTTCAAAAGTGCTTATTCTAGGCTCTCCAGCTGTAGAGGCATGTGCTTACAACTGGAACTGGGAAGAGGAGGGTCAGGAGGATCTCTGAAGCTCACTGCCCAGCCTGGCCATCAGAGTTGATGAACTCCAGGTTCAGGGATAGACCCTGACTCGAAAGCTAAGGTAAAAAGAGCCCAAGGGAAACAGTTGATGTTGACTTCTGACCTCCATGTACATGCAGGTGAATTCACACTACACACATAAGCACAGAGAGATAAGGGAAGGGGGCTGTAGCTTTACCAGCTGGACTCCCTCTCTAGCCCCTAAAATGTACTAGCCTTTTATTAAGAAAAGAAATCTTGTTGGGAACAGGCCTCACTAGTTTCTACTGTATCTCTGTCTTAGTTTATATTTCTTGACCAACCTGCAAGACAGATGTGCTTCTGGCCTTAAGAGATACTTGAGTTTAGAGTCACTGCAATGAAGAGCCTACCTAGAAGAGACAGAATGCCCATCTTCAACAACCAGATGTCCAGTGGTTCTGCAACAGGTAGCTGAGGCCCAGATTTCAGAAGGCAATGACAATTACACACTCCTATGCCCTCTCACAGTGCCCACTCCCATTCTTCTTTCTGATAGACATGGCTTCATGATTGCACAGATTATAGAGTGCTAACCTGGTCTTACCTATTGGATGAGAGGATCTGGGCAGCATCTCCAGATGAAAGAAGTGACTCTACTTTGACTGTAAGCCAGGTCTAAGCACATTTGACAACAGCCTTGTCTTTGGCATGCAATTGGTGTGTAGACCAGATTCTAGAGGCAGAGCATGAACACATGCAGAGAGAATGCCTACATAGCAGTACATATGCACATTTCTGCATATGTGCATACACCATATATACACATGTACACAGAACACAGGAACAACAACATAAGCATCAAACCAAACGTTTAGAAACCAGCTAACTGGGGAACAAATTTATAGAATGGACTCTGAGGTTATTGGGACAATCCAGGCATATCCTGTAGCATGTGTCTGCTATACTTGGTAGTCCTGAGGCTTTGGTGGGGTCTTTAGGTTCTAGGTTAATAGGCTACAAATACAGCACATCCAAGTTAGAGTAGAAGAGTCAGGCAGAGTAAGGATGCTAGAAGGAACTAGTATCTGGTGACTACTGCCTGCAGCCTGAGCAAGCTCTCTTCTCAGGAACTCTCCCCTCGTTATGGTGACTGGTGAGATGGAAGCTTAAGGCTCTAAGTTCACCTCGTCCACACCAGCACTAAGAAGAACAGAGGCAGGAACAAGAGGACCCCAATGCTCCATGTGTCCCCATGGGAGCAGCCTGCAGGTTGTCTTAGCCCAGAGGGGTGCAAACCCAGGTGGCATACTCTCTATCAGCAAAAGGCACTTGGAAGTAGGCCGTGTGAGCCTCGGAAGCCTACAGTCAGAAATCAAGCTCTGACTTAATGCAAGACTCTTAGAGAAATCTTGACTCTCAACAGTGAGTGACGTGAAAGTCTATGAAAGCAAGGCAGCTGATTGTCCCTGTAATGAATCATAATTCACAGGTAATTACAAAGGAGGTGTTTGGCTTGGAGCAGCAACAATTAAGCTCTGTGCTTTCCCCACACTGTGTCTCCGAACCGTGCAGCCCTAGGCACTGCCAAAGATGTGCATTAACAAAGAATGCAGCACACACTTCCCATTAGTCCTTGCTTACTTACTGCTTGCTTACTTACTGTATTTGGATTTGCTTACTTACTGTATTTGGATCCCAGGAAGAGCATACAAGGCATTCAGCTCCATGCTTCTGGAAGTCTCTTGATTTCTAGATAGAAAGTGAAGAGAGAAATACTTGTGTTGCCATAGTCCTTATGTGTGCATTGATAAATGAATAATTGGGGCAGGGCGGGGGGAGCAGGGAGTGGTGAGCATCAGCTGGAATCTTTAAAGGGACTCTTGAGAGCTTGGAACTTTAAGTTAACAATGGACTTACAACCCCTGCCTGTCCTGAAACCCCCTAAAGATTGCCAAATAGGCAATCAAAAGAGGTGTACGGTATCTGAGACAATACACCACCTGTGCATAAGTCCAGGGCTTCTGAAAGAGATCCTATGTCTTTTGATCTCTCCATCAGGCTATTAAAACAACAGATACCAAAGAAATGGGTATTTTTTTTCCAGAAACCTCTTGCTGGAGGAAGGAAAAGGCACCAGCCAGAGGAGGAACTTGTCTCCCAGAAAGAGAAGATTGTGCACATAGTAAAAAGCTTGTTGCACCATGTTACAGCCTGAGACTGAAGTACATATAATGACTTGAGACTGAAGTACACATAATGCCAGTGGTGAGCAGACCACACCTTGCTGTGTATACCCTTGGCCCTCTGTTTAAACTGTGATCTCACTTCAGGACCCCAAAGATGGACTTTGGGGAGGGAGGAGCTCTTCTGCATCTCTCTCTCTCTCTCTCTCTCTCTCTCTCTCTCTCTCTCTCTCTCTCTCTCTCTCTCTTTCTCCCTCCCTCCGTCCCTCCCTCCCTCCATTCCTCTCTCCCTCTCTCCTTCCCTCCCCCTCTCTCTCTGCCTTTCTCTATTAATTTGTCTCTTCTCATTGGCTTATTGAGGATGAGTGGCCAGACCTGGCTTGGGGATCACCAGTTGTGATCAGTTTCACCCAAGTCTGAAAACAGATCTACTTAAGAAGGCCAAGAGAATAATTCAGCTGGTGATGTCCTTTCTTTGTCCTGTAAGAACTTGAATTCTGTCACCAGAACTTATGTACAAAGCTGGGCATGGTGGCACAAACTTGTACTTCCAGTGCTGGAACGGCAGAAATAGGCAGACCCCTAGGGCTCTCAGGGCAGTCAGCCTAGCCTATCTGGCGATCTCCGTCCCAGTGAGAGACCCTTACTCAAAAAGAGGTGTATGGTGCCTGACAAAAGACACCACCCATGCATAAGTCCAGGGAGGTGGAGATAGCTAACTTGGCTAGTTAGCTGCCATGCGAGTATGATGACCTGAATTCAGATACTCAGGATTCCTGTTAACATGCTGGGGATGGTGGAAAGTGCCTCCTGTAATCCTGCCCTGAGGATGTAGAGACAGGAGGCTGCCTGGGGCTCAGTGGACAGCCAAGCTAGTTTACACTGAGAAAACTTGTCTCAAAGGAAAGTAGACGGTGCTACTGAGGAGGACACACACATACGCCTGTGCATGTGCGCGCACGTGCACGTGCACACATACACATAAACATACATGCACTTTTTAAAAAGACTCCCTTTTTTGTAGCAGTACCTCCCAGCCAGCTATCCAGCTTGTTCAGTGTTGCAGCCAGGGTCTATGAGACACCATGCCTGGGATGTACCTGACTATATAGAACTACACAGACACTTTGGGATGGATTCTGACTCAACCACTCAGTATCTTCCCTCCTCAGTTTCCAAACCTGTGTGCTGGGAGTGGAGACTACCCCTGTCCCAAGCATGCTGAGTCCCTGACTTGCTCACACTCAGAACAATGACAGCTATGATCTTGCAGATCAAGGACTCAGCAAGAATCGCTGGCCTGCCAGAGGTCTGGAATCACTGCTTCCTAATGGGAACACCCCAAAACTGCCCCAAAACAGAAGTATGGCTTTCTGAGTTTACCCCCGATGCCCCACTCCAACCCCCCACCTACCCCCATTCCCACTCACCTCCACCCCTACCCCTTGCTCTCTTGTCTCTCTTGTTCAGCTCCATTTTCCTAGCCTGCCTGATGCCATCTTGTGGAGAAGATGGGAAGTGTAGGTGACTGGCACAGTTTTGGGGGTTTGGTTTTAATTATTTATTTTATCTTTTGTGTACATGGGTGCTTGCCTGCATGTGTGGATGTGCATTATATATGTGCCTGGTGCCTCTAGTGGTCATAAAAGGGTCTCAGATTCCCTGGAACTTGACTTATGATGGCTGTGAGCTGCCATGTGGGTGCTGTGAACCAAACTGAGGTCCTCTTCAAAAGCAGCCAGTGCTCTTACACACTGAGCTATCTCTTCATTTTTATAGTGCTAAGTAGTGACATGGGGGTGGCCCTGTCCAACAGCTGTTTCTATGAGAGCAAGTGTTCTGTCAAGCAAGTCTAGCCTTTCAACATTCCCATGTAATACACCATTTACAAAGTTTACCCTCAAGTACCACAAAATCAAATTAAAAATTTTTGCAAAAAGAAATTTGGTAATGTTTTAAAGTAAATTTATGATTTTGTGCTGAATGGGCTCCATTCATATAGCTGCCCTTGGTCACATGAAGACTATGAACAGCTGCACAGTAAATGTTCATGCAGGTTAGCAATGGTTATAAGCTTCTAAAGATACAAAGGCCAAAGTGTAGACTTTACCCAAACAGGCCATGTATCTGAAGCCATTCTTGGCTGCTGGAATTCTGGGAAGCCTTTTGTCTGCCTGAGGACTGAGGCTTCAGGCAGGAAAGAGCTGCCAGCCTTCTAGGCTCCATCCAACCAGGAAAGACAGCCATCTTCCTTACAGGGATTGTGCCATGGCCCAAATCAACCACCATGTGAATAAGATGCACCACTCTTTGGTAGCACACTGTTTAAGCTCTGTGGTGCCTGTGGGATGGGTTTGCCAATCTAGACTTGTGATCTGAGCCTGCAAATCATCCCACAAGACAGAAGAAGAGGTAGTGAGGGAACAGACACATCACAAAGCTGAGTCTTAGCATTGCACCCATGAGGGCCACACAGCCATGTTTTGAGCTGAGTCTCTAGGTCTCAGCAGACCTAGGCTCCTCCAGGGCCCTAGCTCACTGCCCAGTGCTGGCACGGGCAAGCAACACTGCAGACTTGGACTCTCTAGGGCTTACCTCTGGTCACACAGAGTGCTGTCTGGTTTTTTTCCTTAGTTCAAGAACTCTGAGCTGGTTTAAGGTGACAATATGCTCGGGAAAGGATTTGTGTCTGGGACCTCTGAGATGACTCAGCAGGTAAAGCATTTGGCACCAAACCTTATGACTCCAGTTCCATCCACAGATGCCAACTGGTGGAAGGAGAGAAACTACTCCTGAAAATAGCCCTCTGTATTGTGTACATCACAAATAAGCATAATCACACACACACATCACAAACACACACACACAGACACCACACCCAATATATATACCATACACACACACCATACACCACAAACAAATACACATACACATACTGCACACAATATACAAACCACACACACACCATACAACACACACACACACACACACACACACACACACACACACACAGAAACACCATATACACACAGAGAGAACATATACACAGGCACACACACATACATACACACACACGGTAAAAACAGATAAAATGTAATTCAAATTACTATGGGACTTTCATGGACCTGCCTGAGGTATAAATAAGGCTTGGAGACCTCTATAGAGTTTATAGCTCAGGCCTATTACTGGGGTAATCTCCCAGCTACTGTTTAAACATTAACTCGACTATTCTAGCACGCAGCCCACCATGTGGCTAGCTCTTTACCTCCCTGCTCACTTCTGGTCTGTGTCTGTTTCCTTCCATGTCCTCATCGATTCTCCCAATTCAGCTTGCCTCTCCCTACCCAGAAGTTCTGCTCTCTCACTTCCTGTCCCAGCTTTCAGCAGAGAAACAACACCTGATTCCTCTCTTAGATTGCCTTTATAAATAGAGGGCAGCCTGATCATCTATTTGGTCAGGTGTGGAAGGACAAACATTTACATATTGGAAACAATGACTGGTCATAGAGAGGAGAATACCAAAATCCTGCCAGCCTGTAGCTGGTACAATTGAAAATTCAGAGACACACCTTCATGTAGAGGAAGGAAGGTCACCCCAACACAAATAAATAACAAGACTTGTGTTTTCTCAGACACCTGGCAACAACAGCGGGCTACGGAATGGAACATGATACGTGTTGCTCACGTTCATCACAAAGATACACTCCTTCTAGAAGAGAAGGAGCAGCCCATGTGGAGGCTTCTCCCAGTTCCACATCATGTCCTCCACGCTCAAGACCTTTGCTTCAGTACAGCAAAGTCACCTGCTCTGAAGACCACCAAGATGGAAAAATAGGAAGAGGCAGCCTGTGGGGTCCGGCTGAACCTGGAAGACTCATAGGAGGAAACAGGGCAAGGTGTCTGTTGGAGTTTGGGCTTGACACGGCGGGGGCTGAAGATAACCTCAGCTCACAGAGCACTGCCTGTCCTGATTGCTAACTCTGCCTCTGCATCTACGAGTTCAAGGTCATCTCCAGCTACATACTGAGAAGCCAGCCTATGATAAATAAATGACACTCTGTACTTTTAAAAAATAAAATAAAGGACCAGCCAGTAATTTTTGTCCTGAGAGGGCATAGGCAGGAAAATTGTTGGGGTTCAGTGGCTAGCCTATCTGAATTGACACTGGTACAAAAATTGTCTTAGTGTTTTTATTGTTAAAATAATAAACAAAACCTAGTGAGGAAAAGGGTTATTTCATCTTATACATCTCAGATCATACTCCACCACTGAGGGGAGTCAGGACAGGAACTCGAGGAAGGAACCTGGAGGCAGGAGCTGAAGCAGAGGCCATGGAGGAGGCTGCTCGCTGCTTTGCTTCTCCTGGTTTATTCTGCCTGCTTTCTTATAGCATCAAGGATTACCAGGGAGTGGGGCACTGCCCACTGTGAGCTGGGTCCTCCGACATCAATCATGAATCAAGAAAACCTCACAGGTTTGCCCACCGGCCAGTCTAGTAGAAGCATTTTCTCAATTAAGCTTCCCAAATGATTGTAGCCTGTCTTGAATTAGAAAAAACTAACAGGAACAGTGACAAACTATGACTCAAAACTAAAATGTGAAGAAAATACCTAAATTTTAAAACACCTGACTTTAGCCTCCCCACACACGGACACACACACACACACACAAAACAAATAAATTTATATCAATAGATAAACACATATACACATGCAAGCAAATAAATAAATTCATAGTAATAAACAGACACAAGCAAATTCATACCAATGAAAACCACATACACATAATATACAAATGAATACATTAATAGTAATAATAAACATACACACATAAATTCATACCAATAAACATACACACACATAAATTCATACCAATAGATGAATACATACACACAAATAAATAAATTCATACCAATAGATAAATACATACACACAAATAAATTCATACCAATAGATAAACATATACATACACATATGAACAAATTCATACCAATAGATAAATACATATGTGCACAAATAAATACATACCGACAGATAAATACATATACACACAAATAAACAAATTCATACCAATGAATAAACACATACACACATAATACACAAATGAATAAATTCATACTAATAAACACACAAATAAATAAATTTATACCAATAAACATATACAGACAGTTAAACAGATTCATACCAGTAGATAAATACATACACACACAAATAAATAAATTCATACCAATAAATATATACACACATACACACACAAATAAATTCATACTAATAAACACACACATAAACAAATAAATTTATTCACACACACTCATGTGAACAAAAGCCATGGTTGTTGACTTAAAGACCACCACGGTGATACACTGCCTGCAAGAGAGTTCTAGGAGCTTAAGAAGTACCAGTCCTCAAGGGCCTGCTTCAGTAAATCAGGAAGACCTATTTTCAATTAGCTCTGCATTTGTATAACAGCAATTAATTTCTACATAGCCCCCAGACTGACAGTACTGTGTTGATTAGGTTAGCTGCTCTTCTGCAGGCTTAATTGTGCTTGGCAAATGCTTTTTGTCACACACCAGGCCACCGTATCGTTCAGGCACATTCTGGGTTCACATCAACTTCTGCAACAGATGTCTTGCTGAAGGCTCGAAGCATGCCAGGTCTTGTAAGGTGAGGATGATAAAGCCTTGTGTTTTGTGTGACTTCCCTGAGCTAGCCTGTCTAAGAGTATATTAGTTAGCCTTCTCAAAAGGAACAGAATTGATAGAATGAATATTCACTGTTGTTGTTACTATTATTATTATTATTACTATTATTATTATTATTATTATGGAGTGGATTACAGGCTATAGTCTGAGTAGTTTAACAATGGCTGTCTTCTGGCAGAAAGGCCAAAGAAGTAGTTGTTCAGTCGTGAGGCTAGATGTGTTGTCTCAGTAGTCCTAATCTGGTGTTGGAGTACAGGAAGTTTTCTAGGGAGCTGCTGATCTTCAGTTTACACTGGAATCCCAGAAATGGGTTATAATACCAGTGAAGGAATGTCTCAGCAAGAGAGTAGATGAACTTGCCAGCAAAAGTGAGAGCAAGTAGGCAAAATGCAAAAACCTCCTTCTGTGTCCTTTTATGTAGTCTGCTGCTGGAAGAGAAGAGTCCAGCCAGATTTAGGGTGTATCTTTCAACTTCAAATGACCCAATCAAGAAACTCCCTCACAGGTATCCAACTGTTTGGGTTTTATCTGATAGATGTGGTCAAGTTGACAACCAAGATCAGCTGTCATAAAGGGACAGCAGTGGCTGCACTTCGCCATCCCTGGTTGATGCTTTCTGCCGACATATAAATATAACACACTCAGTAGAAGAGGATGCACAGCCACTGAGTCTCCTCTAGACAGCACAGACAGAGCTCCCTAATGCCAAAATCAGACATCTCAGAATGCTCCAGGCTCAAAACATTTCAAGCAACAAGCATGCATAATTACAAACTCCAGTACCACAGAGCTTAGCTTCCTGTGCAAAATTATTTAAAAAATTGCCATACAAAATAACCTCAGGTTGTGTGTATAAGTTGAATAGGAAGCATAAATACTTTTCATGTTTAAATTTATGTCTCCTTCCCAAGATAGCTCATATGCATATGCAGATATTCCAAAATATGTATTAAAAAATACCTGGAATCTTGATTAGGGCTTTACTGCTGTGAATAGGCAACTCTTATAAAGAACATTTAATTGGGGCTGGCTTACAGGTTCAGAGGTTCAGTCCATTATCATCAAAGTGGGAGCATGGCAGCATCCAGGCAAGCCCAGGAAGACATGTTACTGGAAAAGGAGATGAGAGTTCTGCATCTTGATCAGAAGGCAGCAGGAGAAAACTGTCTTACAGGCACTTAGGAGAAAGGTCTCTTCCACACAGGGCAGAGCCTGAGCATAGGACCTCAAGGCCCACTTACACAGTGACACATGTCCTCCAACAAGGCCACACTTATTCTAACAAGACCACAGCTTCTAATAATACCACTTCCCATGAGCCAATCTTATTCAAACCACCACAAAAATATTTCAGACAGACTCACAATTTAGTTATCCGAGCTTGGTCCTGATGCCAGAGAGCTTACATATCCCTGGTGGTATTCATATTCACCTACAAGCCAGAGGTCAGAAAGACCAAAGACAGACTCTAGAGAGGAGACAGCAAATGCTCTCCAGATACATTGTTTCTTTCTGACCCTGTCAGCCACAGACCTCCAATTAGTCATCAGGGGGAACTGTGGGCCCATGCTAGCTACGTATGGGATGTAAGTCACAGTGTAATCATAAATGTCAGGGTCAGTGTCTGGGCTCTAGAGCCCAAACAAGCTAGTCTTGGCCACCAGTCCTCTATAGGCCAATTAAATGGACAAAAGACAGTAAAAGTCAGAGAAAGATTTAGTCAATATGGTCATATCAGAAAGAAAAGCAAAGATGTCCCGCATCATCCCTGCCAAAGTTGTCTTCCCGGTGCTGATGTGAGATGGAGCACAAGACAGACGTATGTCTAGTTTTGTACAATATTGGTCAGGGTGTGATCCTGCCTGTAAAGGATTAAACAGAGGATAAAAAGCCTGCATAGTTAAGCCATCTTAGTCATTGTGTCGGTTCCCCATCACCACTGTCTGAGCTCTAGTTTTCTCTGCAAGGTGTCCTGACAAGGGTCAGAACTGTATGAAGTCTCTTCCTAGAAGATAAGTTCCTCCCTCTGGCACCAGTGCTCAAAGCTTTTCCTTCTTCCAGCGGACTACTGGTCTACTTGAAATGTCTTGGCATGCATGCATTGCTTCAGTTGTCTGACAACCAAAAAGGAGGGTAAAGGCATCTTTTTAGAAATTGTTATTCCTGCCCAGAAGACTACAGCCACCCGGGTGTCTTTCCTTAAAGGAGTGAGCTTGCCATTTGTGGTATGTGAGAATTCCTAGAAATAAGTAGTATCTACGAAGACTGTCTGACTGATTGTAATTGCAGTGAGGTGGGTAAGTTGGAATGTTGCAGGCCTGGAGCTTAATTATATCTTATCTTGGGTTCACTGTAGCCCCTAAGTAGCCATTTGCTTCCACACCACTCTGACGGACCTAGCATCCTATGACTGGGAGATAAAACCCTTGTTTACATTTATTGAGGAAACACTGGCTTCTACTAACCCAAATGCTAAGAATGCCACCAGAAAGTATTTGAGACCTAGAGGAGAGATCACCCTCTTCTTGGTGTAACCGCCTCTCTGATGCACCTGCCAATGTATTTTTAAATTGCCTTAATTAATGACCTTTTTGCTTCTATAAAAAAAAGTCATGAAGCTGCTGCCTCGTTAGAACATGGAACCTGAGGCAGTGTCACCCACCCAGTATTTCCCAGGCATTGATCACCAAAATTTGGCTCCAAAAGAAACTATCTTTTATTCTCTTTGAGATAAGGGGTGGTTGCTATTCTGTCTAAACTCTACCCCCACAGTTCCTGGCAGTAGCCAGGTATGCTCCTCCCACAGTTACCTGGCAACAGCCAGGTAGGCTTGGCCCACGATAAAAGGGGCTGCTTGTCCCCTCCCCCCTCTCTCTCTTACTCTCTTGCCCCCTTGCTCCTGCCCTCTCCCCATTCCCTTCTCCCCTCTCTCCACATGGTCATGGCCAGCCCCCACTTCTCTATTCTCTCCTTTTCTCTGCCTTTCTCTGCCTCTACTACTCTCTTAACTCCCCTCCCCATGCCCTAAATAAACTCTATTCTATACTATGCCAGTGTGTGTCTGGTTTCTCAGGGGGAAGAGATGCCATAGCATGGGCCCACCAAGGTACCCCCTTCCCCCATACCCCACCAGAACATATTCTTATAGCTCTTTTTCTTTTTATGATCACAACAGTTTCTTGTTTGTCAACATAGTATACCTACATTTCCCTCTTTTATTAAGCAGGATAGGAGACTTGGTACCTGCAAAGAAGGAGCAGCTTAGACCACAACGATGAAGTCAGGCTCTAAGGCACTGGCAGATGGATGACCTGGGGTGGGGTGGGGTGGCTACCCCCACCCCCGCCAGTTTTCACTTATAGGAGAAAGTACAACCCTTCTCACTAAGGCCCCGTCACTGGGGTCTGTGACAGCTTCAGAATGAATGTGCACAGGGGAGCTTCGAATCTTGCTGGAGAACAAAGCTTTCCATACGAGGATGTCCAGTTGTGTTGGCCTTCTTCCCTTTTGCCCCCTGGGCCAACATTCAGCTTCCCTTGGATCTGTTCCCTGGCAAGGCGATTCTTAGCATTTCGGAGCAGATGCTGTTCAAGTTAAATCAGGTGCAGCCTTGCTAGCTCCATCCTCCTGGTTGATTCTAGGATCCCAGTAACTGCAGAGAGCGACAGATAGCCTGTGAGTCCATAAAAAGGCTCGCTGGCTGGCCACATTTCAGGTGAATGGTGTCTATGTGATAAGCCCCATCCTCACCTGCCCCAAGGAAGTTTCTAGAACACATTGCCAACCTATGGATACCAGAAAGCTATAGATAGCAATACATCTCCCACCTTGCAATGAGGATATGCCCCCCTTCCTTAGAGCCACATATTCCTTCCCTTTAATTCCTCCTCCTTCCCCTTTCTGTCCCCTCCCCTTCCCCACAAGAATCAGGGACAGCCTGGAAGTGACTCCTCCCCTTTCCTCTGAGACCCATAAGAGGGACTGCCTTCTTGAACTCATGGTCATGAATTCACCAGAGCCCCTGCCACCTTATTTGGTCTACCTATGATACTGGGGCATGAGCTCTCTTTAGAGACCCCACAATGCTGTCTTTCTGTCTATCCATGGCATTGATAAGTCTGTTAAATCTCTTACCAAAAGAACAATGTACATCTGTGTCCTGCCTTGGACTCTGTAGCTGAGAACTTTTAGTAACCACTATAGACTGGCTTCCACTTGGACCCTGAGATAAGAGGCTCCAGCAGAAGGTCTGAAAGGGAAGGACAATGAGTGAGCGCCCAGCCTAGAAGCTGAAGTGCCTTAACGTGTTCCTTTCCCAGAGGCCTTGCTATGGCTGGCACACTCTCCCTGCTCCTCAGACCGAGAGCAAGGTCAACAGCTCCCTCTGCTCCCATACGACACCTGCGTGGGCACCACTCTACTTTGCCTTGATAGCTGCTTTACAGTCCCTTCATTCCATTGCTGTCTGCTTCTTGGGGCACCCAGAAGCAGTGCCAAGTTAAAAATCTGTGCACCCTTACTCTTAGGGCCAGTTAAAAGGGCGCTGCTATTCAGCCTTGTTATTGGTGTTAGCTGGGGTCAGAACCAGGGTGGCAGAAGCCAGTAGTGGGTGACCAGTAGCTTGGTCATACATCCAAATTACACAGACAAGTATTGGCAAACAGAGAAAGGTGACTTATCCAGTGTGTCTACATTGAGAGGAGGAAAAAATAAAGAAGTGCCATGACCCCACCAAGTTCATCGCTGAAGTATTTACATGAGGTCATGTTTGAATACAGGGCAAGAGATATGCAAAGCTAAGCAACTGGGTGAAGCTGTGGTATGTATCAGCCTGGGTATGTATCAGTGTCTCCTGCAAGGTGGTCTGATAGGTTGTCAGAACTATAGGAAATCCCTTTCCTGGAGACAAGTTCCCTCTACAGCTGGCCCCAGTTCCCCAGCGTCTTTCTCCTGGGGCGAGATTCTGGAAGAAATTGCAGTTCTTGGGGTGCATTGTTTCAATAGTCTGCTAAATAAACAAGGGACACTCAGGTCTCTCTTTAGAGTAGCCTCCTTCCTCTTGGAACAGTTCTCAGTTGTGGTGCTCACCAGGTGGTGAGCTGAGTAAATCACTCGCCAATTAAAGCCAGAAGATCTCAAGCCCAAAAGATGAGGCCAGTGACTTTCTGCCTATATCAGCTTCTATTGCCACCATGACTCTAAGTTCCTGGGTACCCTGGGTGATTGATCAGCTTCCCTGGAGAAAGCAAAACTGTCACACGCCCATTGGTTTGCACACTCCTGGTATTCCACCTGAGCTTGGATACAATGACGTCACACATGGCTGGGGAGTATAACGGTTCTTCATATGATACCTGCCAAGACCCCCCAGTGGATATCTAAAATATGGAGCACATTAGAGCCTACAAATTCTGGTTTTCACATACACAACCTAAAGCAAAGTTTAAGTTGTTAGCTAGGCAAGTGAGAGATGAACAACACTAAAAAGAACATTACAGCCACGTGCCATAATGACGTTATGTGACTCTGACACCTCCTCTTCCCTTCTCTCTCCTTTCTTCCCTCAAAATGGCATTTTGTTTATGCACTTAAATGAAGCAGTGTGGAGACAGTAGATCTCATAACTGCACCTCTGGCCTTTGGTGACCCTACTGTGCTTAACAGTGGCCCAAAGCGCAGTAGCAGGCCACTGTCAACTTGCATATTACCGAAGAAACCCTAAGAAAAGGTGGAGCCACAGCTAGAAAGGTAGGTCCACCTTCAGCCAAGTTAAAGAGACTGATGGAACAAATAATCCTTTAATGGGATACTGGACTTTTCCTCCCCCAAACTGCAAATCCCCAGCGAAGTTCCAGCTGAACAGTCCTCAGTCTCAGCTGGGCCTGCTCACTTTCCTGACTTCTAACTCAGAAACTTCCAACTGAGAATGATCTTGAACTCGAAATCCCTCCAAAGTTCTGGGGTTACAAGACCGTGCCACCACACCAGGTTTGTATGGTTGCTAGGGTTTCGTGGATCCTAGGCAAACACTCGATCAACTCAATTACTTCTCTAACTCTCCTGGTGGTTTTCTAGGCAAGATTTACACTAGACACAGAATTTTCAAGGATCCTGTTCTTAGAATTTCCAACTTGAGGAACTGTGTCGAGTGAGCTCGTTCTGGCATGACCCATCTGCTCTGCAGTGTTATGGCAAAGGCATGAGTAAACCAACATCGTTATAGCTTCAGTAGCCATCACCTCTGATTTTCATAAATCCCACAGCTACAGATGCTATGCCAGGAGGAACACGGGGTCCATACTTTCCTTTCAATGTTAGCAGACTGGCTGGGTGCTCTCCCATTCCTTCACTTCAATGCCAGAACATTCTGTTCCAATGATTCAAACACCACCAAATCAAAGCCTCCCTTTGGGGAACTGGATTCAGCGTCTTCATCTGCTAACTCGGATCATTTGAAAATGTGTTATTCTGCTGCCTCTTCATGCCTGTCTCACACTCTGCCCTTGCTTCCAGCCCAGCACCACCAGTCAATTCCCTACAGAGGACGCCACACTAGCTTCTCCCTCTGCCTAGAGTGTGTTCCAGGGAGACACAGAATCAGATGGCCCTTTCTCAAATGAGACTATTTGATGTTACAAACAGAGAGACAACACAGTGGAGACTTTGAAGACAATTCAGGACTGCATGAGAGAGTGGGGGTCCTGTCATATAGATTTCAGTCTAGGGACGGTCCCATACCACATGGTATCCCACAGTTTGTTTGCTGGCACAAGCAAGTTGCCTCTGATTCACAGTCACCCAGCCTTCTTCTGTCAGTGCTATACCTTCTCCTTGCTTTCTTTTACTTCTTTGCAATTAGCACCCCTCAATATGTTACACACCAATTTATTATTCATCTTGGCTTCTCCTACAAACACAGCATCAAAGAGACACAGAAGTAAGGTCCTCTTTTCACCACTGGAGTCCTAGTGCTGAATCTATTACCTGTTACACAGAACCCCTTGAGAAGTTCCTGTTAAATTAATTAACATCCCTGGCATCTTAAGCGTAATAAACAGTATGTAATTTAGCAGGTCTTCTGACTCCTCTGTCAAAATTTAAGGAAGCATCATGTGCTGGTTAAAAGCTTGAGTTTAGGGTTGAATCTCACAGCTTCAAGGCTTGCCTCAGGCACTTAGCAGCCTGGTAACTCCTGCATGGACATTCAACTGTAAACCAAGAGCAGCCAAACCATGAGCACAATGTCTAATATACTGCTGTAAGACCTGAAAAGTCTTATGTCCAGGATGTCCCACTCACAGAGACTCATAGACGAAGATCGATGCAAAACACAAGAAGTTTATTGATCCAGCATGCTGGGGTCGTCCCTGAAATTGGGACGGAAGCAACCCTGAGTAGCTAAAGCACACACCTTTTATACATTTTTTTAGAGCAGTTTTCAGTCACAGTTTAAGGCTGGCAGTTTATCATTGGTTAACCTTTAACTGCATTAAGGGGGCAGACTTAAGGACCAGAGACATTGTGTGGGCTTTTCTAAACAATCAGATGACTATCTCTTAGTGGGTAAACTTAAGGACCAGAGGCAAATTCTAGGTAAAGAACATCTTGACATTTACTTAACTTTTTACAACAGTGGTCCTTTTGAGCTACCACAAATCTTACACTGTAAGCTATCAAAAATGTTTTAAGTTCATGATTGTTATAATCATTTGGTGGCTGTTCCTCTTAGCATTGTGCCTCTCTTTGTGCAGTATACTGTAACCAGTCTTTGGCACATCTAGTTTATAGACGACAGCTATTGCGACAGGAGCTGTATTTTAGTTAAGTGCTGCCACATTGTTTTGTTAACAAGGTCTTTGGTCATTAAATTTGACTGAAATTTTAACATATATGATTAGTTTATATTTTCCTTGTGAATGCTACAATAACTCTGGTTGGCTTTCTCTTCCTGGGGGAAAACAAAAGTACACACTTCCCTGTCCTCTGAATGCATGGTTTGGCCCTCCATGTCATTGGTGTATTGATTTATACAGCACAGTTTTAATCTCTTGGGGGAAAACTGTCATCGCTTATTGTCAACTTCATCTAAGTTTATGTAATTACTTGATCATGTTGCGGCCAAAATATTCTTTTTTTTATTACTATGAAGAGACACCATAACCATGGAAACTCTTCTTTTTTTTAAGATTTAGTTATTATTATATGTAAGTATACTGTTAGATGTCTTCAGATGCACCAGAAGAAGGCATCAGATCTCATTACAGATGGTTGTAAGTCACCATGTGGTTGCTGGGATTTGAACTTAGGACCTTCTGGAGAGCAGTCAGTGCTCTCAACCTCTAAGCTCTTTCTCCAGCCCCCAAAATATTCTTAATTTTTTCACTCATGAGCTACTTCTGGTCTTTTGCCTTGTGTCAGATTCTGCTGTAGCCTGTGGTGTGCTCTATCATCCTGATTCTGTTTATCACACAAATCCTTGTAACTCTGCTTCCTCTCAGTCTGAACTCATGGCTTCTCTTCATCATCCAAACCCTTGAATCATATATGCCCAGTGATCAGAATTCATTCTCTCACCATTTCTTCCTATAAGCATTCATATCTAGTCCTATGACTTAAAAAATATATTCACTCTATGTGTTTTGACTGCATACATGTCTATGAACCATGTATGTGCCTGGTGGCTTCTGAGGTCAGAAAAGTGTTTGGGGGATCCCTGGAACTAGAATAACAGCTGGTTATTAACTTCCCTGTAGATGCTGGGAAATAAACCTGGGCCATGCCCAACAGCAGCGAACCCTCTCACCCACTGAGGTACTTGTCTAACCCCCTTGTCCAATGACTTTTAACAACAGATCTACTCTGGTAAGTCCACAGTTGTCTAACTGCAGACATCTCATCCTGGGGTGGGTGGTGGGAACAGGAAGGCTCCTGAGACTCATGAAGTAAATGAAGATCACATGTCTGAAAAAGCTGACAAGGTTTCACAAGGCCCCTTCCTAAGGTTAGAGAAGAAGCAAACAGCCTTTGAGGAGGAAGACAGGTGTCAACCTGCCTGTGATTCACACAGAGAACCACAGGGTCACAGATTTATGACTCAAGTCACTCATGTTGGTTACAACTTTGGTGATGTAGCTCTCATCCTGCTCCCATAAGCAGCCACAATAAAGACTTATTGGTTCGACAAGTTGAACTTTTATATGACAATTTTGTTGTTGTTGTTGATCATTGATTCCCTATTGGGGCCGTCATTGTGCCACGTTTCCCAGGAAAATTCTCATACAACAGTCTAATTCTCTTTCTCTGTTCATTTTCTCACTCTTTAGTACTGTGCCAGCTAGTTGTTTTTTCTCAAGTTGACATAAACTAGAATCATCTGTAGAGGGAAACTCAAGAGAGCAAACGCCTCTATGGGATTGTCCCATAGGCAAGCTTATGTGACATTTTCATGATTAATGGTTGATGTGAGAAGTCTCAGCAAGCCATGGGGACTGCTATCACTGGGCAGGTGGTCTATGGGTTGTATTAAAAAAAGCTGAGCAAGCCATGGAAAACACACAAGTAAGCTGTATCCCTTCATGGTCTCTGCTTCAATTTTGCCTCCTGGTTCCTGCCTGGAGTTTCTGTCCTGCTCTAAATCTCTAACCCAAACATGCTCCAGTAATGAAAACACAACTCAATATGAATACATGCTGTGTGCCTAGATTGGGCAGATCTAGCACTACATTACCATCTTCCACATTTATGAGACCCCTTAGAACTTGCGCTTTCTCCAGGCCATGTGCTTCTGCTCTGCTTTTCTTCTTCCTCCTCCTCTGCGTCCTCTCTCTCCCAAACCTCCTTCTTCTCTCCCTCAACCTTCTGCTCCACCTTCCCTTTATCTGCCCAATCATCAGCTCTCCTTTATTTTACAAAGTAAGGTAGAAAGCAGGTTTACAGAAAATCACCTGAGTGCTGACTCAGTCCTGGTTCGCAACCCCTCACAGGAGAACAGAATTAACATCAAATATAATTAGCCCCAGGGCTATCCACAGCACCCCTCTTCAGGGATGGGTTGTGATCTGTAAACCCAGTAAACCCTTTCCTTCACTGGCTGTTTTTCGGTTGATGTTTAATCACAGCCATAGGAAGCAAATTGGGACAGAAATAGATACCAGGGAGAAGACTCTGGCCACGATGCATCTGATTGTGTTGCTTTCCGGGATTGTTGTGGAAGGATTTGAGATCTGTGGGCTACAGAAGGCTGTTGAGTGCTTAGAAGCTTAGACGGCTGCTGAGTTTGGAAGTTAGGAAAATTGAGAGAGGTACAGACAATGGAGGCCTGACTTGGGGAGTTTCAAATGGAAACAAAGACCCTATTAGAGTTATTAATGTTATATTTTGAATTATGAATCTGGGAAAGTGAAGCCTTTGTCTTGTTGGGACAATGGATTCTGGGTAGCTAGGGCTGAAAAATCAGTAAAGGTTAAAAAGAGATGAATACCAAAGAGGTAAAATCTGGGCAGTATTTCCTCAGGATCAGCACACAGAGCTATGATCCAGAGGGGGACAGAACTGCATCTCAAAGACAAACTTTGTAATATAAGAGTCTCCCACATAGTACTCAATTTGATGGAGTAAAAATTGCAAAAGTGAAGGGCTCATGAAAGCCACTGAGGCTTTGAACCGTGAAAGTCCAGGAGAGGCCATTCATGAAGGGGAGGCTTTGGGTGTGGTGGAGAGCCCAGGATTGAAGAGGTCATGGAGAAAAGTTGAGGCTTAGTTCCTTGTGATGGGGTCAGTGCTCCTGAAGAGAGCCCAGGAGGTCACTGGCGAAAGCATGGCTGCACCTTCAGTAGAGATGCCCAACATTATTGCAGATGCCAGGAACTTGGCGACCACCAAGGGCAGCAGCAGGCATGGAGGAAGCCGTCCCGAGCTTGTGATATGGACAGCAGCAGGCATGGAGAAAGCTGCCCTGAGCCTGTGATGTGAGCTAATTTTGCTGCATCTAGAAAAGCAAGAGAGTTGAGCATGACTAAGCCCTTTGAGGAGCAAACAATCATGAGTGAATCCCAAATACCAGACGAGGGCTTTACACTCTTGGATTTTGGTTTTGCTGTGATCTGATTGTAGTCACCTTGCTTCTTACTTCCTGGAATAAAAAGTATGTAGCTTGTTTCTTATTTTACAGGTGGCTACAGTCCAGACTTTGGACTTTTAAGGAGATGTTGGACTTTTAAAAAGACTTTGAACTTTTAAAGTTTTTTTTTTAAAGTTTGTTAAGGCTGTGGAACTTTTAAAACTAGCCTATGTTTTTTATTATTATAATAACATGAAATCTTGGGATTAAAAATGAAAAGAAATGTTATAAATTAATAATGATGTGTTAATATGTCAAGTTAATAAAGGGTCAGCTGTGCTAGTTAGTTTTTTTTTTCCAACTTGACCAGTGCATGTGACCCCTGACCACTTTCCTATTTCACTTCAAGGATTCCTATTCTCCTCTTTAACAGCTTTCTATTGTGAAACGTGCCAGGTATCTTCAGTCTCAAGACATTTTATGTGTCACACGTGCTGCCCAGAATGCTTTGTGACATATCTGCCATAAACCTCACTTTAATAGAGTTCAGTCCAAAAGTCCTCTCCTCTAAGACAGTTAAAGCCCACAAACTTCTCAGTGTTCACAACCTAACAATCTTCTTTTCATATATTTCCAACACTAGCATATGCAATTTTACCAAACCTCATTTGTTTACTTATTCATGTCAAGAGAGTGCTTGGGGTAATGACCTCACCAATCCTAAGTATTCAATATATTCCAAGATCTTAGAACAAAACCTATATATAGCAAGACTTCTGTAAATGTCTGTTAGCTTGTCTTTTTCTATGCCCTGATGATGTCAACACACCACCCAAGTTTGTAGAATTTCAAGAGTTAGAAACACAGAGAAAAAAAGGCAACATTCACGAGGAGGCCATTGCTGTATTTAAATTCCCACTGAGCTGATTGATTGATACCTTCCATATTGGAGGGAAGACTTTAATATCCAAGATGTGCCAAGGGAGATGAAACATTACATCCTTCAAGGAAGCTTACTAAGGCTCAGTATAAGCAGTATATATAATATATAATATATAATATATAATATATAATATATAATATATAATATAATATATAATATATAATATATAATATATAATATATAATATATAATATATAATATATAATATATAATATATATATTAGCAGTATATATATTAGCAGTACAGACTTCTGAGAGACACACTCAGACAAACTGAGATGCTTGGAAAAGATGTTCTCCAACCCATTGAGCCTGTATGTTGTATGGTATGTGTCTTAGTTAGGGTTTTACTACTGTGAACAGACATCATGACCAAGGCAAGTCTTATAAAAAACATTTAATTGGGGTTGGCTTACAGGCTCAGAGGTTCAGTCCATTATCATCAAGGTGAGACCATGGCAGCATCCAGGCAGGCATGGCATAGGCAGAGTTGAGAGTTCTATGTCTTTATCCAAAGGCTGCTAGTGGAAGACTGACTTCCAGGCAGCTAGGATGAGAGTATTAAACCCACACCCAAAGTGACACACCTACTTCAACCAGGTCACACCTATGCCAACAAGGCCACATCTCCAAATGCTGCCACTCCCTGGTGCAAGAATATACAAACCATCACAGTATGCTACAGAAATCCAGCTTTCATGAGTTGCTCCCCATACTAGAGAGGTATTATGATGATGCAGTTGTCTTCAAGTCTGTCTGAGTTAGGATTTTATTACTGTGAAGAGACACCATGACCATGGCAACTCTTACAAAGGAAAATATTTAATTGGGGCTGGCTTACAGTTTCAGAGGTTCAGTCCACTATTATCATGGCAGGAAGTATGGCAGCATCCAGGCTGGGGAAAGGACTAAAAGTTCTACATCTTGATCCACAGGCAGCCACACTGAGCATAGCTTGAACATAGGAGACGCCAAAGCCCACCCCCACAGTGACACACTTCCTCTAACAATGCCACACCTACTCCAACAAGGCCACCCTGCCTAAGAGCACCACTCCCCATGTGCCAAGCATTCAAACACTTGAGTCTATAGGAGCCATAACTATTCAAACCACCACAAAGACATTTCAAAATGCTTCCATAAGAAACTTCTCACCAAAACAATCATATTACAAGAGCACAGGGAACATAGATATCCACCATGAGTGTTAAAAACGCAACATGAGAAACTAGTCTGGTAACTTCACTGCTTGGGACACAGCCATGTCCAGCTTGGCTCAAGAAATTCCCTAAACAATCCCATGCACTTAGAAAATCGTTGAGAAAACACAATGCCCAAAATCATTAATATTACCAGCTATAGCTACTCCAAGAAGCTTGTCAATCTCTGATATAAACATAGTTACATTCTTAAAAATCTAAACTAACATGAAACACAAAATGAGAAAGTCGGAAAGTGAAATAAAGAGCTCACAGGAAAGCCCCACCAACAGACTGGATGAGTAGAAGAGAGAATCTCAGGTCTTGAAGATGAAGTAGACGATATGGAATCAGTCAAAAAAAATGTTAAATGTAAAAAAGCTCCGTCATAAAACATCCAAGAAATCTGTGACACCATGAAAAACCAAACCCACAAATAATAGGTGTACAGTAAGGTGAAGAAATCCAGGTCAAAGACAGTGAATATTTTTTTATAGATTCAAGGCAGAAAAGTTCCCATGTAAAGAAAGAGATACCTATCAAGATATAAGAGGCATAAAGAAAACCAAATTGACAGGACCAGAAAAGAAACTCCCCATGACATGTAGTAATCACAACACTATATTTACAGAACCAAGAAAAGCTATTAAAATCTGCAAGGGGGAAAAAAAAAAAACATGAAGTAAGCCCATTAGAGTAACACTTAACTTTTCAACAGAGACTCTGAAAACAGAAGTTCCTGGAAAGATGTTCTACAAGCTCTAAAAACTGTAGATACTGTATCAGATCACTATATCTAGCAAAACTATCTATCACAATTGAAGGAGAAAAGCATTTTATGATAAAAAAATAAATTTAAACAATTTATGCCTACATATCTAGCTCTACAGAGAACACTAGAAGGAAAACTATAGCCTAAAGAGATAGTACCTACATTCAACAGGACACAAAGAATGAATAATCCCAGACAGTTATTCAAAAAAGGAAGGAAAACACACCAGCATAGCAAAATAACAGGAATTAATAAACACTAATTAATAATAACTCTTAATATCAGTGGTTTCAATTCCCCCAATAAAGATACAAACTAAGAAAGTGGATTATAAAACAGGAGTCATATTTTTGCCGTCTCCAGAAAAAGCACCTGACAATCAAGGACAGACACTACTTCTGGGTATAAAGATAGGAAAGAGTATTCCAAAAAAATATAACTGAGAATCAAGCAGGTATAGCCATTTTTGTTGACAAAATAGACTTCAAATCAAAACTAATCATAAGAGATAGGGAAGGATAATACATGCTCATTAAAGGAAAAATCCACTAAAGAATTTTTCAATTTTAAATATTCATGCACCAAATGCTAGGAACCAATTTCATAAAATAAACAATACTATAGATAAAAATAACACAATGACCCTAATACAGTGATAGTGGCAACTGCAATGCCCTGCACTCACCAAAAGAAAGGTCTTCCAAAAAAAAAACAAAAACAAAAACTAAGCTCCAGAATTAAATAAATAATGTCATATGAAATGTAAATGAAGAAAATATCTAATAAAAATTGAAAAAAATAATGTCATAAATTATATGAACCTAACAGACATTTACAGAGAATTCCACCCAACCCCTGGAGAATACATTTTTCTCCTCAGCAGCCCATGAAACTTTCTACAAAATTGATCATACAGTAGGATACAAAGAAAGTAACAAATGTAGAGAAATTAAAATTACATCCTGCATCTTATCTGACCACCATGGATTAAACCTGAATATCAAAAATAATAGAAGTAGTGAAACATGCAGAAGCTTCCTGGGAACTAAACGACTTACCATAGAGTGAAAATTGAGTCAAGGTCAAAGTCAACAAGGAAACGAAAAATGTCTTAGAATCAAATGCAAATGAAACATTCTAGACCAAAATTATAGGACACAATGAAGGACATTCTAAGAGGAAATTTTATAACATTAAGTGTCTGCATCAAAAAACTCAGGAGCCAGGCAGTGATGGCGCAAGCCTTTAATCCCAGCACTTGGGAGGCAGAGGCAGGTGGATTTCAGAGTTCGAGGCCAGCCTGGTCTACAGAGTGAGTTCCAGGACAGCCAGGGCTACACAGAGAAACCCTGTCTCGAGAAAAAAAAAAAAAAAAAAAAAAAAAACATTCAGGAGACCCTGCATTAATGATTTAATGATGTCCTGTGTTAATGACTTTATGATGCACTTGAAAACTTTAGATAAAGACACAACAACCACATAGAGCAGATGAGAATCCTGAACTGTACAAACTGTGTAGATATTGTAGGTTCAAAAGAAAAACAAAAAGAGTAGATGAAAAGAAAACTCAGGGATGAAGCTAATAAAAAAATTAACACAAAGAATCAATGAAACATAGAATTGGTCCTTTGAAAAAAATGAACAAGATTGACAAGACTTTAGCCATATTAACCTAAAGAAAGGAGGGCTACAAGTTTCTAAAACTAGAGTTAAGAAAAAGGATACACTGAGAAAATTCCAAGATCATAAGGACACCATTTATAATATTGTATCAACTACAAAATATGTATCATCTGAAAATACATGGTTTTGATTAGCACAGGGGAATATATTTCAAAGAGTTTTGTGGGAATAATTTACATTTATGTCTTAAGAAAATAAATCTTCCAATGGATATGCATCAATAGAACAACTTTTAAAAATCTATATTCCACCAAATTGGGAAAGCGAAAATAAATGGATGAGTTTCTCAATATATCCAAATTAACTTTGGTAACAAAGTTAAATCAAGATGGAAGCAACAGTTTAAAAGACATATAACTCTTAGTGGGGGAAAAACAGCAGTAACTTTAAACTAAAAAAAGCCCAGGAGCAGATGGATTCAGTGCAGAATTCCACTAGATCTTTGAAGTAGAACTAACCAACACCAAAACTCCCTAAATCAGTCTACAAAATCCAAACTGAAGAAAAACTCCTAAATTCTTTTGGTGAAGTCACCATAACCTTGGTAGCAAAACTACACAGAGACTTAACAAAAAATAATGAAATTATAGACTAATATCTCTCATAAGCATAAATACAAAAATTCTGGCGGTATTGATGAGATGGGGAGAGGGGAACACTTATTATTGCTGGTGGAAGTACAAACTTGGCCAGCCTCTATGAACCGCAGAGTGGAGGTTCCTCAAAAGGTTGAAAATAGATCGACTACTGTATCACCTTTGGTGGCTTGAGTAAGATGCCCTTCGTAGATCTCAGGCATTTCAATATTTGGTCTCCAGATGGTGCCTACTTGGGTAGGATTAGTAGGTGTGGCCTTGCTGGAGGAAGTATGTCAATGGGACGGGGTGGCAGGGTAAGGTTTCGAAGGCTCCTAACTTTCTGAGTGGGTATTGTCTTCCTGTTTGTAGGTTGATGTGTGTTCAGAACTGTAGGATTAAAATCCTGTGCACTGTGTGGAAGATTCACCTGTCAATAAAAAGCTGATTGACCAATGAGCTGAAGCAAGATTAGAAGGTGAGACATCAAGTAGAGAGAGATAGAAGATTCTAGGAGAGAGATGGGTGCTGGAAGGAGATTTGGCCCAAACAGATGAAATCAGTCATGTGAACTGAAGATCCTGTAACCAGCCACATGGCGGAACTTAGAATAAAATAACAAGAGGATTAAGTTATGAGCTAGTTAGGGAATGATCCAAGGTTTTTAGCCTAGGCATTTGTTCATATATAAGAAGTCTCAGAGTCGTTATTTCAGGGCACAAAGAGGCGACAAGGCAAAACCCATGGTTACACAAGCTGTGCCTACCTGTGGGCTCTCATGCTGCCTGCTGGGATGGTGATGGAGTCTTACTCCTCTGGAACTGTAAGCCCAAAATAAATCCTTCCTTTTATAGGTTACCTTGACCATAACATTTTGTCACCACAATAGAATAGTAACTAAGATACCATCATTGAACATATACTCAAAAGATACCACTTGCCCACCCATGTACATTGCTAGTCTATACATAATGTCAAGAAACTGGAAATAGCTTACATGCCCCCTAACTGACAGATGAATGGAAATGTGGTACAGTTCCATGATGGAATATTATTCAGCTATTAAGAGAAATAAAATTGTGAAATTTGTAGGTAAATGGAAGCAACTAGAAAGAAGTTATCCCAAGAGAGATAACCCAGATTCAGAAAGATAAATATTGTATGTCTTCTCTTATCTATGGATGCTAGCTTTTAAGCTTTAGCTAGGCATGCTTCATTTCATTTAGAAGATCCACAGAGGTTAGGTATCTCATAAGGGACTAGGCAGGAGGATGGGAAGGAAGAGGAAATAGAATATAGTCTCATAGAAGGATAAAGTGAAAATTAAAATGGGAGAGTTAACTGAGAAAAAGCCCAGAAGCCCAGAGACCAGAGGAGGGACTATGGAGACAGACAGCTAACACTGAGGACCTTTGGAAAACCCATATGGAGAGCACACACACACACACACACACACACACACACACAGCTTGGAAAACCCACATGGAGAGCACACACACACACACACACACACACACACCTAACTGGCATTTCTTTCACAAAATGCACATACTCAAACTGAAAATGCATTAGCAGCCCAGGTTAACAGGTCTACATTTCACACAACCACCAAAGCTTTGGAAATGCCAGAAGTTTGGACCATTTCAATAATGGAAATTATATTTAACAAGTCTCCAAAGCACCACGCAGCTTCTTCTCTGTAAAGGACCAGAACCAGAGATGTCCCCACACTGTTCAATTATGCTGGAAAAAAGCCTTCTCTTTGAAAAGTCACAGGGTACAGTAGTCAAGCCAACTGTATAGATGGTCTGAGAGCAAAGCCTTCTTCTGCCTTTCAGTCTGTGGGAGGAGAGAGGTGTTCTCTCTCTCTCTCTCTCTCTCTCTCTCTCTTTCTCTCTCCCTCTCTCTCTCTCCCTCCCTCCCCCATGTGCGTATACATGTGTGCACATGTACATATGTGTTCAGATGCGAGTGTGTATGCATGGACGTGTGAAAACCGAACGAGAGATTTTGTAGTCTATCACTCTCTACCTTATTTTTTGAGACAAAGTCTCTCCCTTGAACCTGGAGCTCACCGATGCAGCTACACTGGCCAGCCAGGAAGCTCTTAGGATTCTGTCTTTGTCTCTCAGAATGAAAATTACAGCCCATTCTGGCATCCCTGCTTTGTTTGTTTGTTTGTTTGTTTGTTTGGGGGTTGGGGCAGGGATTCTAGGGATTTGAACTCATGGTTGCACATCAAACATTCTACCAACTAAATATTTCCTTAGTATCTCCCCTCCCCCACCCTGTACATTTTTTGGTTTAGTGCCCTGCAGCCACTTTTGTCCCAGATTTAGTCTTAAGTTCTTCAAGCTGGCTTTTACATCCTTTTGATACATCCTCCAAGTTAGGTCCCAAACACCCAAGCCCTCAAAATAGCATTGCCACTGACAGTGTCCCAAAATGACAGTCTGGTCTCAGCTCAGGCTGGACTCTGAAACAGAAAGCTTGCAGGTGACACTCAGCATTTCTCAGACATCAGTGGAATGCATTTCCGCTGCCAGGCAGAGCCGGCACTTATCTCCCCATAGCCAAATGGGGCAACTAACTCCCTATTACCACTTGCCTATAACATGTATCAAAGCCCCACACTAACATCCAGACTCTTTAGGTTCCTATTAATAGGTACCCGTACCTCATATAAAGTACCCAGGCTCTTTTGGCCCTCAAACACCTTCCCCACCTAAACTTCCAGTCTAGGCTGTTCCAGTTGGCAGGTTTCTTGCCCATCACAGCCGGTTTCTTTTATAACTGGAAAGCCTTCCTCTACCCTTAATGCTATCTCCTCTGCCTCCCAAGAGGTAGCCATGGCAGCTTTAGACTCCACTAAATGCCTCTGGCTATTCTCTCTACCACCCGAGAGACAGCCGCAGAGCAATGTCATATTTCCAATAAACCTTTCTTCATTTACACACACTAGTTGTGAATTCCATCCATGCCTTCTGATATAGCAAGTGCTGGGTTCATCTTATAAATCCCCCCAGACATTTCTCAATGAAGCTCTGGGGACTTTTAGTGGAAACAGTACTAGAGTCCTGGAGCACAAAGTATACACACCACTGCCATTTCTAGGCATGCCATTGCCTCTGGAACTTTTCAAGAGCAAGAACATTTTTATTATTTAAAAAAAAAAAAAAACCAAACCCATGCCGAGCAGTGGTGGCACACGCCTTTAATCCCAGCACTTGGAAGGCAGAGGCAGGTGGAGTTCTGAGTTCAAGGCCAGCCTGGTCTACAAAGTGAGTTCCAGGACAGCCAGGGCTATACAGAGAAACCCTGTCTCGGAAGAAAAAAAAAAGTCCAGACTGGTATTAGCAATTTTATTTTAATGCTAAAGAATTTTGAGTCTTCAGTTTTATTTTATATTTCTCTTCTATTAAAATCATGGTTCTTAAACACGCTCACATATTTAGCTGCTAACTTTTCATGCAAGATTATTATAATAGTGTTAGAAACTGACTTGTGTCCTCTCTTCCCAAATATACAGTATGATGCTGTATTGCTCAGAACTTCCTAAAGGAACAGAACCAATACTGAATATGTGTATATATTTATGTTAAATATATATTTATATTAAATATATATATTTGTGATATATATATATATGGGTTTGGATTTCATGATCTGGGTACAGCAATAGCTATCTTTTATCAGCTTGGACTACATGATCTGAATAGTCCTACAATGACTGTCTCACACTAAAGAAGCTTAGCATGCAGTCCATGAAGCTCAATTGTCCAAGTCTAGTGCTGATGCCCAAGAGTATTCCTGAAGAGCCACTGGCCTTTAGTTCACATTGGAATTTCAAAACACCTGGATTCTGATACCAGTGAAGGAATGTAGTTGCAGGAATAGCAGCAACATAGTAGATGAGTGTGCCATCAAGAGTGAAAGTGAGCAGGTGAAAGCAAAACTTTCTTCTGCATCTTTTGAGTCAAGCTGCCACCTGAAGGTATCACCAACACTTAGAATAGTTAAGTCTTCCCCTTTGAACAACTTGACCAAAAAGCGCTCTCACAAATGTGTCCAGTGGCTTGCCTTGTAAATCATTCCAGATGCAGTCTAGATGGCAACCAAGATTAATCATCCAGACCCCAAAACCCCAGGGACTGTACTTGTAGATGTTCTAGTATCTAAAGACTTCAGACCTTAAGCATAGAATGCTGTAAATAAGACTCATGACTCACCCCTGCTGCTGCAAGCAGGGGCAAGGCAGAAATCAAACCTAGCCCCATGCTGCTCAGGGTTGAGCAGCTTGAATTGTAGCCTTAGGTTGAGGCAGGTTGAGCCTTACACTGGTTAGCTCTACTTCCCTATGCAGCTTCCTCATGATCTTAGCACATAGGCTATGTCCCACATCTCCTGTAGAGTAGGTTACACAATAACTAAGTAGCAGGGCCTCCCTCTCAGAAACCTTTAGTATGGAGAGCCCCACTTTGTCTCATTCAACTGAAGGCTGTCTGTGTCCCTGCCATCTCAGTTCTCTGCCATCTCACCAGACCTGATACGATCCAGTGCACTTTTATATTGTGGAAGCCTAGTCTAAAGTGCCTCATTCCCTGTAAGGAAAGAGACACCAAGAGTGGACATGTACAGAAAAGGACACAAGACAGTGCCCATCCACAAGCCCAGGAGAGAAGCCTGGCGGGGGAAGGGGGGTTGGGGGGGAGAGAGTAGATCCCAAACATACACATCAATCTTGGCCTTCTAGACTCCAGAGTGATGAGAAAGTAAATGCCTATGTTTAAAGACTTATCCCATGGTATTCTACTACAACAACATGTGTTCATTCAAAGACTGATAAATCATAATAGATGGAGAGCAACTAGTCTTATGAGCCACTTCCAATACTTATCCTCACAATATGCTCCACAAAGGTCACTTGACATGATTTTGTGTGTGTGGTAGATAGGTAAAAAGTTGTGGTGATGTCTATTTCCTTTCCAAGTGGGAGGAACTCTCACTCCGTCAGTGAGGCTTTGGCAGGGGACCTGGCAGTCTACCTACTTCCTGGTTGGACAGCCTTCCGCAGGTAAAGCTCCATGATAGTGCTCTTTGGTCTCTTAGGATTCTCCATGTAGAGCAGGTTGCATTTCTGTTCCTGAAAGGTTTCCTTTTTCTCAGCTGACCCACATCAGCAGTCACCAACCATCTGCTCTGTTGTTCTCTAGATTTCATTACGTTTCTCTTGGAAGATGCAGATAGTGAAATTAAGAAGAAAGATTAAGTAGTTCCATCTGCACGAAGAAAGATGAAATCGTTCTATCTGCACCCCCTATTTCCGAGATTTCAGACAAGGCAGGAAAGAGTGGCGGGCCTCTCAATCTCAGAGAGAAACTTGAATTGGAGAAAGAGGCTGCTAAGTACCATAATGAGGATTGTCCTCCTTCTCGGGATTCTCTTAAGGTATTTTTAAAAAATGAACAGGCAAAGATAGCCCAGAGACAGAAGAAGATGAAACAAAAGGAATTAGCTCGGCTGGTTGAAAGATTTGAGCAAGTTCTCAGAGAACCAAAGAATAGCAAAAGTTCAGATTCTGAGGAAGATACACCAATAGTAGTGCCAAAAATGAAGATTTTTACCTCCCCCAGTAACTTTAAAAGGTAACAGGAACTAGGGGACACCTCTTACTTTAAATCCTAGTGTTACTCTTTTATCACCCCTTCAGGCAGGACTGAAACAGGCAGCAGAATGAGGGGAAGATATATAAGGATATGCCTTGCAATGCCCTGTGTTTAAAGCACAGGATCAAGAAGGGAATGTGGTTAGATACCACACTCTCATTCCTTTTAAACAACTAAAAGAATTAAAAATTGCCTGTGCTCAGTATGGACCTACTGCTCCATTCACCATGGCTATGTTAGATGGCCTGTCTATTGAGGCTCTTCCACCTGCAGTATTTGGAAGTAATTGGAAACAATTAGCTCATGCATGCTTGGGGGTGGGGGTGGGGATTATCTGCTATGGAAAACAGAATTATTTGAAAAATGTCGGCAAGCAGCAGAGTTAACTGCTAGAGCTAACAATCTGGTTATTTACAAAATGTTAAGAGGAGAAGGCCAATATCAGGGTATAGAGAGTCAGTTATGATTTAATCCTGGTACTTATGCTCAAATTGGTGCTGCTGCTCATAGAGCCTGGAATACATTGCCTAATAAAGGGAATTTGTCTCAAGATTTCAAAAAGAAGGCAGGGACCTGATGAGCCTTTTCAGGAACTTGCCAATAGGCTGATTAAAGCATCTGGGAGAGTGTTTGGAGATGTTAATGCTGAAATGCTTTTAGTAAAACAATTGACTTATGAGAATGCAAACACAGCCTGCCAAGCCACCATAAGACCTTATAAAAGGACTGGGACTATTACTGACTATATTAGATTATGTTCCGACATTGGTCCCTCTTATGTGCAAGGTATGACCATAGCTGCCACACTACATGGAAAAACCATGCAACAGATTTTATCTCAACAAACTGGAAAAGGAAAGAGGAGGGTTAATGGGCCTCCTGGGAGTTGTTTCAGGTGTGGACAGACAGGGCATCTAGTGAGAAATTTGCCCAAATAAAACTAAGAAAAATAGTGAGAAAAAACCAGGAGTCTGTCCTAGATGCAATAGAGGAATGCATTGGGCTAATGAATGCAAGTCTAAGAAAGATAACCTAGAAAATCCTCTTCCTCGGGGAAATGGGAGAAGGGGCCAGCCCCAGGCCCCAAACCAATGTTATGGGGCTATGTAGTTCATTCCTTGGCAAAACAATCCTTTCAGGATCTCTTCTAAGCTACCCCAGGCAGCACAGGACTGGACCTCAGTTCCTCTGCCTACACAGTGTTAACTCCAGAAAGTGGGTACAGGCGCTTCCTACTAGAATATATGGTGCACTATTGCCAGGAACTGTAGGATTGTTACTGGGAAGAAGCAGTGTCCCTATGCAGGATTGATGATTGCCCCAGGAGTCATAGATGCAGATTATACTGGGGAAGTTAAAATTATGACTTCTTCACCTACCCATATTTCTGTCATTCAACCCAGACAGAGAATTGCTCAATTACTCCTTATACCAAAATGACAAAAAATAAGGTTAAAACTAATGTTTGAGAGCCAAATGGATTTGGGTTTTCAGATGCTTATTGGGTCCAAGCTATAAAAGCTGAAAGACCCGAACTAGTCTTAAGAATAAATGAAAAAAAAAAAAGTAGAGGGCTGCTAGATGCAGGACCAGATGTATTTGTGATAACTTCTGTTCATTGAGTCCTGAACAAAGAAATGATCTCTTACGTTGGGAGGATGAAGGAGGTCATTAAGGATATTTTCAACCTTACATTTTTCGAATTTGTCTGTTAATTTGTGGGGAAGAGATATAATGAAGGACATAGGTGTCCTTTTATACAGTTCAAATAGTAAAGTTACACAACAAATGTTTGATTGTGATTATTTACCTAACCAAGGTTTAGGAGAACAAAACCAGGGAGAATTAGAGCCCATTCTAGTTAGCCCTAGAAAAGGAAGAACAGGTCTAGGGTATATTTAATGGAGACCATTGACAGGCCTGCACTCCATGCAGATAAAATCACTTGGAAAAGTGATGTTCCTATATGGCCCTGTAGTGGTCTCTTACTTCAGAAAAATATCCTGGCCACTCAACAGCTAGTTCAGGAGCAGTTTTAAGCTGACCATACTGAAACTTCCAGCTCCCCCTGGAACTCACTGATATTTGTAATTGAGAAAAATCAGGCAAATGGAGATTATTGCAGGATTTACAAAAGGTCAATGAAACTATGGGGGCATTATAACCTGGTCTACCCACCCCAGCTGCCATTCCAACAAACAAACAAACAAACAAGCAAACAAACAAAAAAACACATAAAATCATCATAGATTTAAAAGATTGCTTTTATATTATTCCTTCGCATCCTGATGACTGCAAAAAGTTTGCATTTAGTGACCCTGTTTGTAATTTTAAAAAACCCATGAAATGATATCATTGGAAAGTTTTACCTCAAGGAATGGCTAATCGTCCTACTTTATGTCAGAAATCTGTTGCTGCTTCAATACAAGAGGTTAGGACCTTGTATCCTTCTGTGTATATTATTGATTATATGGATAATATTTTATTAGCTGATACAGCTGAGGTAGTATTACTACAAGCCTTTGCTCTTATACAACAAGCTTTAAAATCTTGGGGATTAGTTGTTGCTCCAGAAAAAAAATTCAGAGACAATATCCTTTTCAGTATTTGGGACATCAGCTATATCCTAAACAAATTGTAGCACAGAAAATTCAAATAAGAAAAGATAATTTACTACTCTAAATGATTTTCAAAAGTTATTAAGAAATATTAATTGACTAAGAACTCATCTTAAGCTTACTACAGGAGAACTTAAACCTCTGTTTGATACGCTCAAAGAGGATGCAAATCCTAATTCCCCTCGACCATTAACTGATGAGGGACAAATAGCTTTGCAGAAGGTGGAGGAATCTATAAGCCAACAACAGATATATTATATAGACTATGATCAATTGTTGGCTGCTTGCATCATTCCTACAACAGCTTCAACAGCAGTACTTTGGCAAAAGGGACTGTTAATGTGGATTCATCTTTCTTCATCTCCAAAGAAAGTGTTAGCACTCTATTATGAGGCTGTTGCTGTGTTAATACAGAATTGTAGGATAGAATCATAAAAAAATATTTTTGGGAAATATTTATTCCTTATTCCAAACAGCAATAAAATTGGTTATAACAAAATATTGATATTGGCCTATTGCATGTGCAAATTTTTAGGCAAAATTGATAATCATTATCTAAAAAACAAGTTGTTACAATTTGCCTCTATGCATGCTTTTGTATTCCCTGTAAATTTACGCATGCACCCCATAGAAAATGTGCTTACTGTATTTACAGATGGCTCATCTAATGGGAAGGCAGGATATGTGATTGGATCACATGTTCATTCTCTTAAGTTTCCCCCTGCTTCAGCACAAATAATTGAACTACGTGCTATAGCTGCTGTTTTTGAAATGCTGAAAAATTAAACTTTTAATTTGTATACTGATAGTCAATATATAGCTCATGGTTTACAATTACTTGAAACCTTTCCCTTTTTAGATATTGATAATTTCAAAATTTGCAATTATTATGCAAATACAACTTAATATAAGAGAACATACAGTTCCTTATTTTGTAGGTCGTTTAAGAGCTCATACTGGATTGCCAGGAACTCTTAGTGAGGGCAATGCCACAGCAGATTTGTACACCAGGAAGGATATAGGCCTTACACAGGAACAATTAGCCAAACAATCTCATTCTTTACATCATCAAAATAGTAATAGCTTGAGACAACAATTTGATATTTCTAGAGAATGTACATGTCAAATTATAAAGACTTGTCCTGAATGTTCTCAATTTCTACCTGTACCACATAATGATGTTAAACCTTGAGGACTTACAACTAATCAATTATGACAAATGGATCTTACTCCTATTTATGATTTGGAAAATTAAAATGTGTACATGTGACTATTGACACCTTTTCAGATTTTCTACATGCAACTTCTTTAACAGGAGAAGCAACTAAAAATGTAATTAATCATGGTCTACATTGTTTTTCTATACTGGGTGTTCCCAGTCAGATTAGAACAGATAATGGAACTGGCTATTGCAGTTGAACATTTGAGACTTTCTATTGACAATTTAATATTACCCATATTACTGGGATTCCTTATAATCCTCAAAGACAAGGCATTGTGTGGAATGGATCCATGGAACTTTAAAACAATATTTTCATAAAATAAAAAGGGGGAGTTATACCCTTTTACACCACAAAACTATTTAAACCATGCTCTTTTTATTTTAATTTTTAAAATTTTGATGTTCATAGATGTTCAGCAGCTAAGTGTTTTTGGCATTCTCACACTTCCACTACATTCCCCTTGTTGCTGCTGATTCCCTTACTAATGATGCTGATTCCTAAACATGGTGAAGTCCACTGGGCCTATGTTTCTGACCCACCACTGATACATCCAGCAGTGTGGTCCAGTCTGGAGAATCTCATGACCAGTAATGACATTCAACTTCTTGGATCTCCCTGGACAGGGGAGTCAATTTATAATAAGACTGTGACTTTCAATGCATTTGACTGTGATGGGATATCTGTTTGCTTTGTGAAAAATAGTAGAAATGATGGTTGTATTTCAGTGTTTCTTCAAAATTGGAAGAAAAAGGTTTCACAAACCGTAACTCATATCATAGAGATAAGCATGCCTAAACATTATAAGGGATTTGCTCCTGATCCTCATGAGCAGATCTGTACCCACAGAGAATGTGGAACAGGTATTCAACAAAGTTAGTTGGAAAGAATGTTTTGATCAATCCCCAATGTGGTTTAATGTTTCCAAGAAAATGTGAATTATTGATTGGGCAGGGAATCAGTCAAACATTGAGCAAAAGGAGATGTCCATAAGCCTTTGACAATCGGAAGCAGGCCATTTCCAATGGCACATCTAGAAGTTAGCTGCAGCTCTCTATGAAGTTATGTTGGCAATAGATTACAGAAAACTGTTTGTACATGTGTTAAGGCTCCCAATCCTTTATTAATTGTTCATGTTAAAATTACTTTTGTTTATTCTACAGTATTTAATGTAAGTTGTATTGATTGTATGCTTTCTAATTGTGTTAGTGTGTTGAAACCTGGCATGTCTATTATGGTGGACTATCAACCAGTTTTGTTTTATTGCCTGTGAATATTACAGGGCCTTGGTATTCTGAAAAAAGCTTGTAGGTACTGGAAGAAGTGATTCAGGCTGTAAGTAGAAGCAAGAGGGCAGTGGGATAGATTATTGATGGTATAGCAGCTTTAATTACATTCATAGCTAGCACCACTGCCTCTACAATTGCTTTGACACAAAAAGTTAAGACAGCTACTTTTGTTAATCATTTTGCAAAAAATGTTACTAATGTTCTGAGTATTCAAGAGGATTTAGACAGGTGTTTGGAACAACAGATTCATATTATTGGAGAGGAGATTCAGAGTCTAAAAGTAAGAAGCCATCTCAAGTGCCATGCCAAATACCAATGGATTTGTGTTAGTTCTAAAGATTACAATGACAGTCACTATAGTTGGGGAAAAGTTCAAAGACACTTGCAGGGCATTTGGTATAATTCCAACACCTCTCTGGATGTTTTAACTTTGCATACTGAGATTATGAATTTAAAGAATGCTGCTCTGATAAGCTTTTATGCTGCTGATATTGCTGATAAAATTATCCATGGCCTGAAGTCAGTATTTCCATCTTGGTCAAGCTTCAAGAATGGCATATATGGCTTGATCATGCTAGCCCTTCTTGTCCTGGGAATACTTTTTATTGTTGTTAAAGCTTGTCTTTAACAACATCATCATGTTGGTGGCCAAAGTATATGGCTTGAAGCCAAAAATGAACCCCCAGACAGTCATTAATTCAACAGGCTGGCAAGCCAAGGACGGGTAAGATGTGCCTTACCAACCTAAGACCTTGCTTTTGATAATGCATATTCCATGACAGGTAAGGAAGGCATTCCTGTCAGAACGACCTAAGACAGGTTCAGTCTTGTGTGTGAAATAAAAAGGGGAGAGATGTGGAGAGCCTTTAAGGGGCCACTTGGCAGGAATCTGACATTGGCCATGGCCAAGGAAATGGGCTTCAGGTAGAAATCTGACTTTAGACCATGACAAAGAAGTAAGTTCAGGCGGTAATCTTAATCTTACAAAAGAAGTAGGAACAAAAAGTGGAACAAAAGAAGTAGGCTTCAGTCATGGATATGACTTTGGGCTAGGACAGGGAAGTAGACTCAGATAATTTTAATCATCTTGATAAGCCCTTAGAAACAGTGATCACTGGAGTGATCGTGGACCTTTGTTTACTGTCTTGCTTGTTCCACATTGTACTACCTGCCCTTAAGACTTATATGTAATTAAAATAGTATAAAAGTGGAATGGGAAAAAAATAAACCTGCTTCAGTCCCAGAATTGACTAAGGGCATGCTGCAGTTTTGTCTAATTGTCTCTATCCTTTCAATCCTTGATCCTGCGCTGGAGAACCTGTTGACTGGCTGAGTGGGCTTGGTCAATGGTTCCCACTAACCTCACTCTGAGCAGCGCAGCTGAGATTTATTCTGGTTTAATGGTTTAATGTCATATAGGAGGAACCACAGTAAGCACTCATTGGCTCCTGACACATCATATAGAGGGAAACGTGGTAGGTACACATTGGCTTCTAACCTCTCTCATTCTACATTTGGTTTGTGACATGAATGTCTATAAATACTGCACACAGTGGGAGACAGTTCATTCCCGTTACATGTGTTTTCCACTATATGACTATGCCACACCCCAACCAATCATATTCTGATGGATACTTGGTATTTTCCTATTGGAGGATATTGGCATTTGTGGACACACAAGCATTCTTGTACATATACTTTACTAAGTCAATAAGTCATTTAGGAGCATGCATATTGTCAGGGGCATGCATATTCTTTGTTGTAGACTTGGCCTTGGAGTAGAACTCTTGGTCCATGGAATATAAGTACATTGAGGTAAAGTAGACGACATCCTTGTATTCTAAAGTAGTCTATCAATGGACTTTCTTACCAGGCTTGTTTGAAAGTTCTGGTTAGGGCTGGTGAGATGGCTCAGCGGGTTAGAGCACCCGACTGCTCTTCCGAAGGTGATGAGTTCAAATCCCAGCAATCACATGGTGGCTTACAACCACCTCTAATAAGATCTGACGCCCTCTTCTGGTGCCTCTGAAGTCAGCTACAGCGTACTTATGAAGAATAATAAGAAATGAATCCTTGGACCGGAGAGACCAACCGGAGCAAGCGGAGCCAATCGTGCGGGGGCTGACTGGAGTGAGCGGGGCCGGCTGGAACAAGCGGAGGCCCGTAAGGGGGCGGCCGGGAGCGAGTGGGGCTGGCCGGAGTGAGCGGAGCCGGTGGGAGTGAGCGGGGTCGAACAGAGCAAGCAGGGTCGAATGGAGCGAGTGGGGTTGACTGGAACAAGGGAAAAAAAAAGAAAGTTCTGGTTAACATCATGTTAATTTTAACAATATGATTTTCATTGTAGACAAGATGCCTATCTGCCCCCCTCCCCGCAAAAATAAAGGAAAGGAAGGAAAGAAGAGGAAAGGGAAATGAACAAAAACCAGAAAGAGAAAAGAAGAGGAAAAAGAACAAATTTCCAGTGAGAATATAAAGATTATCAAGACTCGTGTGTATTTATGCCTCCTCTGTGTATGGCAGAAAGTCAACTGTGTTTGCCAGTTCTATTATTGTAACATGACTGAGATAAAGTCAAAGAACCCATCAGCTTACTGCGACCCAGTTCTGGAGGTAGCAGTCTTTCCTCTCTTACCAAGTGCCCACTGTTGCTTGGGGCCTAAGCTGAGAAAGCTCTTGTCAGGACAGCTTGGCCAAACCATGGGCATCAAAGAGCAAAGGAAGAAGCGGTTGGGATCCCACAATCCCCTTCAAGTCAACGCCTCCATTGACCTCAGTTCTCCCACTTGGGGCTTCAAAGGTTCCTCTGCCTCCCAGCAGATCTGAATCTGGTTCAAGCCTTTAACATAGGGAACCTTGAAAAAACACAGAAGCCCTGGGTTTTGCTTTTCTAAAACTGAGTCTGTCTTGCCTCATCTTTCCTAAACTTCCTTGCCTGGTACCACGGAGTGTTCACACAGTCCCTCCTTGGTGCTCATTATGAGCTGTCCATAAGACCCCAGGTCTTGTCCGTTCTATCTCCATGATAGCACTGAACCCCTCATTACTAGCCCAAGCCTGTTGCTCATTCAGCAACAACTGTGCTGCTTGTTGCTGCTTCTTCTGTTGTCCGTCCCCCCCCCCCCAACCTTCTCCAGCTGAGTGAGTCTTTACCACCTTCCAAGGGCATGTCTTCCTCACCAAGTGCCCAGGTACACTCTAGCACTCAGGGCTCTCTGAAGATTCACAGCTGATAGGATGAATATGTCATAAACAGGAACTTAATAGATTGGCTTTCATGATATGGTCAGGGTAATCCATGAGAGACAGAACTGGTAATGCTAAGACCCTATGGCTGGTACCTTAACTGTCCCAATCTGCAGTGAAGGCTTGGGGGGCTGGAGGGGGTTGTTAAAAAGCCACTTGCCTTCAGTCCAGAAGGAAAGAAGGGATCTGGTGTCAGTGGAAGAGGGAGCCAGCAATAGCAGCATCCACAGGAGGAACAAGGCAGGTGAACTTGCAAATGCTGAAGACAAGGCTTTCTGCTGGGAATTCTCTTTATTCCTGCCTGTAGCCAGAAGCTGCCCACAGGAAGTCCCTCCCAGGTGTATCCAGAGGCTTGTGTCTTAGTTGATTCCAAATGCACTCAACTTAACAACCAAGCCTATCACCTCCCACCCATCCCCTCCCCCATCTCTCCAAAACTTATCATGTTAATATCTTAATGATTAGGGCTGGGGAGAGGAGATGGTAGTTAAAATTGCATAGTGCTCTTACAGAGGACTGGGTTTATTCCCAGAACCCATATTGAGTAGCTCACAACCACCTGTAACTCTACCTACAGGGAATCTAACACCCATTCTGGATTCTATAAGAACCTGAAATCACACATACACACACACACACACACACACACGCACATAATTTTAAAAATGTATATATTTTTTAATCCACAGTGATGGTTCAGCAGTTAAAAGCACTGGTTGCTCTTCCAGAGGACCTGGGTTCAATTCCCAGCACCCACACAGCAGCTCACTACTGTCTGCAACTCCTATTTCAGGGAATTTGATACCCTCACATAGTAAAATATGCAAGCAAAAGACACATGTACAAATAAAAATAATTTTTTTTTACTTCACAATGATTACCCAACACCCCTCACTACACAGGTGCCTACTCATACCTGACTAGCCTCAAGACTTGTGGTTATGTCTGACTAGAAAAACAGCTCAAGGCGGGCGTGGTGGTACATGCCTTTAATCCTAGCACTTGGGAGGCAGAGGCAGGCGGATGCCAGCCTGGTCTACAAAGTGAGTTCCAGGGCAGCCAGGGCAATACAGAGAAACCCTGTCTCAAAAAACAAAAAACAAAAAACAAAAAAAAAAAAAAAGAAAGAAAAGAAAAAGAAAAGGAGCTCAATGAACAACCAGAGGATGCCTCCACAGGTTGACACCAGACTTCACAGACCGGAAACCTCACTGGAACCCCAACGCCCGCAAAACAGCTGGGCATTTTGTCAACATCTGCCTGCTGCCTGTGCTCCTTGCCCTACAGTGTGCTAATAATAGCAAACACGTTTCCATATGAATCAACACATGGCATTTCCAACTGGGTCACTGTTCCCGATGGGTTGCCTCTTTCTGAGGATGAAAATTAGAAAATTCTTGTCCCTAAAATTCATTTGTGTCCATCTGCCTGCCAATGCCGAGACAGATAAACTTTATATAGAACGTGGCAGCAGATCAGGATAAAGGGAATGCCCTCACCACTCCTGTCTTCCTTAGTTTTCCTTCTCATTCCTCTCTTTTTCTCCTATTCCTCTGGCTCCAACCCTCATCTCTCCTCTACCTGCCACCTCATTTCCCTGGGATCCTGGCGTGACTTACAGAGTACAGCAAGGACCTCAGCTGGGAGAGGGTCTTCTGAAATTAGCCACAGTGGCAAAGAATCCCAAATTCCTATGCACTCCCCATATCGCTGTGGCCAGGGGAAAGGTCACGTGCCAACAGGGAATGACACTTTAATGCCCGTGCCACAATGCCATTTCTTTACTCCCCAGACGTGTGCACGTCACTTCCTGGGTACTAAATAGTTCACAGCATACTTCACACACAGTATCCACCCCAATACCCAACAAAGGTGCAAAGGAAAAGCTTCAAGAAGGGCAGAGGCTCAGCACTTGGCTCCAGTTCCCCCACTGATAAGTAGTACTTACTCTCTCCGCCAAGATCCTGCCAGGAGCTCCAGGCTGTATGCCTCCAGATGCTGCCTTAAGGAGGACACGCAGTGAACCTATGACTAAAGCAGGAGAGCACTGTGTACTCACTCACATCCCTATCCTTTCTCAGGTGTCCTGGGCTCTGCTTCCGGTGTCAAAGTCATGATGGGTGTGTTGGTCAGGGCTCTCTTAGAGAAACAGGATTTAGAGAATGAACATGCACAGCGAAAGGTTAGTTTGGCTTGCACTGTAGGGGCTGTCTGCTAAAGAGCCTGAGAACTTGGTAGCTGCTCCCTCGACAGAGCTGCATGCCTAGGCAGTCACAACATGGCATTGAAGGCCTGGAGAATTCCTGGTCTTCAGCCTGTGCAGAAGGCCAAGAAGACTGGGTTCTGGTGGCGATGCCAGCAGTGGCTGAATGTGTTCGCTCAACACAAGAAGTGAAGGCAAGTAAGAACGCATTAAACTCACTATTGCTTTTCCTTGGACCTCTTTATGTCTGGGCTGTTGGAGGGTGGAGCCCACCATTCTGATGGACAGTCTGCCCTCCACTAATCCTCCCCAGAAATGTCTTCACTGACGGCCGAGGGGTGTGTCTCTTAGTTGGTGGCAGATACAATCAAGTTGATCATCAAAATTAACCCTCACACTGGGTCTGATCCTTGGCCCTCTACTAACCCAGCCACACATGCCCCCTTGCATGTGACAAGCAGTTGAGGTTAATGCAAGATTCTGGCTGCTTTCCCCCAGCACGATGCAGATGCAGCCAGACACAGAACATTAGGGCAAGTTACCACTGACTCAGAAATCCAGCTTGGAGTGACTGTGTCACTAGCACTCCAAGCAGTAATTGGCACTGAGAGACTTGGAACTGCAAACCAGTGATTTCCAATTGGTATTTTTTTTTAAAAAGTAATTGACATTAAGTGCAGTCTGGAGTAGCAAACTAGTGATTTGCAAATGACACTCAATAGGAAAGCATTTATGTCAATTGATAGCGAATAGGAGGGAGTTCACAGGGAACACAAAGGGGCAGCTAAGAGCAGGGAGGAAAGGGAGTCTCAGCTTGGCAGGGTGCCACAAGAGGCCATACCCTGAGGAGTCCTCCCTCCTGCTCCCTTCCCTTCCTCTCCCCCTCCCTTCCTTTCTCCCTCCTTCCCTCTCTCCTCCCTCCCTCCCTCTCTCTCCCTCTCTTTCCTTTCTTCCCTTCTCTCTCCCTTCCTTCCTCTCCCCTCCTTTCCTTTCTCCCTTTCCTTACCCTACTTCTCTCCCTCCTCTCTCCTCACCTTCCTTCCTTCCTTCCTTCCTTCCTTCCTTCCTTCCTTCTCTCCTTCCTTCCTTCCTTCCTTCCTTCCTTCCTTCCTTCCTTCCTTCCTTCCTTCTGGAAGATGGTAGATGCTAGAGGAAGCAGGTTCCAAACACTTATACTGTAAATTGCTTTTGTAAGCCTCCTGGCCTCTTTCCACTCTCCCAGCTATCCCACCTGTGTTTCCAGGATCTAACTTGGGTGCTCCCCTCCTCCTGGCTCCCCTTAGCTCCTTGGCCCTTGTGCTTCTGGGTGAATGAAGTCAGATGAGACACATGTAGGTCATGGTCTAGAAGATAAAGAGCTTACTACAGAGCAATAGAGAAGAAAGTAGCCAGTGGTGAGTGGGACGATCTCAGAGGCAAGCTGGCTTTACACAGGGTTTTAAAAGGACATGGAAAATTGTGAAGACATAGGAAAGGAAAAGTTAAGTCTCTTGTAGCTGAGATGCAAGAATTCTATCATAACTAATAACATTTGCTTAAGGCCATCCCATCTATAAACCTCCCACTTCTTGGGAATTGCACCAGGAAAAGTCACAGTGAAAAGATATGCCCTAACTGCTTTGTGCAACTGTAGCAGCTCCTGATTTTATCCAGAGTGCAGCCTCATTCAAGGCATCTTGGTTATCCAAAACCAAATGGTCAGCCCTGAGTCCATACTTATGGGCAACATTATAAAAACTAAACAGGTTGGATTAAGGAGCATATGTGTGTGCAGGAGTGTGAGTGTGTGTGTGTGTGTGTGTGTGTGTGTGTGTGTGTAGAAACTAAACAGGATCATATGTGCGTGCAGGAGTATGAGTGTGTGTATGTGTGTGTGTTAGCAATTTGTTGTTGTGAAGAGACACCATGAACATGGATCTCTTAAAAAAGAAAGCATTTATTGGGTTTGCTTATCATCCCTGAGGGTTAGTCCATTATCATCATGGTGGGCAGCACAGTGGCAAGCAGACAGACCTGGAGCTGGAAACACAGCTGCCATTTCTATATCAGGATCTCAGGCAAGAGAGCCTGGGCCTTGCTTGAGCTTTTGAAACCTCAAAGCCCACCGCAGTGACCCACTTTCTGCAACAATGCCACACCTCCCAGTCTTTCTAATCCTTTCAAATAGTCTTCCTCCCTGGTAACCAAGCATTCTAATAAATGAGCCTGTGTGGTCATTCTCATTCAAACCATTATAGTGTATAAAAAAAAAAAGAAGAAAAAAAAAGACCATACATTTTAGAAGGAGCAAAGGAGGGATTTGAGGGAGGAAAGAAATGAGGGAAATGATGTAATTATATTAATTTCAAGAAATAATATATTATATATAAAATATACCTTATATTATATAATATATGCTATATATAATATGCAGAATTATATATATATATATATATATATATATATATATATATATATATATATATATATAAAATAAAAGAGAAAAGAGAGAAAAAGAAACTTTTCAGCAACCCTTTGTGAAGAGACTTGAGAGCCACCACAGGTCTATATGACTAACGCTAAGACACTCCACTCTGATTCTGCTTTGAGAAGCTCACGCACATGATTAGGTAAAGTGTATCCTTTCCCTAAGTGTCACTCTTTCTCTTAATACCCATGCTTAAGATCTAGATTTAAAAATAATTGTAATAAGGCCCAACTCTTCTGCATACTTTCTCGCTCTAAAATTCTACACCAAAGTCAAGAGTGCAGTTTACCCTGAGTAAAGGAAGCACAAAGGGAACTCTCCCTAGGCTGCTGCAGGCAGGAGCCACAGCAGGTCACAGGGTGAGAGAAGCTCAGATGAAAATCCCAGCTCTCAGTTCAAAGACAGTAAAATAATTTATTCTTCCACCACACGGGAGTGACTGTGTCCCAGAAATACAGAGGCAGGTACCAAAGTCCCAGATTCCAACATGGTGATGGTTTCATGAAGTTTTTATCGTATCAGAAGGAATGAAGTCATAAGTTAGGGCATTTAAAAGAAATATTGAGGTACTATCAGGTTGGCAGCTTTCAGCAAAGCAGAGAAATCTCTGCTATGAACGTTCACTCAGATGCTATTTGATGATGCTCTTAGCCTTTGGGTTGGTGGGAACTAGGGGGTAAGCTTTAAAAAGAATTTTACTTGATAGCCACAAGACATTAGATCAGAGTGAGCAACAAATAAGTTCCTGAGGGACAAAAACAGCCTAAGATAATCTCCTGTGGACTTGCAGCATCCCAACTCTCGCCAGTCTGAGAGATCCTAATCAGCCACATTCAACCAAAATAGGCTGCCTATCACAGTCCCACAGGAAATAGCCTTCCTATAATGAGCCTCAACAAAGCCCAATCACCTTCTCTACTTTCCCCGTGGCAGAAGGCCATCCATGATGTCTTAGCTCTTTTTAAAGGTGTTTCAAAGTCCATGAGGCAATCATGACATGATCACCTTGCTTAAAATCAGTGTGCTACATAGGACACAAGAGGTGGGGCCTGGAAGCTGAGTGTGGAGGACCTTCAGGTCTGATGAATTTTAACTAACAGGAGGCTGGCCCAGCAAGTTCTCTTTCCCAGCCCCTTGCTCACCCCAGTTTCTTTGTTTTGTTTGTTTGTTTGGTTTTGGGTTTTTTGAGACAGGGTTTCTCTGTATATCCCTGGCTGTCCTGGAACTCACTCTGTAGACCAGGCTGGCCTCGAACTCAGAAATCCGCCTGCCTCTGCCTCCCAAGTGCTGGGATTAAAGGCATGTGCCACCACGCCCAGCACACTCCAGTTTTTTATACACTCTGCTGGCTTGAGGCACTCTTGCCTCTGCCAATACCAGGCCTTGGCCTAGAAAGCTCCAGGCTCCAGGACCTAACTCACAGCCCTCCAGCATAGGCTGGACAGTGAGTGACTCTCCAAGGACAAGATGCAATGGGATGCACCAGGGCACACACCATAGACATCCCCAGGGACATGGAAAGATAACTAGAAGCTGAAATGCTGATTCCTAATACAACCCAACATCCCAAGTGGCTTTTGTATGTTTTATTTCCATTTTTATAAAACCTTGAAGGCTTTTGATACTCCTATTTAAATAAGAAAGCATATAATTATTACCAGTATAATCTAGAAAAGTCTAGGCAACAGGGACCCCACCATAGCCTTCTACACAGCAGCAGATGATCTGCCCTTCTGTACATCTTTTATTGACAGGGACTCCACACCTACTGCAGTTCATTGGTGAGTTTTATAATGTACATACATGGTGACTTTGTTGCAAGACAATGTGTAAGGAATGCAGGTTGTTGTTGGTTCTGAACGCAAGCTCCTAAGTGGGGGATATTCTAGACCAGGAACACTCTCATGAGTAGTGTTAATTGGCAAACAAACAGGTTTTGAAGTCACTATGAGACAAACCTGCAGGCATGTCAGTGATGGTTGTTTAGCCTATGTTGATAAGGTTGACACCTGGACTGACAATGGAGGACACAAGCTAAGGGCAGTGGCATTGATTGCTCTGTGTAGAAAGAATCTCTTGTACGCAGGATTAGAAGGTGGGACATTGGACTTCTGGGATTGAGTCAGGTGCCGGAAAGATTCAGACTGAACTCTGAGGAAGACTGTCCTATGAAACCAAAGGAGAGGTAATTAGCCACAGAGCCTGTCTTAGTCTACTTTAAATGAGTTCATTGAGTTATGTGCTTGCAAAACTGAGCTGAAGCTATTGGCCTAGGCATTTACTCTTACATAAGAAATCTCAGAGTTGTTATTTCAGGGAACTTGGGCACATGTGGAAAAGCCCACCCACTGTCACAGCTCTGTTTTCTGAGTGTAACCAGCTGCTTCAAGCTACTGCTGCCTGAACTTGCCCGCCATGATGGCACCTTTGAACTGTGAGCTGAAATAGTTTTTTCTTCTCCCTCCAGTGGCTTTTGACAGTGTCCTTTGTCATAGCAACAGGAAAAGAGACTGAGATAAATACATTTCCTAGAGACCTTGGTAGCCCAAGGGAAGTGTGCAGAGCAGACCCCACCCAGGCTTGGGCTTGGTCAGATCTGACCCACACAGACAAGCAAGGGTGAGAATAGGCAAGACAGGTTAGGACCCCCCTGGAACCCACACATTTGGTCTGGCATTATGCACCACCACCCCCAAATCTTATAATAACTATACACTTGGTACCCAGTTCCTTTATCAACACATAATATGCATTATAACCCTCTCTAGATAATGTGCTAGAAACTCAGAACTTACCTGACCCAAACGCACCCCTTCCCACCCCTCCCTACCCACCCTGCCTTACTGTTTCTGCTCTGGGCTTCACATACTTCTATTTTTGAACAAAGGTATAAGGTTCCCTGTCCCTGGTAACAACCAAATTCAGACAGTTTCTACTCCTGTATTCTCAGTGTATCATATTATGAAGAAGAGAGAAACCAGTCCTGCCAGAACTGGTGTTGGGTGCATGTATAGTAGGATAAGTCCTCTCATTATCTTTTAGGGAGAAACCCCCCCCCACGCCATTGACCAGATTTACAAGTAGGCATCCATATGATTAAAACCAGATGCAGTAGGGCAACAGTTCTCAACCTGTGTGTTGCAACTCCTTTGGGAGTCAAATGACCCTTTCACGGGGGTCACCTAAAACCATTGGAAATATCAGATGTTTACATTACAATCCACAACAGCAGCAAAATTAATTAGGAAGCAGCACAAAAAAAAATATGGTTGCGGGTCACCACAACATGAGGAACCACATTAAAGGGCAAGGGCCACAGCATTAGGAAGGTTGAGAACCACTGTGCTATGGGGAAGGGGCCATGCTTGGTAGGAAAAGTGAATGTATGATCTAATCTATCAATCAAAGGAGAGAAGCATTCAAACAAATTTCCATAGTAACCAGTTCTTCCTTCCCATGAAATCCATAAAAAGAGACCCCAGGCTGCAGCCTGGCACCCTTACATAACCTCACGAATATGACCCACTGTCGATCTGGGCAGGATCTTCCTCTACAGTCCGCACTATTGATTGGCTCCCATAAAGCATTCTTGCTTCATTTGCAAATCTGTATGAGTGATGATTTTCATTTCATTGGATAAGAGGCCAAGAACCTAAAAACACATAGCCAAATCCTGACCACGAGGGACGCTACTCCAAATGGTGCTTAAGTCTGTCCTCGAAATTTCCAGCCACATGCAATCATTTTCATATGTCAAGAAGGAACAAGAAAAGGTAAAAATTCTAGCCACGTTTTCCCTGCAGAACACTCCTTGATGGGCCCTGCTAATGTTAACCTTGAGAGACAGGGTAACTTTAACCAAAAAGAACCAGCCTTTTACCCGAAGAGACACTTGTTCACCTTGTTCCTGCGAACGGGAGGGGTCCCACCCCCACAAATGTTCTGAAGAGTGTTCAGAGGAAAGAGCAACGCAGCTGTGGGTGGCAGTGCGGCTGTGGGCGGCAGCTGGATTGAATGTGTTCCTGGAAGAGCGCACCATATGTTTTACATTTCGCATCCAATCTATAAATGTCCCAATAACTGGAGTCCATAAATACTGTGTTCAGAATGCTTCATGAAAACATCTCCTTGCTCACTGTCATCTGTTCTCGGAAGGACAGCTCCTTATTATTAATAATCCCCATAGCTGGGTCATATCAGGAAACTGGTGGGACCCAGGGAATCAGAATGACCTGCTAACCTGGTCCACCCCTACCCAGCTCCCAGACATTCACAAGGAAGAATCCTACAGACTATATCTCACTAACAAAGGCTTGGATCAGAAGCCGGAGGCTCTTTCTACACTACAGAGCTCTCCCTGCGCACTGTGGGGTCCATACTTGAATACCAGAAAAGAAGGAGGGTCATGGGAAGCTAGGAGGTTGAAGAGACAATGTGTTCAACTCCAAGCAGATAAGACACATTTTGTGCACCACTACACAGGCAGGCACTGTCAGGAACCCAGGCACACACAGGCTGCATGCAACCATGCACGGGCACACACTCAGACTGGCACACACACACACACACACACACACACACACACAAACACATGGGCAGGCTGATGAAGGCAAAGACTCGAGCCGCCAACCTCAAGGCCATATTGTATAGACTCCCACAAAAGTGATACTATGCCAAAAATAGTTACACAACAGATTACATCACTGTTCACTTTGGGAGTCCTTGAACATCCTGTGTCAGCCGTTTGGGGCTGACTCATAGTCCCCTGGATGTCCAGTGTCTGTCATTTATAGATGACTCAGACTGGATATCCATGTCAGTACTTTGATATCCAAATATAAATGAGTCCTCACAGCTTTCTATTCCCAAGTACAATGTACTCAGGCATGGAGCCCCATATGCCTGTGTCTGTCAGGCTATAGTCTTGTGTGTCTACCTCTGTGTTTAGGTCTATTTGTGTGTCTGTGTCTGCATGTATGAAGTTCATGTATATAGCCATGTGACTAGTTGCCAGTCAGTTTCTCCCTGCATAGTGTGTAGTGATAAAAGTATATCTTCTCTGAGCTAGAGAGATGGCTTGGTGGTTAAGAGCACTGACTGCTTTTCCAGAGGTCCTGAGTTCAACTCCCAGCAAGCACATGGTGGCTCCCAACCATCTGTAATGGGATCTGCTTCTGTTGGGAAACGTCCTCTTCAGTGTCTGAAGAGAACTGTAGTGTAAATAAATACATAAATCTTAAAAAAAAATTAGTATATCTTCTCTGTCTGAGGCCCTCAAATTCTCTTCAACCTGCCGGCTTCCCACAGTCCTCCTCCTTTCCTGGCATTGGAACATAGGTCTCATACAGGCTGATGTCTTGTGTATGTGTGTGCTTGTGTGGTGAATGAATCATGTGTGCACATGCATGTACAGACCTGATGTCAGCATCCTTCACCTTTCCCCCCTTTACTATACTCTACCTTTATATTTGAGACATGCTCTCTTGCTGAACAGAAGTCCATCAATTGAGCTAGGCTGGCTGGCAAATGAGCTTCAGGGATATACCAGTCTCTATCCAAAGCTAGAGGTATGGACACAGGCTGCCATGCCAGCAGCCATATTGCTTTCCCAGTCATGTGACATTCTGTTGACTACCTGAGGCTTGGGATCTGTCCCCTCCCTCGGGGAGAAAGTATTTCAATTCAGAGGCAAATGCTCTGTAACAGTACAGAGGCTGCCACTGTCTCCATCTTCTGACAAGGGTAAGTAGTTTCTTCAAAGTCCCTCAGTTAATAGAGAGTAGACTTGGGAGTAGAACTCAACTTTACAATTTCTAAAAAATTTTTGTGCACTGAGAACTGAACCTAAAGCCTCAGGCATGCTGGCAAACACTCCACCATTTAGTTCTTAGCCAATCCTGGCTTTCTAACTTCTGTATCAATGTCCTTCTTCATGCTTAGTTCACTGAGATGGTTTAGGAGGCCAGTTGATTGAACTGTGATCAGCAGGCAACAGCTGGGAATGTATCTAGAAGTTAGGCCATCTCTTGGGACCTCTATGTCAGATCCCAAAGAAACCTGGGACAAATGTCTAACTGAGCTGTCTAATAGCATCCCAGAGCATACACAGGCCACCAGGATCACTCGGTACCTAGACCTCCTCTCTGTTCTTCTCACTCTGTTATCCCTAAACCTCTCCTAACCCAGAGGCTCTGCTTCCATTCTCCCAGCTTCTGATTCCTACAAAAACCTGCCATTATAGCCATGTGCTTTCTTGTTTCTTCTCCCTCTGAGGTCCCCTCTCTTTTCTCTTCTTCTATCGTTCCCCCTCCCTCCTTTCCTGACCTAGTTTAGTCTGCTGGCCATGGCCAGTCTGGACTGTTCCAGATGCCTCTGGCTGAACTCTCCCTCACATGTACAATAAAAACCTTCTCTTCAGCTGTACTTAAGAGTGGCCACACGCCACTAGAGCTGGAGCTCCACAGAGGTTAGCATGGCCCCTGTCCAAGGAGGCCATTGCAAATTCCTGAAGCGTTCCATATTTGGGGGGCAGTTAGTGAGATGTAAAGTGAAGAAGTAAGGCCTGGAGAGATGGCTCAGTGGTTAAGAGCACTGACTGCTCTTCCAGAGGTCCTGAGTTCATATCCCAGCAACCACATGGTGGCCCATAACCATCTGTAATGAGATCTGATGCCCTCTTCTGGGGTGTCTGAAGACAGCTACAGTATACTTACATATAATAAATAAATAAATCTTTAAAAGTGAAGAAGTAAAAAACAAACAAACTGCAGAATAAATGTAAGCATATTCACATATGCAGTTTTATATTTATCTGTACATTTTGTTTATTTACAATCTGTATATATTGAGATAAAAACAACCACAAAAAATTAATAAGCGTGGTTGTGTCCCCATTTCATTCATGTGGTGTTGAAGCCCAGGAGAGGCATACATGAGCTCCCTGGCAAAGGGCTTTGCCTCTTCGAACCAAGCTACTGGCTTGGCCCTCACAAGGTGTGTACGGACTATTTGTTTCTGCTGGCTTCCGCCATCCACTACATTTGACTCCAAATTCTAGAATCTGTCTCCTCAGCCACTTTTTCCCTCTACCAACCCCAACCCTTCACCTCTGCTTGCTAACTCAGTAACTGTCCTCATTTTCATTCACTCTGCTGTCTGGGCGGGGCACCCAGACCTAAAGCTAGAGCATTGCATTCTGTTAGGAGAAGGCAGGCCTGGGAGGGGCCCCACAGAGGGAATGTCCAGGTAGCTAGGAAGAGATTCCCATGGAGGGATAAAAGGGAGATTCAAAATAATTACTTGTCTGCATAGCCTTTTAGCAGTCTCTTCTTTCCTCTGTATGCTCCAAAGGGACTGGGTCTCCTTCACTTCATCCCCAGCACCCACCAGGATGCCTAGCAGAGTCTCTACTCCATGTGTGAATGAGGCATCCACAGTGCACACATCCCAGCACTATGGTGTCAGGCTGAGGCATTAGTCATGGCTGCAGGGCCAGACCAAGAAAGGTGGGGTTGTGAGAAGGGACGGAGTCCCGGGCTGGCCCTAAGATCGAGACCCACGGGATCAGGAGAAGGTTGCTTTTGTAAATCCAAGAAGCAAGACAGTCAGAATGTAGTCACCCAGAGGCCTGCTTGCCACCATAACACTTGGCATAGACAGAGGAGGTCTCCAGAGGTCCACCAGCCTCGTGGCAGAAGCCATCACAACGTGCAAGTATGTGGTAGACTGATGGGAGAGAAAGAGATGAGGAGAGCAGGAACAGTTTGAGCATTTTGAAGAGATATGGAACTGGACATGCAAGGGTAGAGAGGAATAGCCTCTTGTGAGTGGCCAGCCCTGCCACCTGAGGCCATGGTGAAGTTCCAGCCCATGCTGCCACCGAGATCCATGTCTGGGTCTATGACCATGCAGTGGCAGGGGTCAGTATCCATGTCCGTGGTTCATATTACCACTAAAGACTACTGGGATGTCCCTGGTCTGGGCAGCTACCTGGGACCTTGTAGATGTCTAAGGGCTATGCAGAACTGGCCCCACCTCTCATTGGTGGCAACACTTGGGAGAGAGGCCCAGCACAGTGGCACTGACCCTCGTGGCAGGGATATGGATGAGCTGCCCAAGGGTGTGAGCATGGAAGAGCTGACCTTACCCCTCATCTGCCACAAGGTAGCATAGGTGTAGAGGTGATACCCTGCCCACCCTTACCTCTCACCACCTACAGCATCAAGAGACCCGAAGCTGGGGTCATGAGAATGGATGAGCTGGCCCTGCCTCTCACTAGCTACAGCACTCAGGATTGCAGGCCTTGTACCTCACCTGAGCAGCAAGCACAGCAAAGCTCTGATGGAGCAGGCGTGGGTAGAGTAGCATCACCGGCCCCGCCCCTTTCTGGCCCCGCCCCTCATTGGCCCCGCCCCTCACTGGCTACAGCACCTGAGAGAGTAGGCTCTGTGCCTCGACTGGGAAGCACAATAGAGCTTGCTGGCTCTGGAGGCATGGGAGTGAGTGAGCCAGCCTCAAGGGCATGAGAGCAAGAAAGCTGACCTTGCCTACTGCTGGCATTGGGTGGGTTAACCAGAGCAGAGCTGGAGCGCTCACCCTGGTGGTGCCAATATTGGACAGCCAGCAGACTGATCAGCTCAGCTACCACCCAGGCCCAGAGCCAGGGCTATGAGATCCATCCCAAAAATCTACATCATCTTTGAACTGTTAGAATGAGCGGGTCCTGCTGGTCAAAGCAGCAGGATCTCCATGACACAGAGCAACAACAGCATAACTGGGAAGAGTCCCAGTGAGGATCCAATATTGATGGTGTCACAGAAGCCAGAGACCTCGAACCAGAGCTTGCAAACAGAACTCATTGCAAAGAACATTTGCAAGTAAAGCTGTGTGGAGAGAGGGACATGGACATACTGTAGGATACACTGTAACACACTACAGCTTCCATGCTGAGATGTTTTCTATCTTGTCTGTTTTTTTGTTTTATATTTTCTTTTATGGGGGAGGTTGCAAGGGCAGAGGGCAGGTACAACAGGGCAAAAGATGAGTGGAAGGCATGGTGTGAAATTCACAACGAATTGATAAAAAGTTAAAAGAAAAAAATAGCAAGTAGCATGGCCTGTAAACTCTACCAGTTCACAGGCAAAGGACAGCTTTATTCACCAATCAATAAGGGGTCTTGGCCTCTGGTCACATGGCTAACTGTGATGAGTAACCATGACTGTCAACTTGATTAGATCAGGAACCAACTGAGAGCCATGTCTATGGACAAGTCTTTGGGGGTACCACTTGGAAAGATTAACAGAATGGAGAAAACCTTACCCTTGGCTGCCCAAACATAAAATGGTACAGAGAAAAGCTGTTTTATTGTATCTATCTGCCCTTTTCTGGCAAGCCTGTCTGTCCTGTTTCTGGCTTTCTACTGACATTAGAACCCATATATTTCAGCCTTCTGAGATGGATCGAAAACCAGTGGCTGTCCAGCAACGTTCAGGCCATTAGGATTAGGGTTGCTGAGCCATCCAGCTTCATGGACTGAGCAGTGACAGTGTCTCTGATTCTCCAACATGCTGATAGCCATTGCTGGACTACCCCGTGTGTGCTCTACAGATCCTGTAAGGTAATCAAGCACATCTCTTTTCTACATCTATTTATTCTACTGGTACTGTCCCTCTTGAAGCAATACACTAACAAGAAACAGGAGACCAGAAAAATCTATTTTCTATGGACCTACTGCATGAAGTAAAATAGAACAGGCATTGGAAAGTGATACATGTTTCCTTTAAGAAATGGACACATGTTAGATACAAAGTTACTTGGGCTAGAAGCACAAGAACTCAACATGGTGACAGTAGAAGAGGTAAGGGGCTAAGAGGGCAGGACTGGGTTAGCTGCTCCAGACTTGAAGCAGAACTGGAATTTTGCTCTGTGTTAGGCGGGATACATGGGAGGAAGGGACACCTCTCTGGGATTCTGCTGTCCTGAGATTGCCTTGGACTTTGTTGAGGAAGGGATCCATTGAGCCCAGTGTGGACTGAGAAACCTTCAGCTTCCCTCACCCACTAGAAGTTTTAGGACAGGATTCGTGGTCCTCTGTACCCCACTGCTACTCTCTAGTATTGTTTTTAAAATGATTTATTTTTTATTTGATGTGCATATGTGTATGTCTCTGTGTGTGCATGACCATGTGCCCATGGAGGGCATGGAAGACTCCGAGACTGTACTTAGAAGCAGTGATGAGCATCTTGTCACGGCGCTGCAAACTTTCTGGTCGGAGATATAGAACACTTCTCAGTCTCTGGGACTGTTTTTCCTTATGGCAGAGGGACAAATATAATGCAGCAGTCTTTTACATATTTCTGGTCTTCGTGTCTCCTTACAGGCTAACTTACATCCTGATGGGTATTTAAACTACTAGGCGGTGAAGCTTTAATGGAAATAGGAGATGAAGAGAAAGAAAAGGAGATCCAGGAAAGATGAAGTGAAGTTGCACACATAGTCAAGGACACTGACCAGCCTGTGTGGCTGTCCCATGTCTTGCTTCTCCTTAGCTCACAGGGGTCCCTATCCTGCAGGTGATGGAAACCAACTTTCAGTCTCCTGAAGTCAGCATGTTATTTTGAATAAGAAATGCTGCCTAGTGGCTCCTCCACATGGTTCCCAGCTGGAGGCACTGTTTGGGGGAGGTTATACAACCCGAGGAACACGGAGTAGTCACTGGAGCCGGGCTTTGAGATTTTATAACGTTGCGTCATTTCCGGTTGGCCTTCTCCGGTTTCTGAGCATGCGCAGTTGAGATGTGATCCCTAGTATTCCTGTTCCTACCCCAGTCATCTGCTTGCTGCTATGCCTCACCACTGTAACGGACTCTCAGTTCTCCAAAACCATCAACCCAAATGATTGCTTTCATTCATATGTTGCATTTTGACTATGGTATTTTATCACAGAAACAGAAAAGTAACTGATACGTGCTCCTCTCTCAAATCCCTCAACTCTTCTTCAAGAATATCACTAGAAAGTCATTCTGATCAAGAAAGCCCAATTCTTGTCGTACCCTAACTCAACTACTTCTAAGATGTGGCTGAGGAGCCAGGTGTGTCCTGAGGCAACAAGGACACTTAGAAGTGTTGATGTAGACTTGTGAAATGACCCTGGTGGAAATGACAGTCTGCCACAGGCCTGGTGTGTTCCTTCATGGGCTTCTTGGATATGTATGGCAGACTGCATGATGAACTAGTTTCCAGAATCTCAGCAAGATGAAGCACCTACAGAGGTCAAAAGGAGCACAATGTGACCGCCAGTGACCACATACCTGCTGCCTGGTGAGTGTGCGGTTCTTATGTAAGATGTCTTGACCTGTAGCCTTGGATACTCCGACATATCTAGCCTGGCTCAAGGGATGGATTCAACTGGAACAGTGAGGGAATCACACACACACACACACACACACACACACATACAGAGAGAGAGAGAAAGACAGAGAGAGACAGAGACAAGGGACAGAGAAGCAGGGCATGAGGGCTGGGATTGGATGGACTAGGCTTTCTGAAGTAGAAATTGAAGTTCCCAAAAGCTCAGCATATTTTTTTTAATCAAGAATTGAACAGGGAAGCAGGGTTATCGCATAAAACTGAGCAAGAAAATAGGGTTTATGGCATGGAGTTGCATCCAGGAGGCAGGCTTAGCTAGCCTCTGCAGGTAGCAGTGCAGTCTTCAGGCAATAAACATCCCAGAAGAGAAAACTACACTAGATAGTTTTTACACATATTGTCTACATTCAGACTCAACCCCCCCCCCAGACTCTCTGGGGAAAGCATTGCCATGGAGCTGAGGCATTGGGGCCCTTGACAAAACTGTACCTGTGTCAAAGACATTCACTCACCTATGACTTTACTCACTTGGAGATTTCTCTGTTCCCCATAATACTTCAGCAGCACAAACCCTTTGCATGCATAGCCTGTATCTCAACCCACTGCATCACTGTGGTAGCCCTTGGAGAGAAAAAAAAAATCAATGCAATTAGGCAAGTGTTCTGGATATCACTTTCATTGTAAAAAATATAATCTTTCATCTGTTTATTTCTGTCACCATCAAATTGACTTCTTAGCGTCTAACTAGGACAGGATTTCAGGCCTTGCTGGTCTTGACAGTGATCTCTCAGTTGTATTCTAATTATATCTTTTTTGAATAGAGATCAAAAAAATGTTCTTATCACTGATGCAAATTGGAGAAAGAAGTGTGAGAATTTTACAAGACGTATTGAGCCTGTTCTCTGCAGGATAGGATGCTTGTTAGAAGAGCGAGTGGATGCAGGTTGGAAGAAACCTCTGATGTCAAAGGATGCACCAAGATACAACCTACCAAGTGCCACATGGTAGCACTGAGTTAAAGGAAGAGGGAAAGGACCACAGCAGAAGTGGGATTTGGGAGGAACAACATAAAAGTCACTTCCAGCTAATTATCAATAAATTGGCAGATTGTTGTCCAAAAAGGTCACACCTCCTAATAGTGCCACTCCATGGGCCAAGCATATACAAACCATCATAGCCACTCTCAGACAAGGCCACAGGTCTCGGAGGCTTTTTACGAGGAAGCAGCTTGATTCATGCTGGTATTGGGTCATTGAGTTTATATCCAAAGTCTAATCCCAGAGCACGGCAGGGCTTTGCCCTATTTAAGACTGGTTGACTACCTAATATCAGTTTGTTTTCAACCTGTGAATCAAGAACCTTTGGGAGTCCAAAGACCCTTTCACAGGGGTCACCTTAGATCATCAGAAGACACTGATATTTATGATATGATTTATAACAGTAGCAAAATTACAGTTATGAAGTAGCAATGAAAGTAATCTTGTGATGGAGGGGGTTCATCACAATATGAAGAACTGTGCTAAATGGTCACAGCATTAGGAAGGTTGAGAACCACTGGTCTAACATGGTAACATATGTTAGCACTGGGTATCTGTGCCTATAGGGACATGACACTAAGGCTACTTGAATGTCATAGGCTAGCTGCAACACTATGACACTAAGGTCACCGGAATGGGACAAGGCTGCACATGTGTATACTTGGATACTGAATAAGCCACATTGTTTCTCTTTCATTCTAAGAAGGCTATAGAAATCCTATCTGAAGGGAATCCTATCTGAAGGGACTCTAGACAGCTGGACCATGGCGAGCATGGCTCTAGCAGACCTTGCCCTTCCACATTCCCTCTGCCTTGGAAAAAAAAAAAAAAAAAAACATAAAAAACCAAAAACACTGTTAAACTGCATCCCTAAAGCTAGCAGCCCCCAAGGCCTAGTCCCCTATTTGGTCCCTTCCTCCCCCTGAGACTGACTGCAAAGGTCTAGCTATCAAAGTATTGATGTCCAGCAATCAAAAGCCCCCTTTGGTTCACCTAATTAACATGCCCAATCAAAATACATCACTGCCTCCTAGCCCATTCTAACACAGTCTCCCCTTTTTCTCTCCTTTCAAGTTACACCTGCACGGTCATTTCCTGCTGTTTTTCTTCACAACAGAAAGCAGCCATGGTAACTTGTCTTCCCTGCTTAGTAAAGGATCTATCTCTCTGGGGAAAAAAGTGTTTGGGTGTGGTTTGAGCCTAATCCAGAGTTGGAAGGGGAATACAGGGTGGGAGGGTCTCCTTCACCCTGCCTTTACTGCACACACTCTTCTGGTGAGAAATTAACATTTTAGAGTTGTTTGCTGTGGGCTAAGTCTTGGCTTTTCAAAATTGGGGCAAATGCTTTAGGTGGGGGCCAGCAGTGGCATGTATTCTCATAGCAACACCAAGAGCATTAGATAGCCCTCCCTGCTCCTGCCCTTCATCCCTACCCACTAATCTAGAGGGAAGAGATGCCTGGAGCTTTCACATAGGCAAAGATTCCCTCGAGGACTTTAAAGAAGGAAAGTTGTGGCCTCTTTCTCACTCACTTGAGTCTTGGCCAAATGTGAAGCCTCTGAGACTCCTATGGGGGAGCTGGAGTTGTTTGTTTTCAGGGGCGATGCACCCCAACTGGATGAGTGCTGGGGTTTCTGGGGGTTCTGGGCCTCATTAGATGCTTAGGAGAATCTTCAGTCCTTAGGAAAGTGTGGGTGCCAGCCCTGGATTGTGAAGTACCCAAGGGTGTCCTGGGTTCTTTCAACTGGACACTGCTGGAATTTGGTGAGAGAGAACTAGGTGTTTTCCTGGCAAGACTGGTATATAAAGGGTTCTGCATGGCTCTGCCCTGCCTACACCACCATATCCACTGTTTCCTTCCCAAAGAGGCTGTGTCTTATGTTGAGAAGGCCCCAGTCTTCTCCAGTGTTCTTCCAGGCCCAGTAATCACAGAAGGTCCTCTCTGCCCAGGTACCACCCAGGCAGGAGTCCTGTGTTAGAACAAGGACACATTCTGACCTAGAGCTTTATCAGAGGGAATGTTCCAGAAAACCCACCAACACCAAGCCCCTGGTTTCCTCTGCTCCCAACCTTGAAGGTTCCAAAATGCAAGGGGCAAAATTCAGGGAGATCTGGGAAATGGGATGGCCGTCCCACTCTTGGTTGTGCCCATGCCTCCCCACCCTCCAGCCCCACAGGCCACTCTGTAGATTGTCCTATTTCAATTCAAGTTGGAGCTAATGTTTTTACTAGTAAGTGCTACATTTGAAAGATCACCCTAGTAAGGCTGTGGTAGATGCCAGAGAGCTCTGGAATAGAAGGCTGGTTTGGGATAACCTGAAGAATGTTCTGTGGTAGACTGACTAAAAACTAGAGGTGACCAGGGGGAATGTCTGAAGGTCAGGCAGCCATGACTACAGGACCCATCAGGAAAATAAAGGAGGGCTGTTCATGTACCCACACTCTCCCACACCCAACACCCCTTTCTCCAACATCCCTCACTCACCAGTCCAAGAGTCAGCCAGGAAAGTCCTGGCTACCTCCTTGTGCCGCCTACTCTACCTAGGCATGGAACCGTGTAAAAGAAATGGACTGTCCTTTCCATCAAAGGGTTAATAAGAAAAACTTCATTTAAGAAATTGTAAAGCAGTCTGTTGGCAAAAATTCAAGTTCCCCCAGGGTCATCATTTAAAATCAAAATATGTGCTCAAGGTTGAACTCTGAGCTTAAAATTACATTCCGCTTATCAACGTTGTTGCTTTAAAGTAACCAATGGCATAAAAATGTGAGGCCAAGCTCTGATCGCTGCAAGTGAGGCACAGGGCCTCTTTGTCTTAGGACTAAGACAAAGAGGCCCTGTGCCTTATTATTTGTCCGCTTGCTTTGGCAGGGCCACTCGCCCGTCTGCAGAGATAAAACTGGTTTGTACTGCTGAAATCCTTTAGATTGTACATACATTTTCTTAGGACCCCCAGTCCTGTTTCCAACAGAGGGAACATAGATCTGAGCAGCCAGCTCTCCATTTATATACCTTCACCTTCAGAGTAAAGCCCAAGTCAAAGGCACCCTGAGGGTTCTAGATAGTATTCTTGACCCTTTCTTCACAACTTTCCTGTCTCTGGGCCCCAGCCTGACTAGATGACTTCCTAAAGGGACCTAGCTCCAGGTGTCCTTCAGACCTCTGTGCTCTACTCCTCTGCAGTGAGAAGCCTTCCTCGACCCTCTTCACAAAGCCATGACTCTTAAAAGAGCAGAGCAATAGGATGTGAATGGAAATACACAAAGGCAGGAAGACATGGAAAGGAAAGATAGAGACAGTCAGAGAGAAAGAAAGAAAGAGAGAGAGATACAGAGACAGAGAAACAGAGAGAGAAGGAATTTACCACAAGGGACTGCCACACACAGGTGGTTTGGCAAGTGCCTGTCTCTTAGCTTCTAATGTCTCTAACACTGTTCCAACTCAGAAGCAACATCACTGATAGATGTAGTTCAGCTTTAATTTGTCCCTGAGAGAATCTAGAATCAAAGACATTTCTTTTCTACCATACAAGAGCAAGGAGGCTGCTGGGTTTTCCATGTCAAGTGTCCCCTCAAAGCCCAAGCGATAAAGCGATAGTATTGGGAAGCAGGGGAAAGTAAGGAAATGGAGTCTATGAGTCTTTAGATTGCTGAAGGGTGTATTAGTTACTCTGTTGTTGCTAAGACAAAACCTCTGGCAAAGGCAACTTAAGGAAAGGGTTCTTTGGCCTCAGGATTTAAGGGTCCAGTCCATCACAACAGGGCAGTCGTGGCAGCGGGAGTGTGAGGTGGCAGGTCACGTGGTATCCACAGTCAGTGAGTAGAGAGAGATGGTGCCCAGTATCTGTTTTCTTTCTCAGCCTAGGACTCCAGGCCACGGAAGGGTAGAAAACTCAGCTAGGGTGGGGCTTCTCACCTCTATTAACTCAAGCTAGAACTCCAGCACAGATGTGCCCACAGGTGTCCTAGATTGTGTGAAGTTAATTCTAGGTTTGTGTGGATCAATATTAACCATCACTAGGGTATGTCCTTGAAGTGTATAATGCGATCCTGGCCCCTTCCTTACTCTCTTCTGCTGCCTCTCCATGAGATAGGCATATTTCCCCACTAAGCTGTCCCCGTCACAGCTGTCCCACCCAGCAGAGACTCACAGTGATGAGCCTCCCCAGTCCTGTATTGGAACCTCCAAAACCCATTTGTGTTAATAACTCTCTCAGGTACATTGACATTACAGTGTCATAAAGCTTAGTAGACACAGGCCACAGAGTGAGAAAGACACAAATCCCATTCACAGAGAATGACTCAGCACCCCAGACTTCTGCCAGCAAAGAGGCATCCTCCAGTATCAGAAAGGGCATCTAACCAGTGGCCAGGCCCCAAGATCTCTGCAATGGGGCATAGCTCTCTGCTCTGTTCCCTCCCTTCTACCACCTCTCTTTCCCCTCTACTGTGCCATCCAGGGCAGCAAGTCTGCTTGCACCTTGCTGGTCCCCCACCCACCCCCACCCAAAGTCCCTCAAAGAGGTGGAATGGTGTCTACTTCCTTTACCTGAGATGCTGTGAGAACGCCAGAGGAGCTGGATGGTGTGGGGAAGGGTGGACTATGAGCAGGGAGGTCTTCCAGGTGGAAGTGGGATAGCATCGAGCACCATTTAATGCTGAGTCTAACCACTTGCGCTCTCTCTCTCTATCTCTCTCTCTCTCTCCCTCTCTCTCCCCTTGCCACACGGCTCCCCCACACAAGCACACACATACATTGTATCTTTATTCGATCACTAAACTATTGCTAATTATAGCCAATGGGGGGAAAACCACATCCCATGGCTGGACACATTCTGTTCATAATTAATTAGAACTAATTGATTAGATACATTTACTAATGTGTGGTTTTATGGTCAGAATGATATGTAACCAAATCCTACCCAGCAAAACTGCTCACAGGGAGCCGATCAATGAGAGCTGCTGGGGTGGTGGTGAGGGGGGGCAGTTTTCTCAACAGTGTCCAGGTCAGGCCTTTCCCTGGGCATCCTTCTAAGCACACTTCAGCACTTGCAGAGAGCTACAGGCTTCCCTGGTCTACACTGGCCAACCTACAGACTCCTGCCCTAGGTGCCTGACAGGATAGTGCAGACTGTGGGTGGGTGGGTAGGCCTTAGGGAGCTACTCCCTCCCAGTACTGCCTGGAGTCTTCCAGCCACAGCTAGATAGGCTCTTTGACAGCTGTCCAAATCCTCCCCCCAAAGCAGATTTAGCATTTGGAGGTAAATATGGATCCAGCCTGTAGGCACCTGTCTGCTGAGCAGATGCGGGTCCGCTGAGATCTGGTTCCAAACACTGCTGACTTGCAAGAGTTGATCTGGGCTGCTCTGCCTCCCATCCTTTCCCTCTTACCTTCTTTTTTAACCTCTTGATTTTAGGAATTATGACACTGAAGCAGAGAACTAGAACTAATGGACGTTGTCATCAACTCTGCAATTCTGACGGAATAGGAGAAACAATATATTGGTTCCTTCTTGTCAACTTGAGATAAGCTAGGGTCACCAGGGAAGAGGGAACTTTGGTTGAGCAATTGCCTCCATCAGATTGGCCTGAGGGTATGTCTGGGTGGGGGCATTTTCTTTATTGATGACTGACGTGGGCAATGCCACTGCTGGGCAGGTGGTCCTGGGTTACATTTAAAAAAAAAAAAAAGCCAGCAAGCATCTTTCCACCATGGTTCAGTTCCTCTCTCTGCCCCACCTCAGCTTCCCTCAATGATGGGCTATGGTTGGGATCTGTCAACCAAATAACCTTTTCCTCCCAGAGCTGCTTTGGTCATGGTGTTTCATCATAGCAATGGACAGCAAACTGAAACCAAAAACTGGTACCAGAAAGTGGGCTATTGCTGTGACAGACAGAACCATGTTGTTTGTAGGGAGGAAGAGTTGTGGAAGTATTTGGAACATTGGGCTGGAAGAAGCATTGAGCATTGGGGGCCTCAGGGAGCCATCCTGTGGGAGCCTGGAAGATAAGAGTGTTGAGGGAAATGCAGAGAATGGAAGCCTGGCCTGTGAGGTTTCAGAGGGAAGCAAAGATTCCATAAGGACCGTTTGTGTGAAATAATTGCCTTACTAGGATAAAGGATGCTGGTTAGCTAGGACAGAAAACTCAGCTGTGATTAACAGAGACCGGTATCAATGAATGAAATCTTCAGACAAGTATGTCCTCAGGGTCAGCACATGGAGGCTGTGGTCCAGAAAGAGCCAAGGCTGTATAAAGTGCTGGCAGCAGAACCTGGTTGTGTGTAAGAGTCTCCCTGGTGCTACTGGCTTTGAAGGCACAAGGGGATCATGGAAAGCTGCTGATAGCGTTTGGCTCTGTAAGAGGTCATTGTGATGATGCAGCCGCAGCTGCAGTGGAGCCCCCAGAGTTGAAGGGCTTTTGAGAACCTGAGGCATTGCACCATGTGGCAGGGCTAGCGTCCCTAAAGAGAGGCCAGGAGGCCACTGAGGAAGATGAAGCCTCAGGTGTAGCAGAGACCCTAGCACACTGGAGACAATAGGTCCATGGGTTGTATCAAAGAAGTTAACCCTTTTCTCCCCAAGTTGCTTTTGGTCATAATGTTCATCACAACAATAGAAACCAAACAAGCCAAAATAGAAGAGCTAGTGTGTTACTTACTTTTCTCATTGCTGTGGTAAAATACCCAACAGAAACAACTTAAGGAGGGATTTACTGCAGCTCATAGTTTGAGGGCAGAATCCACAATGAACAAGGATGGCATGGCTGGGGAGGGGGGTCTGGCGCAGCTGGTTATTCAACTGGAGACTTTATACCATGATGCTTCCCACATTTAGGGTTGGTTTTCCCACCCCAGTCTAGAGACTCCCTGACAGACACACCCACAGGCTTGTCTTCTCAATGATTCTGTCTAGTTCCTGCCAAATCTCCTATGTTGACAATCACATCTCTGGTAATGGAAAGTTCCTTACTTAGGGAGGAACCAGGGTCATGAGTCTATTTTCTGCCTTCCCTACAAGGCCTCTCTTTGTGGGAGCTGAGTCCTAGGGTAGATCCCTTCCTGGCTGTCATAGAAGGATACCCAGAACACATGGCCTTCTCCCTCAGGCACCAAACTAAGGTTCTGAACTTGACCCTGATTAGTCAGATGTAAGAACTTGCAATTCTGTGTGGACTAGTCAGGCTTGGGAGAAAGGAGACAGAAGTGAGCTTGAATTGGTGTCTGTAGGGGCTGCAACCATGCCCAACATAACACTGTCTTCATAGATTGTGCATGACAGTGGTTGTTATGGTCACACTAAATTTATAAAGCATAAAGTAAGGCAGCCAACTCCTTATCAAGGGGTTTCCACCTTAGATTATACAAACTATTTTTTTTGTTGTTGTTTTTTTTTCGAGACAGGGTTTCTCTGTATAGCCCTGGCTGTCCTGGAACTCACTTTGTAGACCAGGCTGGCCTCGAACTCAGAAATCCACCTGCCTCTGCCTCCCGAGTGCTGGGACTAAAGGCGTGCGCCACCACGCCCGGCACAAACTATTTTCTGCATGGTTTTACATGTTCATTTGGTCTTTAGAATTATTTCTTTCTCCAGTAACCCCTATTCCCCTGCCTCTCTCTCTCGTGCATGTATATATGTATGTACATATGTATGTATATATGTATGTATTTATGTGTGTGAGAAGACATGCATATGAAGAGAAGACCAAAGCCCACTTCAGATGTCATTACTCAAGAACAAACTATCCACCAAAACCCAAGTTTACCAGTTGTGCTGGGATAACTGGCCAGCACATCCAGGAAAGCTGACATCCTCTCGTCACCCAGCACCGGAATTATTATGAGCACATGCTATCACAGTTGTATCTCTACATGGGCAAATGATCAACCATAGGTCCTCGTGCTTGTACAACAAACATTTTACCAGCTCAGCCAACTTTTAGATTCTCATTAGGCATAGCCCATCCCTTTGATCGGACATCTTCAGGCTGAGGGAGAACTTATAACCCAGGACTACAGCCAGGGCTTGGTAAGGGTGGCCATCAACTCTGTCTTTCAAAGAAGACAGCAGCTCCTCACTCTCAGTATTAGGTGTGAATTCTGAGAGTAACTCCCATCCTGTGTTGGAATCAAAACCCAATGCTGACAGTAAGAAGCTCTCCGGGGGTGTGTAGCCCTGGGCTCCTTCAGTGAGCTGCTGAGGAAACCAGCTGGGAGGGTTAAACTTGGTCATCCAATTGACTGCACTTGGAATCAACTATAATCCAGATTTCTGGGCACTCCTCTGAGGGGTTTTCTTAATCAGATTACTTGAAGTAGGAAGACACATCCTAAATCTGAGCCACACATCCTAGTGGCAGCAAACAAGAGGAAAAGGCAGAAGAAGGTTATTTTAATTTTTTCTTTTAAGTCAAAATATAATGAGATCATTTTCCTCCCTCACCCATGTCATTGTTCTTTCTCCATTTCACGGCCTCTGGCCTTCCCGCACCCCCCACACACACACACACACAACCAGATGAATGTAGCTTTCAACGCGCAACAAAATCTTGCATTTGCAACATACAGAATCGTTACCTTCCAAGTGCTTACCCTCACTCTAGTTGGCAAGTTCTGGATGCAGCTGAAGCACTCCTTCACAAGAGTTAGAGACAACTTTTGGGGGCTTCCAACATAGACTGAAGACCAGCAGCTCTCTGGGAATCCTCTAGGACTCAAGTGCGTAGGTTGGAGGGACTGAACATCAAGTGGATTCTCAGCCTGTCCCAACAGGTATATATAGCTTATTATATATGATATATATGATATATAATGTGTATATATATATATATATATATATATATATATATATATATATATATATATCAGTTCTAAAGGATTAGAACTGAAAGAATGAGTTGGATGAATATATATGTATGCATGTGTGTGCATGCATATATATATATATATATACATGAATATATACATGTATGTATGTATGTATATATATATATATATATATATATATATAGAGAGAGAGAGAGAGAGAGAGAGAGAGAGAGAGAGCCCATTCATCCACTCATTCTATCAGCTCTATTCCATTAGAGAACCTTGACTAATTTACCAGCTGACCTTCAGAAAGGGCAGGATGGTGAGTCTTTGGCCTAATCTAATTGGACCTAGTTTTTCTACCCTAGTGCACAAATCCTGATACTACTTTTCCAACACATTTACAATTAGGTCCTATATTTTTAATGTAGGTCTAATTCTGCATCCATAATTATTTCCTCAGGCTAAATTCTCAGGCACTGAACTACAAAGTCAAGGGTTTTATGTTGAAAGCTTCAGATGGGAATGTCAAAGTGCCTGCAGAAATACTGGATCTCACAGTGTGAGAGCCCTCTCCTCACCTCACCACCACAGAATAGTTATGACATTTTTAAAGGTTTTCTGATGTGGCAGGGGAACTAATCCTGCATTCAAATATATGCAGTGTGTAGGCTTCCTGACACTGGATTAGACCTGTACCCCACATTGCATGCCAGGTGGCTCTCCTGCCCTGGTGCTCAACAGCACACCACAAACAGTAAAGGTCCTGGAGCCTGTTTGAATCTCAACTCCACCCAACCCCAAGTTAACCTGAACTGGAAATGGGATATTTGAGGATAGTGGTTACCTTAAAGCATCTAAACCTCCATTGTTAGATCTGCATGAAGCAACCGATGAGATGAGATGAGATGAGATGAGATGAGATGAGATGAGATGAGATGAGAAAATCATGCCCCCTGTGGCATGTCTTGAAGAGCACACATCTGGTTTGGAGGGAGGATTTTGATAGACCACCACAGGGCACAGGTGTGTTCCAGGGGCTGCTATAGTATCCACTGAGAGGTAGCCATGTTTTTCTGGGTGGAGTTTACAAGTTAGAGTCAAAGAGAAAATGCATGCCAGGATATCTGAGGACAGCCACTTGGCCCAATTCTGGCCCAACTGTGTATGCCTCTGCCCTAGTTCTTCAGTGCCCAACCTGGCCCCTAAATAAACACAAAGATAATCTACTGAAAGAGCTTTCAGGCAGTCCTAATGCCTCACATCCCAGCCCACCGCTGAGGCGGCATCCTTCTGGTAAGTTGATGCCCTTAGTATGGTGGCACCTCCGCAGACAGGAGACAGAGACACCTGACTCATCTTGTGGCCATGTCTCTGCATGGACTCAACTCATCTGGTGCTTCTGAAAGGCATGGATCAGAATCCTCAGGAGCCTCTGACTACTTGTAACAGTGATTGTGGACTTGACAGGCTCTGCATCACCTAGGAAACCAGCCTTCTCCTTGGTCTATAAGGTGTCCTGGTCCCCACACACCAAATAAATACAAGATAAGGTGAACAGGGAGAGTCCTCATGGGTTGTAGTACTCCCCTGCCTTGGGAGTGGCGAAAGAGCCTCCTCTGATGAGCCTTGCCCCCTCCCAGACACTGCTGCTCATCTACAAAAGCAAGCCTGGGATAAGCTGATCTTGAAAGTGTGGGCCCTACCTTCACCTCCCCCTCCCCCTTTCCCAGTGTCTGAATACAGTTAATTAGGAGATAACACCTGCTAATTGTGCATTTCCTCTTCCTCCAACTTTCTCCCACCTCACAGTTCATGTTGGGCATTTCTCCACAGTAGCTTTACTCAGTCTTTATGGATCACTTTTTAATGTTTTAAACCTTTGATGTTAAAATAATTACAGATTCACAGGAAGTCTCTAAAAACAGCGTGAGGAGGTCTTCTGCACCCTTCCTTCAGCTTCCTGGAACAGTTCTATTTTCTGTAGGCTAATACAACATCAAAGCCAGGGGAGTGACATTGCTCTAAAGTGCACAAACCATTCATTCACTCTATGTCATTCTAGCTCATGGCTGGATTCCTATCACAACCATGATCAGGACTTGGGACTTTGGACCACAGTTACCAGCTTTCTCGATATAACAAAAACACCTGAGCAATCTAAAGCAAATGTTTATTGGGGTTTATAGTTTGTGGGTAAATCATGGTGGCAGGGATGTAAAGTGGCTGGTCACCTTGAATGGTGAGATAATCTATGTCAGCGGTTCTCAACCTTCCTAATGCTGCAGCCTTTTAATACAGTGCCTCATGTTGTGGGGACCCCCTCAACCATAAAATTATTTTTGTTGCTATTTCAGAGCTGTGATGCTGCTAATGCTATGAATTGTAATGTAAATATCTGTGCTTTTCAGGTGGTCTTAGGTGACCCCTGTGAAAGGCTTGGTCAACCCACAGATTGAGAACCACTGATCTAGACAAGAGGAAGAAGTATTTTGGCTCAGTGTTTTGGAGATTTCAGTCCATGGTTGCTCTTGGGTCTGTAATTAGATGGAGTGGGGTAATGGGGAGCATATGATGGAGGAAAACTCTCCACTTCACTGGATCCAATGTATTGGTTCCCCCCTTTTTCTTCAATCAAATACCTAACAAAAAGCAACTTAAAGGAAGGATTTATTCAGTGCACAGTGTCATGGCAGGGGAGCATTGCAGCCAGGTCTCCAGGGTCTCTGTAGGAGTGTATGGCTGCTTACATCACAGTAGGCAGAAGGAGAAAGAATAAATGCAGGTGCTCAGAAGGATACACACACACACACACACACACACACACACACACACACACACACACACATACACATACACACACACATACACACACACATACACACACACATACACATACACACACACATACACACACTTAATTCAGTCTGGACTCCAAGTCGAAAAGATGGTGCCATCCACCTTTAGGGTCCCTCTTTCCTCTTTAAATAATCATCTCTGGAAACATCCTCAGAGATATGGCCAGAGGTGTGACTCCTTGTTGATTCTAAATTAACCAAGATAATATGAAGATTAATCATCATGTTTAGGAGAGGTGTTGGGGGTGGGGAGAGTAAAGAGTTGTAGAACTGTCTTTGAGTGCGTGCCTCTAATGCCGTAGGCCCTATCAACAGGCCCTATTTCTTAAAGGTTCCAGCAGGCTCCAGGAGTGCTACCACATAGAACACACAGGCTTGGGGGGACACATCAGATCCAAGTGCTAACATCTTCACCTGAACAGCAGCGACAGCTACCGCATGCCACAAAGTCTCTAGACCCTGGTAAAGCAACCTGGCCCTCATCTCTTCACGTCTGATGCTCGAAGAAGCAGAAGAGTAGGCCCAGGAGATGACGAGTTCACTGGGGTTTACACCAATGTGGGTGGCGACTGAGGCGCATCCTTCTTTTCACGGTTGGCTGGTGACTCACCTCACCATCATTTGTGATTGGTCACTGTGTTAGCTGTTCTTGGTTGTCAACTTGACTGCATTTGAAATTAACCAAAACCCCAAGAGGCTGGGTATACTTGTGAGGGATTCTTTCTTAATCACATGGTTTCAAGTGGGAAGATCCAGATCTTTTGAGGTGGGAGGAGCCACCTTTCATCCAGGCCACACCTTCCTGTGGCAGCCTAAATAAAGGATATGGAAGAAGGAAGCTTCCTCTCTTTGCCTGCTTGCTCTCGCTCTAACTGGAAAATCTACTCCTTCACTGGCATTAAAACCTACTTCTTTGAGAAGTTTATATCCACTATATACTGAAGCTGAGACATCTAGCTCCATGGACTGAACAACTACTGGATTCTTGGACTGTATGTTGGTAGACAGCCATTGTTGGACTAGCTGGACCATAGACTGTAGCCTGCAGACATTTTAATAGCACATACATACATACATATGTGCATACGCACATGCACACATATTATATATATAGTTTATATATATATATATATATATATATATATATATATATATATATATATATATATACACATATATATTACATTATATATGTGTGTGTAATTCCTCTAGAAAACCCTGACTGACACAGTTAGTTTTTCTTTAATTAATGCTTGAATTTCCTTCTAATTTGATTTCCAACATTTTTCTATGTGATTACTCAGAGATAATAATGTTCTCACAGTAACAGAGAATAGAAAATTCTGGTTTTGTGGTGCTGTGATTGCTTAAAATAAATGAAGGAAAGCAGGAAGAAGTTGGCCAATTACCTAAGTTCCAACAAAACAGTCGGCTGCTGTGTAAACAAGAGTGTTGCCAGGCCAGAGGAGATCAAAACATTTGCGCAGAGGTTTGACAAGGTAAGGGATATAGAAAGATTTGCATAAGAATCTTATAGGATATGGGAGAGATTAAAAATGTAAATTCCTACTCACAAACAAAATCTTTATAGTATTTGGCAGAAAATACAAATATTTAGTGTTTCTTACAATGACCAAAAGGCAGCTTGAGGAGGGAAGGGTTCATCTCACCTAATAACTTCATCTCACCTAATAAATTCATCACCCAGTAAAATCAGGGCAGGAGCCTGGAGGCAGGAGTCACAGAGGAGTCTAGCTTATCAGCCTGCTCCCTTTAATCTACTCCCACTCTCTGAAGAGCTCTCTTAACAAACTCTCTTTCTACCACGTTGTTGTTGTTGTTGTTGTTGTTGTTGTTGTTGTTGTTCTGGTATACCAGAATTTGAACATTCCAGTGGATGCCCTCTGGTCTCTGATCCATGTCTAGGGTCTTGCTAACCCTGACCAATCAGCCCCTCCCAGAAACTGTGGATTCCCCAAAGACAGGAACAATGTTGTGTTTGTCTTAATTGATGCCTCAGAACCCAGAACAGATACATCATTGCTCCCTGGGTTTCTTGATGAAGCTCCTGTCTTGGTTTATCACTGCCTTCTGGATGTGGTGATGCTAGTGAGACAGAAGACCCACCTCTGCTACAGTGTCCAACCGTGGCTTGGGCTTCTGAGACTCCTGAGTTCTTATTCTCTAACTGCTCTTTAACCAGCATCCCCAGGAGACTGGTGAGGACAAAACCAGCAAAAGAGGGCAACTGGTGTAAGAAGTTGTGCATTTCCCATAAGAAACATGGGTCTTTCTGGGTCCCTAGAACCCAGGACATTTCCTAGAAGGGGAAGGTGCCAGGGAATTGGTATTGAAAGAATTAACAATCCAGGTGGTGCTTCCCGTGTGACACAAGTATAACAATTTGCCACTGCAAATGATGTCCCCCAAAGGCAGAGGTAAGTAGGGTAACCAAAGCCACTCATATTAGAACATAATGAAAATTCAATGTTTTAACACACACACACACACACACACACATACACATACACATACACACACATACACACACATACACACACACACTACATCAAAGTTAATTCAAAGTTGTTATGAAACTATGAGGGGACACAAGCAGAATACAGAATAAAAAATATGCAGTGTGAGAACTGGTTTTTTGTTTTTTGTTTTTTCTGTCAAAAGTAGCTAGACCACAATATTTCACAATATTTCACAAATCTCCCCCATTATGTGATATGCCTGTTGTCCAATTCCTAGACTCTCTATTACACCCTTTCCCTTGTGCCATGTGACAATCGTGACAAATTGTGAGGTTGAGCTTCCACCAATAAGATGAGACACTGGCACTCTCCACTTTAGAATAAAAATAAATGAACGTCTTGTTCTGGTATGGAATGAGAATGGCCTCCATAGGCTCAGACATTTGAATATTTGGTCATCAGTTGGAAGAATGGTTTGGGAAAGATTAGGTATGGCCTTGTTGAAGGAAGGTCATTGGGGGTGGGCTTTGAGGTTTCAAAAGCCCACCATTGCCAGCTAGAGCTATCTAATTATCTATCTAATTATCTATCTGTCCATCTATCTATCTACTATCTAATCTATCTATCTATGAATTCATCTGTCTGTCTATCTATCTATCTATCTATCTATCTATCTATCTATCTATCTATCTATGAATCTATCCATCTGTCTATCCATCTAATCTATCTATCTATCTATCTATCTATCTATCTATCTATCTATCTGTCTATCTATCTATGAATCCATCCGTCTGTCTCTCCATCCATCTGGCTTGAGCTTGGGTCAGATGTAAGCTCTCAGCTATTGCTCTATAGCTATGTCTGCCAGCCTGCTGCCATGCTTCCCACCATGATGGCCATGCACTCTAACCCTCTAGACCTGTGAGCCCCCAAATAAAACCCTTTCTTTTTAAGTTGCCTTGGTTATAATGTTTTTTTTCAGAGCAATAAAATTGTAACTAAGACATGCAGTGTGCTTGCTGGCTTGGGTTTGGTCCTGGTGTGCCCTGTCCTGAAACGAAACTCCTTACCAGGTTACTTTCACTTTATTCCTGTGTTTCTTGGTACAAGACAGAAAGTATTCTTTTTCAACCAGCTGCAGCTCCTTTGTTACTAAGAAAAGCTGTAGTTTAAGATACATTTTGCAACAATGTTAAAAAAATGTTACCAGGAGTATTTAAAGTATAACTGTGATTGTTGCCTGGAGTAATGCAAGGTTCAGAGGAGAAACGGGAGTGAAGGATGGAGAGGAGGCATCATTGAGAGAAGCCAAGGCAGGAGCTGAAGCGCAGGCCACTAGGATCACTGCTTGCTAGTTCGCTTTTTTACATAACTCATAGTGGACACCACCATAGTCGGCTGGGCAACCTCACATCATTTGTTAAACAAGAAAACACCCCCGGGACAAGTCCATAGGCCAGTCCCGACGGAGGTAATTCCTCTTCCCAGGTTACTTTACCTCATGTCAGGTTATCAAAAGTCAACCACACAGCTTCCATTACAGGAGGCAAAGGCAAGCAGATTTCTGAGTTCGAGGCCAGCCTGGTCTACAAAGTGAGTTCCAGAACAGCCAGGGCTATACAGAGAAACCCTGCCTCAAAAAACCAAAAAAAAAAAAAAAAAAAAGATCCAATGTGAAATGTCTCCACAGGCTCATCGTGTATTTGAACACTCAGTCTCAGCTGGGAAAGTTCTTTGGGAAAGTTTGGGAGCCATTGGGAGGCAGGGGTCCAGGAGGAGGTGGTGGATGTTTGAGGGTCAGGACCTATTGTCTTGTCTTGTGTTTGCTCCCTGATCTGTCCCGAGAGGGTTAGCAGCCTCGAAGTCTTGCTACCAAATCCAAAATGACCCCCATCACCATATCTTCCATACCACTGTAGGCTGAATATTCAAACTCAGAGCCAATATAAACCTTTCCTTTCTGCGGCTACCAGTTGCCGTGTATTTGGTCACATTGATGGGAAAGGTAAGGGGGACAGCCTCCTGTTCTTCCTGATGTCCTCCTGCTGCCATTTGGATATATGTGTAGACAGAAGTCTACAAAGAGGCTGACTCTTCCACTGGGCCTTCTGCAAGGATGATTACCTGATTAAAACTTCAGTGACTGTATGGTCTGGAATGTTCTTCTGAGTCCAGAGTCAGCCCTCTTCAGAGCCATTTGTCACCCTCGTCTAGTTGTGAGCTAACATCTTTATGACTGGTATACAACTCCTTTGGATGTATAGACACCTAACACCTTCCAACAACAGGTGGTAGCAGCAGCCCGAGTCTGAGGCCTCCAGCAGATGTCACCTCCAGTTGCCATATCCTGACTGATGAGCCTTTCCTCTGATGGATTGAAAATTGCCTCGGCTTGAGACTTTCTTTGTTCTGTTGCTTGTAAACACGTCAGGAAACTGTCTCCATGTTAGAACATAAAATTAGCCATAACCTTAATTCCTGGGCCATGGCCTCTCACATTTGGTTCCAGAATAAACTCCATTTTATACCCTTTGAGGTAAGAGCTATTTATTTAACAAACCTTCCCAAAGCTCTCTTCTCCTGACTTGTCCTTTTAGTTGTTAATTCTTCAAGTTCCTTGTCCAGGCCTTTGAAGATGACACTTCCTCTACGTGTCCTTCTTAGGTTTATGATGTTGGGACTGGAACTCTTGGCCATGTACAGGCTAGGCAAGCACCTTACCATTGAGCTAGCTCGGTCCTAGACTCTCTGCCCTTTCTCTAGGGGCTGCTGAGAGCAGGTCCCTTGGTAGTACCTGCTCCCCTCGAGTCCTTGTTCCTCCGTGATTTCTGCCGAGTGCCCTGCTCAGTGTCTCTCTCAGCAGATGGGACAGCACCTGGGACTTTATGCCCCTGTTATGTCCCAGCATCAAGTATAATTCCTGGGACATAGTAGGTGCTCAATAAGTAACTGATGGTTAATCTGGCCATTGTATACTATGAGGTATGAGGGAAAGACTCGGGGCTCTTTTCTGCCCTAACCACAACAGTGGTCACCATACCTCTTAAGAGGAGAGCTATGGAATGTCATCTACCAAGCGTGGACAGTTCATTTCCCTCTTGAACCTTCAGCAGCTATGATAACCCACACAAATGCTGCAGAAGACTTAGCCCACTAACTTTCTTGAGTGTGTGTGGGGGTGGAGGGGTGTCACAAAGCCCCACCCCTTCCTTGGGATTTATAGGCAGTTAACACGGCTGCTGAGAGAAAGATGTTTTTTTCAGAGGTCTATCCAACTGTAAGTTCCCCCATGTTTCTTCAAATTAACCATTCACCCGCATTTCAGTAAGCAATTCTGTAAGCTCATTGCTTCTTCCAGCTAGATTTGACCGGGACTGTTTCTTTGACATATTTTCTGTGACTGTCTGGGGTAAACAGACAAAAATATTTCACACAACAGAGCTGGGCACAGCAGCACAAATGCAGGTCTAGGGCTGGAGCTGGGCAGTGGACAGAGACTGTACTAGAGCTACAGAGGACAGGCATTTTGGTGTGGATGAGGGAGGTGGAACCAAGTCTGAGCATCCAACCAGCTGGCTCTGTACTCCAAGGCTGTAGAAAGAAGAACCCAGCAGAGCTAGTGTGGGACATAGCGGGTTCCAGTTTATCAAGCACTCTTTGGTGTGAAGTACTTGCGGGAAGAGTCAACACTGGACCTGCAGTGTCCTCCGCCAGCCCCAGCAAGCAAGTAGGGGTGTGAACATTCTCTTCCTAAGCCATTTCCCTGCCTTGACTAGGGAGACTTCCCTGAGGCAGGACACAACGAGGCCTGTTTCAACCCAGGCCCTGCCACACAGCTGTGTTACCTAGCTGGTTCTCAGTCGCCCCTGCCTCTGTTTCCTCATGGTCTTGCCTGAGACAATGTTTGGAAAAGAACAGACAGCAGAGACTGTTCACACCCCTACTTGCTTGCTGGGGCCTGTAGAGGATGTTGCAGGGCCGGTGAACACGCCATGGTGGGGAACAGGGAAGGGGGGAGGGTGTGTTTAGAGAACTGGCTCCTGCATGATGTCCCTCTGACCTCCACAATGTGCCATGGCAGCCACACACACACACACACACACACACACACACACACACATTAATGGCTCCCTAGCAACGTTCTACCCATGCCTCTCCACTCTGCCCTCCATTGCTAGTGAGCCATGGTCTGTCTATGCAGTAATGACACAGTGCATTCCTGGGGCTCCCTCCCACATCCACACATGAGAGCTTCTCCAAACAAGAGACCTACAAATTGAGTGGTTGGGCTGTGAGCATCTTCACCATCATGAGACACTACATGGCATGTTGTAAACAGTGAGCAGAAATCTGTCTGCATCCAGCTTTCACACACGGCCACACAGACTTCCTAAATGAACTGACAACATGCTCTGATTTTTGAGACATGCACCATTTAAAGAGACAGGGCCAGAAGAGAGAGTCAAGAAGTGCCCACAACCAGGGACACTGAAGTCACCATGAGATGTGCCTAGCTGTGATGTTAATCTCATTTGTCAATGGGGTAGAATTAGAATCACCACTGAAGCAAATCCCTTGGCATCTCAATGAGAGAGTTTCTAGATTAGGTCTACAAGGTGGGAAGATCCACCCAAAAAGAATGCAGCACCATCCCCTGGGTTACGCTTTGGAATAGAGAGTTAGCATCCAGGGCTAAATAAATAAGAGGAAGAAAGCTAAATAGATTGGGGACAAAGTTACAGATGACCATGAATATAAGGTCAAATTAGCCAGTGACTGAGAGCAGGCTCCTGTCCCCAAAGAACTCTCAGCACCAAAGCTCAAGGTACAGTGTTTATAAACGCAAACCCCACAAAACTCACAATGACATCATGCTCAAGAATAGCTCCTTGGAACTTTGGAATGTTTGTTTTAGCTGTACACTCAGTGGATATTTTGGCTATGCATCTGGCCATGGTCAGGGTCATAGAAAATTCCCAAGGAGGATATGGCTGTTCAGACTAAGGGTTAGGGACAGAAAAAGTGCCTAAGTAGACACAAAATAGAGTCAGGGTATGATCAGAACAAGTTGGCATTCCCTTAGCCACTCCACTAAATACCAGCATCCATCACTCTCTGCATCCTGACTGTATACAGCATGAGCACGAACAGCCTCCTGGAGCTGCTGCCGACATGGCTTCCCCACCACTCTCTCACTGGGAGGGCGAGGAAATTGTAATCTTAAGTTGCTTTTATCAGGTACGTTGTCACAATGGTGACCAAAGTCACTAAAGCAAAACCTTCCTTGGCCTTCTGTCCCTCACCTGGTCCCCCATCTGTCTTAAAAGCCCTACATCCTTCCTTGGCTTCCAAATAAATTCTTGTTTTCATAATCTTTTTCTGCTGGGAAATAATCTTTCCTTCTGTTTATAAACATTTTTGCTTGTTCTGGTGATCAAACCCAGGATCTTGCCAAGTTACTCAGACTTCAAACTGGAAATCCCATCGCCTCAGCCTCCCCTGCACTTGACATTATAGACAGCTTCCTCCTGGGCCAGAGCTTTAGAAAATGCTCCCATTAATTTATTCTGTTTCCAACTTTATTCTCTCTTGTTCCGATGCAAGGACTGATCAGGAGATCAAAAGAAGGGGAACAAAGAATTTCCAGCTAGCTGTTCAATAAATATGCCTCTTCTCTCCGCCTCTGGAACGTGCACAAAGAGTTGGACACAGAGAGACTTCAGCCATGCAGGAGAAAAAAAACATGATTCTAGAACTTGAGAGAAGCTGTGGCCTGTCACCGTGTTGGGGCTGGAATGGTAGCTTCTAAAGAAAGCCAGGGGAAGTGTCTTACAGGGGACATCGGACTCCCTCTTTCACTTGTAAGCTTATGATGGAGATTTTCAGGAACTAGTTTGGGTCCTTACCCTCTCTCTCCTGACCTGATAAATTTGATGCTAACTGTAACTTCTAAAAGGTCGTAGAGGACTTTTAGGAACTTGGATCAAATTAGGATAAGGCAGGTTAGCAACTAGGACTGGAGCCTGTGCTGTATATATATCCAGGGTGCAGAGCAGAATTTGGACCTCTGGAGGCTGGATGAATTCAAGAGAACAGAAACTCTAAGGGTGTCAAGGCCAGGGCAACACACTGATGCCCTCCCTGTTCTATAACTCTCTGCCTGTTCTCTAGAGATAGGGGATCGATCCTGATGAATCTGGAGCTCAGAATGTAGCCAGCAAGCTCCAGTGCACCCTCATCCCCCCACAACACTGGGGTTACAGGTGCTAATGGACACCCCTGGGCCTCTATGTGGCTGCTGGGGATCCACGCTCAGGTACCTGTCAGAGCATCAGGTACACTTGGCCACTGCATCATCTCTGAAGGCCCAACATAAGCATTTCTATTTGCCATTATCAGTTAAGAAAATGTACCCCACAGAAGTTACAGTTAGAGTGAAACCTAGCAGGTTAGGAGAGAGAAGGTAAGGACCCAAACTAGTTCCTTGAAATCTCAATCTTCCAGTTGGGTTGTAAACCTTGGGGCGGAAAGATTGCACTCACATTACAATGAAACCATTCTGGATAATTTTTTAATTATAATTTTCATTAATATATAATAGCTCTGAGGCTGTAGAACAATCAATTAATCCAAATGCCAGAGAAAAGCAGGAACTCTCTGAGGAGAACTGGGATATACCACTTGCACAAACAGTGGGTGCCATGCCACAAAGTAAGAAGAATTCATCCAAAGTTTTTAACGAACAGTGGATACTTCCATATGTACTAATGGCCCTGCCCTAAAGACAGGATGATACTAAAATTTCAGATTGTAGTGAAAACAACTAAAGTGATATAGAAACTCAGTACACCTCAACGCATTGCCCTGAATGCTCACACTAAAGCCTTGCCTTTAAAAAATGCAAGGGTAGGGAAGGGTATCCATTCCTAAAAGTTAACACTAGCTACAGAATATCCATCATCCTGGGATGCCTAGACTTCTTTTTGCACCCAACTAGATGGAGAACCACCTAGAAGATAGTGAGGCACCTTCTGAGTGTTTCTATGAAGGTGTGGTCAAAAGATGGACTAAAGAGAGAAGGCCACCTGGGATGGGTCAGCACCATCCAGTGAGCTAGGTCTCTGAATAAAAAAAGGGAGGGAGTGGGACCCAGCTGAGTTCCGCCGGTCATGTGCTCTGATTCCTGGATCACCACCTCACAAACTGCTTTAATCCAGTGCTTTCCTGTTGTGATGGGTTGAACCCTCTGAAACTGAGAGCAGAGATAAAAAAAAAATTAAAAAAATAAAAAATAAAAAACCTTTCTTCCTCAAGATTCTTATGTTGTCATGGAAATGAGAAATTCTATTAAAGGGTCTTTAAAAGCCAACTGGCTTCCAAGCAAAAAGATATCAGACACACAAAGAAACAGCAAAGAATAGCAAGACCAGAGTCCATCCAGTATGACACAGACAAGGACTCTATTGTCGGCTGCCCATTGCACAGGACAGTTAAAATAACAACTAGTATGTCCAAGGTAAAAAGCTCAAAAGAGAAAGGAGGATGGTCTAGCTCAGTGGTAGAGACTTCCCTATCAAATTCAAGACCTTGAGTTTGAGTCCAGCACAACCAAAAACAAGATCCAGAGCCCTCAAGAGAAAAGGCAAACAAAGTACATAACTCAAGAGCTAATGACAAAGTATAATACGCTAATAAAATTGAAAGTGTTTCAGTGGTTTTGATAATGTAACTAATATAGCTGAGTAAGGAATCAATAGCTTTGAGACAGGTACATATAAATTATGCAAACTAGAACACAAAAAAGGAAAGAAAAAATGGGAATACGTGGAACTGAGTACCCAAAGCTATGGAACAGTTCGTATCATGCAATGTGGAGGGGGGGAGAACTCTTGGAACACAAAATGCTCAAAATTTTCCTAAAGTTAACAACAGACACTGAGTTAAAAGTCAGAAATCCCCAACACTAAACAGATAAATGAATCCAGTCCAGCCCACCTAAAAGTGCAGACATGTCAGATTTTAAATGTTGAAGTATCGATACGGAAGGGGGGCACTTAGTCTAACCACAGAGGAATGTAACACACACACACACACACACACACACACACACACACACACACACACAGGGAAACAGATTAGATTCATGCTTTTTGTAGAAACCTGCACAAGTCAGAAGAAAAAAGAGAGGAGAGGAAGGGAGGGGAGGGGAGGGGAGGGGAGGGGAGGAGAAAGAACTTTGCTTAAAACTTTCAAATTTGCTCAATCAAGATGCAAGAATTTATGAAAACTTTAAACAGAATAAAAACCAAACAATCTATTCCCCAAAATATACCTTTGTTGATTTTCTGAAAAATGAAGACAAAGAAAGAGTCCTGAGAGCAGCCAAAGCAATTCTGCCAACACAGGCAGGGAGCATGATCCAAATAGCGCTCATTCCCCAACAAAGCCAGAGAGGAAATGCCACAACGGTTTTCAAGTGCTGTAGAAAGCAAGAGCAATATGGAATCCTCCACCCAGACAAGGTATCTTTCAAGGATGAAGATGAAATCTATGAATCCCAAGATGAAGGGAAGAGTCATTTTGACATCATTCATTTGTGCAGTCTGAAAGAAATGGCTAAGGTAAGTTCTGTACACACCATGGAACTCTTCAAACATTAGGAAGGAATAAAGAACAAGGTTTGAAAAAATCAGAATGGGTGCTAAACACCCATAGATAGATGGCCCAGTTTTAAGAGTAATCACTGCTCTCCCAGAGGACTCAAGTCAGCTCTCAGCACCCACATTTGGCAGCTCAGGTATCTGTAATTCCAGCCCCAGGAGATCTGATGCTTGTAGGCTCTGGAGATACCTGCACTCACATGCACAGACAGACCCACATACCCATCATTAAAAATTAATACATCTTTGAAACATAATACAATAAATATTTTTGAAAAATCAGAATGGATAAATAGATGAAGATCAGAATGGGGTCTGGGAGAAGTCAGGATGGAGCTTAAAGAGTGTACATGTATGAATTCTCAGAGAATCAATAAAAATGAAAACTCAAGATGATGTACAATAGAGTCTCCTCCTTTTTTCATCATCTAAATTCTGGTTAGTAATTAAAATTATAATATTGACACCTATGATTGTATGGCATGCAGAGGAAATTTTCAGACAATTATACTATAAACTTGGGAAAGTAAAAGAACCTACTGGAATGAGTTGTCTATGTTTTACTCAAACCGGTAGAGTTTAGACAATAGTAGGCAGTGTTGTGTTATGTATATATAATATACTACCACGGAACACCCACTACTAAAAGTACCTAAAGAGAGCCACTGAGATGACTATTGATAAAGCAATAGCAGAAGGAGTTGCAGAGGCCTGGAGCAATGCTGTGCTGTCAAACTGTTTGCCTCACAAGTAGAAGGACCTAAGTCCTGTCCCTAGAAATCATGTGAACATTCCAGAAACTGTGGTACATAAGAAAGCCCAGCACCTGGTAGGCAGAGGCAAACAGATCCTTAGAGTTTACTGGCTAGCCGGTCTGGCCTACTGGAAAGCTTCAGAGTATGAAGAGACCCTGCCTCAAATAAAGTAGACTGTACTCCTAAGGGTGACACTCAAGATTGTGCTCTTATCCCCACACACACATATGTTCATGTGTACATGCACACACACACACACATACATAAAAATATAACTAGAGAAAGAAAAACAGGAACAGGAAACAACAATGTAAATGTTTGCCTTAACTTAAATTCATATGTACCAATAATTATATGTAAGCACATATTATAAACTCAACAATTGAAAGACAAGTGATTGACAGAAGATATATATACTATTTAAAAGTAATTCACTTCAATTATAACAGTATGAGGAAGCTGATGTTAAAAAGACAAAGGATAAATAATTTAACTATTAAGCAAAACAAAGCATAAATGGCAATGTTAACCAGATTAAATAAATCTCAGAGTCAAACCTACTAGACAAAGAGAAGCTTGTTACACAATGAAGCATTCAGTCCATGAAGAGTATATAATGATTGAATGCACTTACATCAAACAATAGAGCTGCAAAATTTACGACTAAAAACAGAACTAGAAGACAGTGCACACAAGTCCTTAAGTATAGTGGAGAGTTGACATCTATGTCTAGGCAGTTGATAGAACAACCAGACAGAAAAGAACAAGAATCAAAACTCAAGAAGATCATCAGTCAAAACATGCAGAACTTCTTGGCAATAGCAGTAGAACACGTGTGTTTTTATACATACACAAAGCGAATGGTAAGACAGACCAAATCTTACATTGTAAAACAAACCTCCAGAGTTTAACATAGGTGTTGGGAAATTAACCCACAAGAGCAGGTCATCTGCAAGATCAGGAACTCTGTTAACCCCATCCAAACTCAGGTCCTTATGCTTGAAAGACAAGTGTTCTTAACTCATTGTGCCACTTTCTATACACAAGGTGAAGCCCAGGCTGGTCTCATGCTCAGTCTTCTTGGCCTCTGCCTCTGCCTCTGCCTCTGCCTCTGCCTCTGCCTCTGCCTCTGCCTCTGCCTCTGCCTCTGCCTCCGCCTCTGCAGCATTTCCTCTCTGTTGTGCCGCTACAACAATTAAACTTCCATGGGCTTTTGAAACCTCAATGCTCACTTCCAGTGATGCACCCCCTGCTCCAACAAGGCCACACCTCTGATCCTTCCCAAACAGTTCCACCACCTGAAGACTAAGCAATCAAATCTAAGAGCCTCTGCAGGGCCTTCTCTCTGAAATCACCACAGGTCCTAACAGCCACCCATCATTCATCTCTAAGCACCCTTGTTACTATTAAGGAAAACCTTCTGGAATGTAAATACTATCTGCTATCTTCTAGCAACCCAAGTGCCGGGGACAACATTCGAGAGTGTCTGAGACAAACAGCAGACATTGCTCTGCTTTGCTGTAACAAACTACTTGATGTTGCTACCAATCTATTGAAAGAAAAAAAAAAAAGTCTCCACTTAGGACTTCCTTTTGTTTTATTACAAGAACAAACAAAAAACCCTTCATAAAATTGTGACTACTCTGGGAAGAGGTGTTTGGGATAACTGTGACTATCCTGGAATGTGGTGCTTATAAACACAGTGTTTGAGATAGCCCAAATCTGTGTTCCTCAACTATCAACACTCATGTTTGGCTCTAAACTGAACTCCTCTTATTCCTTTGAGGGGAGATCCATGTTTTGTATCACACCTGAGTGAGGAATGTTCCTAATGGGTTCATATATGTGAACACTCAGTCCCCAACTGGTGCTGTTTGGGGAACCTTCAGGAGGTGTAGCTGGCTGGATGAAGTACATCACTAGGGGCAGGCTCTGGTGGCTTCGAGCTTTGCTTTTCTCTCTGCTTCCTGTGTGAAATGAAAATGTGATTGGCCAGCTCCCTGCCACTGCTCCCATGCCGTGACTTTCTCTGGAACCCTGAACAAAACAAAGTCTTCCTGTGCTTTCGGAGATGGTGCTTTATCACAGCGAAGTGACTGTCCGACGCCACAGACAGAGCATCTTTAAGCCAAAGCAAAGGGTAGGGAAGTGACGTGACCCTGAATCCATCTTCAGTTCTATCATAACCCCCGGATTTCCTAACAGCTTTTAAACTCTCACTAATATTAAATCAGTGATTTTCTACCACTTACTTTTAGGTGTTTTCAAATCCCAAGGAAACTGCTCATTTAAGATACTTAGGTGCATTGCCTAGGACTTGTAATGTATTGCACACACAAAACAGGAACATCATATATTCCCCCTTTTCATATTTGCAAGTTAAATTAATGTAATTAGCAAATACAAACCCCAACTGGAGCACCAAAGGGCAGTTTTTTCCTCTAAGCAATTCTTCTTTTCTTGAGTCCGTTTCCATTTTCTCTTGAAAATCCCAAGCTTTTCCGTCAGCTGGTAACGTATGTACTTCATAGCAGCTGTGCATGCTGCTAATGAGAGAGGCTCTGCCATCTCATGCTGAGGTCAGTTTCTCCTTGCTGTGTCTTGGGTTTATCCTGAGAATCACAGGGACATGAGTGGGCTCAAGACACTAGACAAACACCTCTGCTCTGTTTCTTCCCAGCTGAGACAGTAAGTTTTTTGCTAACCAAAATTACCCAGAAGACATCTGTCACAGCCACCATGGCATTACCAGAACAGGGCTCTAAGTCACAGGAGCACAGCAGCGCATTATATTCTCAAATTCTGTTACAGCACAACCATGGCAGGAGATGGGTCTTTATGGATGCCGCCTAACAGAAAAAAGGAGCAGACCCAGGACCAGGATAATACACACTAGAGGATGGTTGCAGGGCAGCTGAGCAGCAACCAAGCCCATCAGAGCAAATCATCATACTTGGAGAGCAAATAAATCCCCAGGATGCAAAGCTGAGCTGCAAACGCAGTCACTGGAAGGGAGTAGATTCTGGGAGGAAGGGAGAGCCGTCAGATGCCAGGCAAGCAGAGGCAGAATGGCAGCAGCTGACAGTTAACACCCAGGACTAAGTTGCTTGTTTTGTTTTGAAGCCCATTTTCCCAAGGCATGCATATATCCCAACACCTGCATGGCAGTTACAACCAACCAGATGTTCAGAATGGCAGAACTGGGAATGATGCCAGTGTAGTCTGCTGGTTCTGTGGATGGTTTCAGTGGGGCAGGACCACTTTGCTTTCTACTGCTGTGATAAAGACCATGACCAAAAGCAACTTGGAGAGGAAAGGGTTTTCCTTTTTTTTTTTTTTTTTTTTTGGCTTACATGCCCATCATTGAGGAAAGCCAGGGCAAGAACCGGAAAGAAGCAGAGGCCACAGAAAGCCACCTCTTACTGGTTTGCTCTCCACGACTTGCCCATTTTGCTTTCTTATGCTACCCAGGGCAATCTGTGTAGGTATATTGTTATAACTCTGGAAAGCTCATTACCAGCTCATGGGCAACGGCACATCACCTCAGCCACCTGCTGTCCTTGTCCTTACTTCATGTGATTAAGACACAGGTGTGGCTCAAATCCAAACATGCACAAATGAGCAACCGATGGCTTGGCCACTTCTATGTGGAGTTCAGAGCTTGGATTCAGGTCCTTTTGCCCAAGTGCCAGTAATGGCAATTCCAGGGCACAGATGTTTGCCAATGACAAGACCACACTTCCCCAAGGGAAGGAGCCTTAGTCAAAATGTCCACCTATTCCTGCATGAAGGATCTAGAGGGCACCCCTCAGAGCTAGGCTGGGCTCCAGCTCCTGGTTACTGGAAAGCCTGGGTCAAAAATTGGACGCTGTCTGGAATGTACTTATCCCTCCTTGCTTTTATCCCAAGCCCATGGAGTGACAGGAAAAGCAGATGGCCGCCATTCAGAAAGTTCCAAGTTCACAGGAATGTGTTCAAATGCTGGTGTCGCGTGTCTAGAGATGCCCAGGTTTCCATCCCCTGCACCCCCAAAGGGAGAGAGTGACACAAACGGAAGTTCCCAAAAGCACCTTCTGCTAGGCCTGCTGCAGGGTGATGACAGATTCGAACCTAGTGACCATAGGGAGGTTAGGGTGTGGCAAAAACTGAGCCTGACTACAGTCTTTAGCTTGGGCTATTACTCCTCTTAATAGCCACATTCGGTCCACCTCTATGTCTGAATTAAAGTCTTTGTGAAATTATTTGAAGTGCATTAACAGACCACTAGCTTCCACCAACCAAAAGGCTTGTAAGACAGCTGCTTCCATGTATACCTGTCTGGTATTTCCACCAATGGATTTGAAAAGTGCCTTGATTAATGACTTTCTTTGTTCTGTTACTCAAAAACAAAAACAAAAAACAAAAAAACAAAACAAAACAAAAAAACCCTTCATGAAACTGTTACCACATTGGAATGTAGAATTTGTGAAACTCGAATCTGTGTTCTCAGGCTGTGGTCTCCCATATTTGGCTCCATAATGAACTCTCTCTCTTCCCCTCTGAGGTAAGAGCTGTCTGATTGCATCAAGGGATAGGGGTGAAGGGTAGAGCAGAAAAGGCCACAAGTACCTGGAGAATCAGATCCTCAGGGGACTGAATTGGGAGTAGAGGGGAGGGGAGGAGGAAGAGGAAGATGAAGATAAGGAGAGGGAGGAAGAGGAGGAAGAGGATTACGATTGCTTTCTCAGAGTTCCACACCAGCCTAGGGAACACAACAGCACTCTGTATTTATTAGTTAATTAATTGTTACCAAGAAACTGGGACACTGCTTTGGAGTAGAACATTTGCTTAGCACACATAAGGCCATAGGTTCATCTCCTACGTGGCAATAACAACAACAACAATAATAATAATAGTGGTGACAGTAATCATAATAAATTCAACAGACAGATGTAGAGCTACTGCTAGGTCTAGATGTTAGCATATTTTCTACATTTGGAAAGGAGAATGGCATTAGCAGCTGTGTCCGGGGCAGAGCCCTGGCTCAGCCCTTCTGAGTCCATGGGAATTCCCGCCATAACAGCTGTAGAAGCTTAAGTCCCAGGTCCCAAGAATGTGGGCTGGATGCTGAAGACGGGAGTGCTCCGGCCAGAGACTCCTGTGGAGTACATGTATATATATATATATGTGTGCACTATGCATGTGTGTGCATGTCCATGTGCATGTGCAAATGTGTGTGTATGTGCAAATGTGTGTGTGTGTGTGTGTGTGTGTGTGTGTGTGTGTAAGAGAGAGAGAGGAGGGGAAGGGGTAGGGGAGGGGAGGGGGGAGGGGAGGGGAGAGAACACCTTAACATTTTACCCCAAATGGGTTCAGTGAGCTCTCTGCTTTGCTCCTGTTCAGGTCTGTGCCCGAGTGAAGGGACTATGGAATTATGTGACTGCTTCTTTGGGGGTCTTGGGACCAGGCCTGTAGAAATAGAGAGGGAAAAGGAAAGAAAGTTGAAAGTGTCTAAGAAAGGACCCCCTGTGCTTGCTCAGACTCCAGCGCTGTACGGACATCACTCACTAGAGGGCAAGTAGGCCTTCCCTGTACAGGAGAGGGTGGTCTTCCTGGCAGAACAGGAAGGTTAGGGTTCCGAGTTAGCCAGAGATGAGAAAAGGCAGATGTCTGCCCTAGACAAACCTTGTGTACTGTATAATCTACCCATCAGCATAGGATGGCTGCAGTAGCCAGCAGACAGCATCATGAAGAGGTCCCTTGAGAGTCAAGCCCCAAAAGCCTTTGAAAGGGGCCTTCATTCTCCTCCTCACCAGTGTTTGCCTTCATTCTCCTCCTCACCAGTGTTTGCCTTCATTCTCCTCCTCACCAGTGTTTGCCTTCATTTTCCTCCTCACCAGTGTTTGCCTTCATTCTCCTCCTCACCAGTGTTTTCTATTTTAAAGGAAAGGCAAAGAAAGGAACAGACCACACTATTCTGACCTCTATAAAGCTGTTTATCTCCATCCTGTGATTTTTTTTTTCTGGTGAATGTGTCTTTTCCTGATTAATTAGCACTTTGGCTGTAAGCAAACCACTTCTTGGGAAGGAACAAAGAAATGTGTATGCGTGAGGTGTGTGTGTGTGTGTGAGCACAAGTGTGTGTTTGCATGTGGATGAGTGTATTTACCAGCTCCACTCTTGGATCATTAGGAGAACTATGAATTGACTAACCCTGTGCTGGCTCATTCAGGAAAATGAAGACAGAGAAGGGGAGAGGAGGAGAGGAGAGGAGAGGAGAGGAGAGGAGAGGAGACAGAATTCTGTCCAATTCTCATCAGAAATCACAGACCAAAGCAATACATGAAAATAAAACCACAAAGAGAGAAAAGAAGGAAAGGACAGCTCTTCCCAGGCCTGCAGGCCCAGTCACAGGATGATTAATGGCACAATCAGGCCACAGAAGCTGCTCGGGTTTCTGTGCAAATGAAGAGGGAAAACTCAAAGATTGGCCAAATCCCAATCCCCAAATGCCAGTGTAATCTGAGGAGTGTCTGGCTGCAGAGAGCAGGAGGAAGGCAACAGCTGAGATGTCACCATGCCACCCACAAGGGACCTGGGACTCACAGTGGGGCTGCCGGAGAGGGCTTCTGTTTTTATTGTTGTTTTGTTTTGATCTGTTTTTTTTTCTTTTTCACAGATCATAGGTACCTCCCAGTGTCATAGTGATGTCTCTGCTGCCCTGTTGAGGCAGGACAGAAAAATGTCTTGGAATGGAAGGAGAAGCAGCTCCTAGATGCTGAGTCTGATTGAAGCCCCTCCCCGTCTGAGAAGCAGGAACTCCAGACAGCATCTCCTGTGAAGGTTGCTGGTGTGAGATTGTTTCCTTCCACCAATGCTAGGTAGCCCGACAGGGGCCAATAGTCCCTGAGTAGGGGTGATATGCCTGTTAACTCAACCCCTAGCTCTTCCTGAGGTCCAGCCCAGCCTTCCTCTTCACACTTTAGCTGGCTGAACCAGATTGTGAGGTGCAACCCCCACCAAAGGAAAGCTACACAGTGACCAACTGGATTAGGGCCAGAAGACGGAAGCCATCTTGAGCCGTGTGCTCATTAGCCCAGGTTGGGTTCTGATACAGGCTTCCCTGGGAAAGAAATCGTTCTACTGGGTTACTTCATGTGTTTCTTTACAAGACAACTTGAGTTATTCCTTCCCCCAGGCTGACACAGACATAATGTTCTTTTTAGAGAGAGATGTTTTAAATTAAAATAGTAGCAAGCCAGGCTTAAGGCTTGACTGTACACAACCTTGGCTAGGGTCTCATTGCTCTCCCTAGCATTCAGGGAATCAAATAGAACTGTGAAGGTGTCTTACTTTCCTACAGCCTTGTGATCTAAGGTTCTTATCCACTGTGTGACTGCCAGCTATATAGGTCAGGAACCACAGCCCTGTGGTCTCATCCAGGTTCCTTGACAGCCTCTTAAGGATGACAGCTTCAAACCCACCAGATTCTATGTGAGGCTAAATGTGGCTTTCCTTTGAGAAGCCCACCCCCATGCTCTGGGTTGTGCCTTCGATTCGTTCCAAGCCTGCTTCCGCCTCTGAACCCTCATGCTAAAATCCATGCTGGGATATCTTTTAATAAACTCTGAATGTAATGAAATATAAAGTGGCAGGCAGGAGTGAGGAACACCTGGTGGGCCCCTGCCAAGGTGTCCCCCTGACCATATTACAGGCCTAGTATAAAAGGAGGTATATCGTGGGAAGGGAGGAGAGCAGGGACCTGGAAAGGGGGTAGAGGGGCAGAGAAAGGGGGGATAGAAAAGGACAGAAGGAGAGAAAGAGAGGTAGAAAGGGAGGGAGGCCAGCTGGTAACACGTGGGGGAGAAGGAAGTAGGGGGAAGGACAGGCACAGAGAGACAGAAAAAGAGGAGAGGGAACACAAGAAGGAAAGGAAAGGGAGGGTAGGGGAACACGGGAGGGGAGGAGAGAAGGGAAGGGTGAGTACCAAGAAGTCTTCATATGCTACTGCACCTGGCAGGGCTGCTGGTAGTGAAGGCAGTAGGTGAAGCTGTTGCTAGGTAGCTGTTGGGCAGAGCCTAGCGAACTTGTTTAAGCCAATACTGAGCCTGCTTTTGGCTCATACTGAAATTCTTTTCTACGCTGAAGCCAATGGTCCAGTTGCACTTGAGCTAGAGGCCATAAAAGTTTGAGAGAACACCTCAGAAGCCACAGTGTGGAGCTGTGCCTGCGTCCTACCACCATGGCCACCATTCAGATTTATGGAATCATGAAGCGTGAGCTGAACCAAGCTGGAGCTTGTCCTGGAGTATAATAAAAGAAACTCGCACACTCCTGAGATCCAATTTTTGCCTGTATGACGGTATTTTCATACAATTGTCTTCCTTGAGAATCCCCTTGTTTCACTTGAATTTAAACTCTGCCCACCTGGGAACATGTAGACCTGACCACTACACCAACCTACCACCATAAACACCAGCTTTTCCAGAACCCTCTACTTTTCCTGGCAGGTGCCCAAGGGACTAGAATCTGAAGAGCTGGGGAGGGTATTAGCTGAGCTGGCTGCTTCTGTGAGCGGAGCATTGTCACAGTGACAGCGACTGAGTCCGAGCTAAGTCTGGTCTAACAAGACAACTTCCCTGACTGACACCTGTGCAGATGAACGCAAAGGCAGAGACGCAGGAAACAGGAAGGAAAGAAAGAAAGACAGGGTGGGGGGAGGGGTGCTACACATTGGGAAAGGGGAGATAGAGAGGAGGAAGGAGGGACAGGGGGTGGGGGAGGATCTTGAAGACAGGACACAAGATTTATACTGAGAGAGTGGTAAGGGGGGGCTCCATCCTCCACACTTGCCTGCTTTGGAGGTGCCAGGCATGTATCTATAAGAAGCCCCCCTGCCCCATGTTCAAGTCCTCCCCCCAACCCCTCACGCGCCACCACCCCATTCCCAGCTAACCAGCAGGGATCTGAAATCTCCTGTCAGACCCTGTGTTCAGATTCTAGTGCTGGAGCTCAACCAACGCCTTAAGACCTGGTGGGGGAAATAATGTCCTTGGGTGAGCAGTGGCTTCACACAGCTGCTCCCTACACTCTGACCCCTGCTTTTCCTCAGCCTTCCCAAACCTGTTGGTCAGTCAGGTGACATTTGGAGACATCTATGGCCCTGTCTCTGGCCACCAGATTCTTGTGAGAACGATCCCCAAAGAATGAAGATTTCACCCTGAACTTCGTGCATGTGGAAGGAAAGCTGGGTGTCCTGGGACAGGAAGAACTTCCTTCCCTGGGTAAGATCCCACACAGTTCTGCCAGGCCATTGTGCCAGCGAGACCGGAGCAGCACCTGGACCAGCAGGGCCTGGCTACGCACACTCTCACCTTCTATTCGGATCTAGACGTCAGATTAGCACCCGGAGGGAAGATGCACTTGGGCCACGGCCACTGGGTCCCTTTGTTTGTTCCTCTTCCCAATGTGGTCATAGTGAATAGTGAATAAAGCTCTTTGCTTAGCTTCTCACCATCATTTGTTTCTTTAGTTGACTTATTGAGGACAGGTGGGTGATCCTCGCTCATCAAGGCTATGGATGGGGACCAGAGTGAGGGAGGGGGTCTTCCCTGTGGTATTTGTATTCTCAGTGCCTACCAGGGCTCTAGCTTCTTCTAGTAGCTTAGACTATGTGTCTGATAATTGAATGGACTTTATCCATGAGCACTATCATAGCGTATATTTTTACTCTCTCCTAGATGACTTGACACTCTGCCACAGAGAAAGACAGCTCTCCATCCCTTTGACTTAAACCTCAAGGCCTAAGACCACAGGGAAGTGAAACCCCAGGGTAGACATTGCATGGTATTTACACTGACACCTGCCTCTATTGGACCAACCGACCAACAACAGCCCAGCCTCCACCCCACATCCAACACTCCACTTCCCACTCCATACCCATACCCCACCCTTCATTTCCCACCCCTCGCTCCCACACCCCAACTCAGACCCTCCATCTCCTACCTCCAAGCTCCACTTCCCTCCACTCTCAAGGGGAAGCCACACTGTGGAAGAGTAAGGTACTCGTGAGGTCAAAATCAGCATATAAAAGAAACCCAAGGCAGAGGAGAAGACAGAAAAAGCCCTCTGACATAGAGCTCTGCAAGACAGAGTGTGTGTGTAAGGGGCGGGCCCAGTCCTCTATGCGAATGACCCAAAGCCCACCACACTGGCTATAAAGTGTCATCCTTTGTAGAACATTTATCACTCAGCCTTTGCCCTTTTCCCAAGCTCTGGCCCACTTGCTCCCTTGGAAATGCTGTCTTTCTTAACAATGGCCTCTGCTGCTACCAATATCCATCTGTGTGTCTCTGGTGCGTGTGGATACTATGGACCTAGTATTTTTTTTTTCCTAGACAAACAAACAAAACCAAAAACCCAAGCACCTGGAAATCCCTCCAGACCACAATGTGCACCTATAACAACATGTTTAGGTTAATCCCAGCAGCACCAGCTGAGGCCCGCAGTGACAGGCTGCGACCACCACCGGGCAGAGGCACCACTAGCCTGGATGAGTGCCATCCCAGATGGATAGTTTCTCATTGTGATGGACTCTAGAGTCAGCCGTGCCTCCAGCAGTCCCAATGAGCCAAGTTCAGCCACCCATTCTCAATTAACCAATTCAAAGAGACAAATTAATAGTGAAAGGAAGGGCAGGGAGACCTATTCAGTGTGGTCACATTGAAGGGCAACAAAGGGAGCTCAGCCTCCCCAGTGAAGCTGGGATCCAGCCCATGATCGACTCCATTCTCCCTCAAGGGGATCCAACAGACTACAGATCTTTCTAGGGGAAAAGTTTACCCTCTATCTGGCATAGGCTTTAGCCCCTTTCTTTTCACAACATAAAATTCTTGGGGCATTTCAATTTGAGGGGTCCCTAGTCTGAGGGAGCACAGCATCTCCTTAGTGTATCCTCAATCTTGCCAGGCCAGTCACACTGGCATCGCAGAACAGAGACAACATCCCTATCCCACATAACTGGTACAGTGCAGAATGTATGGGGAAGGGGCGTCATCTCATCCAATAGGAGGCAGGATGGGGAGGGCATGATGGCATAGGCTCAGCAGGAAAGGTGAAAGGTTCGGGGGCTACACACTGAAGCACATTGTGCCCTCTGTGGGCCTGGAGAGATGGCTCAGTGATCAAGAGCGCTGGCTGCTCTTCCAGAGGACCAGGGTTCAATTCCTACCACCCGCGTGTCAACTAACTCCTGTCTGTAACTCCAGTTCTAGGGGAATCTGACACCCTCTCGAAGACATACTATGCAGGCAGAACACCAATGCACATAAAAAATAAAACTGAACAAACACCAAGAGAATGAAATAAGTTTCATAGAAGGGTTGTTAATGCCATGGGCAAACAGATAGAAGGATGGCAGCATGACTGACAGGGGCTCTGAGGATAGATATGCCAGGCTCCAGCGCCATAGGTAGAAAGACAGCATGAGCTCAGGCTCTCGGTAGAATAGGAGGCATTTCTACTGGGTTCCAGAGGGTTTCATGGTTTCCCAAGCTCTAGCCCATTTCTTCACTTGGAAATTCTGTCTTTCTTAATAAATAGTCCCTGGTCCAGTTCCTTTTTCCTAGACAGAAAAAAATAAACAAACAAAACAAATAAAAGCACCTGCCATCTTAGCAGGTGTCCACCAGACCCACTATGTGCGAAGGTTGAGTTTTATAGTATGAGCCTGCAGCCAGGCTGTCCCTGAATCCTGGGCAAGGAATTCTGGATAAGGAATGTGTGACTCCAGAATAGGAGGAGGGGCACCCATTTTAAGAGTGAGGAAGTGTGGGGCCACCTGTAGCCCTCTAATATCTGGCAAGCAGGTCTAGAAACCTCCTCAGGTGGCAAAATGGTCCTAGAATACAGGCACATGGGGAGTATGTTTATAGTCTCACAAAAAAATGTTCTGGGCAAGGGTATTGTTGTTGTTTTGGTGGGTTTATTGTTTTGTTTTGTTTTTAGATGCTATACCTGACCCTCTAGGACTTCCCCAGCTAGACAGGAATAGGGTTCTCATTTGCTTTCTATTGCTATAATTAAAAAACAAAACAAAAGCTGGGCCGTGGTGGCGCATGCCTTTAATTCCAACACTTGGGAGGCAGAGGCAGGCAGGTTTCTGAGTTCAAGGCCAGCCTGGTCTACAAAGTGAGTTCCAGGACAGCCAGGGCTACACAGAGAAACCCTGTCTCAAAACAAACAAACAAACAAACAAACAAAAAAATCTCTGACCAGAAACAACTTGGGTCTAACCAGAAACAACTTGGGAAGAACAGGGTTTATTTCCTCTTATACTTCCAAGTAAGAGGGAAGTCAGGACAGGGACCTCAAACCAAAACCAGAGAGGAGCACTGTTTGCTTTTTTATCCAAATCAAAGGCACCTGCCCAGGGTTGGCACCGCCCACAGTGGGCTGGGTCCTTCCACATCAATCATCAGCCAAGACAGGGTCAGGCAGTCGGACCAGTGAACCAATCTGATGGAGGAAGTTATTCCGCTGAGTGAGGTTCCTCTTTCCTGGCGATTCCAGTTTTATCAAGTTGACAAAAGACCAACAAACAGTACAGGTGATCATAACTCCCATCTGGGTAACAAAAGAGGCAAGCAGGAGTCCAGGAAATGGTTCAATGGGTAAAATGTGCAACTATGGCGCACACTGGGCGTGGCCTAGTGTGCCTGTACTCATAGTACTGGGGGGAGGCAGAGCCAGGAATGTCCTGAGGGCTGGGTGCCCAGCTAGTCTAGCAAAATCAGAGAGATCAGGGTTCAACAAGAGACCCCAGTCTGAAAACATCAAAACAAGGCAAGATGGCTCTGTGGGTAAAGGCACCTACCAAGGCACCCACGTGTGCACACACACACACACATACACACTCACAGTCACACACCCCTATAAAATACAGAGAGGCCAGCCAGAGGTGACCTTGGTTGTCATTCCTCAGGCAGCATACTTGTTTTTGGAGACTGAATCCCTCACTGCCCTGGAAGTCACCGAGTAGGAGACGCTTGCTGTTCAGAAAGCCCCGGAAGCCAGTTGAGCTTCTCTGCTGGGATTTCGAGTGTTTCACGACACCGTGCCCCACGACACCGTGCCCCAACTACAGGTTCCGGGGAGAGAGCCCAGGTCCGTCGGCTTGCAAGGCACACATTTCTCCATGGATCTGAGTCTCGAGCTGCAGACGATTTTTTGTTGTTGTTGTTTTGTTTGGTTTTGTTTTGTTTCGAGACAGGGTTTCTCTGTGTAGCCCTGACTGTCCTGGAACTCACTCTGTAGACCAGGCTGGCCTCAAACTCAGTAATTCGCCTGCCTCTGCCTCCCAAGTGCTGGGATTGAATGCGTGCGCCACCACACCCAGCTCAGACTCTTTCTTTTAAGCACCTTCACCATAATGTGCCCACCCTTTCACCCCTAGTTCCCAGCTCCTAGGTTTAAGTTTGCTAATGACATTGGGTCATAAAGAAAAAGATACCCTGCAAATACACTTTCTCTTTCTTGATTTAAACTCTGTATTTTTCTGAGATCATGGGAATTGACCTCATCATTGATCTATAAATCTGTTTCTCTACATTCTTCTCTTTGAGAAATCAAGCAGGAAGTGCAGAGGGTGGGGCACATAAGGTGGGGAGAAGGTCAGGTGGAACCAAGGCCACCCCAAAGCAGGCAGAGGATAGGAAAGACTAGAGACAAGCCTTGATTCCTGTGTTTTAGATCCTGCTCAGCCGGGACAATGTTTGTCTTGTGTGGAACCAAATAAGACCAGTCACACATCATGGCTTTGGGCAAGAGCCTTCCTCAGCAATCATGGGTACCTGAGCTCTCCCTGGCCTACCTGACTCAGATATGAGGTTTGACCTCCAGACCCGGGAGGGAAGGAGGTTAAAGCCCTACTGCTCTTCCTGGATAGTGCACTGAGTCCTTGTGCACTATGGGTGTGAAGAAGGCATGCTAGGATGTGTTTCCCGTGTTAGCACACACAGTGCACACCATAGGCCCTTTGGAGAAGAGGGTCCTGGGTGGGCTGGCAGCAGGGTGTGGCCAGACTGCTTTGGTAGAGGCACTACTCACCTACCCACCCAAACCCTTGCCCATGAGCCGCTGCTGTTCTCCATACCTCCTGATTTTACCCCTGGAAACAGAGCTACAAATTTCAGTTGACTTTAGGATCAGTTCATTTAAAAAACTAATAATCGCTAGTGGGTGGGAGATGTGGCTCAGTCAGTAACAGGTTTGCCAGTACAAGCATGAGGACCCACAGCCAAAATCCACTGAAAACCCTGGTATTGTAGAGGATAGCAATGCAGACAGGTGGACCTCTGGGAGCTTAGTGGCCAGCCAGAATACCAAATAAGTAAGCCCAGGCCAGTGAGAAATCCTATCCCAAAAACCAAACAAACAAAAATCAATAACCAAGAAAACAGTGGAAGGCACTAGAGAGAAAGTTGTCGGTTAAGAGCCCTCGACACTCTCCTGGACAGCCTGAGCTTTATCCTCCACATTAGGTATGTCACAACTGCCTATAACTGCAACTCTGGCCTCTGAGGGCCACCCACACATGTGGCATACAGATACATACATACATACATACATACATACATACATACACACATACACACATACTCTCTACATACATATTTACAAAAGTAAAAGATAATAATAATTTTAAAAGGTGGGCAACTGATAAGCTGGCTCTGTGGTAAAGGCGATTGCTGCCAAGCCAAAAACCCTGAGTTTGATACCCAAGACGCACACAGTGGAAAGAAAAAGAAAAAAGAAAAGAGGCTAGCACTGAATGTTGACCTCTGACTTCTACATGTGAGCTGTCACAGATGACACCTTGTCTAAAACCAAGTTTACGCTTGGCAAGGCTGGTGATGGCCAGAGGCCAAGGCCTTGGAGGAACTGCAGTTTGGGGATCCTGAGATCTCAACTTTCCCCTCCCTTGAAGGGCCGTGAGTCCCAAGGCTGCTGAATGACTACTCTGTGACACAGGAGATGTCCTGTATTCCTGCTGTGCACCACTGCTCGATTAACTTCCTGCTGACTTTATCCTGTTGTGTGACCGTCTTCTGCTGACTGTCCTATTTCCCCCTGAAAACTGTCTAGAACATGGTGTACTTCTTAACAAACTTGCTGAACATAAGACATGGTTCGTGCAAGGACTCCTGAGCCCATTTTCCTAACGTCTTTAACTTCTGATTCACTGCTCCTTCTCCTCAGGAACCTCCCACTAAAGAATGACCTGCTGGTCTAGGTCATAACCCAGTCTAGATGACCCCCTACAGGCATGCCCAGGGGATGTCCTAACCTGGATGACACCTCACAAGCATGCCAGAAGCTAACCTAGCTTAGATGACTCTAGGCCCTGTCTTGTTGGCAGTCAACACAAGTAACCGATGCATCTTCATATCCTTGGCCTTTCAAATATCCTTTGATCCCATCATGCATCTGATACCATGCCATACTAGGAAATCCCATATAAAGGCAAAAAAAAAAGGAATACACTCTATTCTGGGGAAAAAAAAATCCCACCATTTTCTAGAACGCTCAGCCTTTTTTCACCTTGACTCGTGAATAGTGTTTCTCTGCCCTCAAAACAAGTTTTGCAAAAATCCCATGATGCAATTCAAACTATTATTATTATTGCCATTGTTGTTGTTGTTGTTGAAGGAGAGAGAACAAGCATACGCCACAATGTACCTGTTGGGATCTGCAGAGCTGGCTTTCTCCTATCACTGTGTTATGGGTTCTGGGAGGTGACTTCAGATCATCAGGCTCTGAGAGTGCTTTACATTTTAAGTCATTTTGCTTGCCTGACCTTGAACTTCTGAAACTGGGAGTTGAAGTAGCACTTCATGCAATTCCAAACGTAATGACTAATCTCGGTTGTCAACTTGGAGACTTACCTCTGGGTAGGTTGGTGAGGGTATTCCTAAGATTAACTGTCTAGGGAAGCATTCTCTCCTATGGTGGGTTTTACCTTCAGGTAACAGTCTACATATAAGGATGCCTGAGGGTGCAAAGTTTTGCTTTTTGCCTTCAAAGTTTTGCCTTCACTGCCTACTGATGAATGCATCTACTCTGCTGGTACTCCTGTTGCCACCGCCATCTTCCAATGACGTCAGAACCTAGCTTCTTCAACATTCTACAATGAACTAAGGATCTGTGGCTATCTAGAAATCCTCCAGGCCTGCAGGCATATTGTGACTACTGAGGCATCCAACCTCAGACTGAGTGGCTACAGGGTTCTCAGTCCCTTGAGTGTAAAGACAGCCATTGATAGACCACACAACCAGAACGACATGAAACAATGTAATAATCTTCTGTAATGTAATGTCTTTCTTTCTGTAGATCCACCACATCGACTCTGTTCTTTTAGAGAACCCTGACTAACACACCAGGAGAGAGTTATGCCAGCTGAGCTATTTCTCCAGCCCCACCCTTTTCCTAACCACCCAACTGTTCTTTTGCAGCTAAGCCAAGATAAGACTTCCCCTGACTGGAGTCTTGCCTTTAAAAAGAGCTGGGACAGGCTGTGTGCGCAGTGTGCACCTGCCTCTTTCCTGTGGCCTGAGACCAGCTGTAACTTTTCCCAGCTTTTAGTCCGTCTCCTGGGCTCCTTGAACAGTGACTTCCTAAGTCAGTGAGCTTTAAAGTTGGGTTAAAAATGCTTTCATCTGTAAAAGCGCCTATTTGCCTCCATGTTTTCTGACACTTTGACTAGGAAAACATTGTCCATCTGCGAGAAACACTTCTCTCCGAGCCTTCCTGTGCCCTTCCTCTGCCTCTCTGGCTGATATCTTGGTTCTTTCAAGGGAGAAGAGTTGTATCTGGAAGACTATTTCTTCCTTTATTTTAGTTTTTAAGATAAAGCAGCAAAGTCGTCAGCTGAGGGAATGAATGGCTCCCTCAGTCGAGAACTTTTGTCATTGAAGCAAGGAGACCCAAGTTCGATTCCCAGAACCCAGGTGAACCCCACGTGCCTCGGTGACAAGCAGCCTCGTCTTCATCCCGAGGCAGGCAGCAAAGTCTTGTCCTGCTCCAGAAGCAGATCTGGGAAGAAGGAGAACTCAGATGAAAAGTCTACTATACCAAACCAGGCAGGAGAAATTTGGGGGACACGAAAAGCAAGACATTGGGGTCTTTGCCAGCAGTGAAGCAAGAGTTCTAGTGCAGTTCACAACCTCTTTAGGCATTTCTCTCTGCCCAGCCATAAAGCTGTAGTTTCAAGTAACATCACCAGAAAACCCATTTACTAGGCCCTGGCACAACCCTACTGGCTTCTGATTTGACTTCTAATATTATAAGTTCATTGAAGGCAAATCCAAGCCAGCTCACATATCTCTAGTGGTGGTGGTGGTGGTGGTGGTGGTGGTGTCTTTAGAAACCTTCTGAGATGTAACTTGAGAGTCACCAAAAGTGTATAAATGGCTGAGAGTTGCTTGCCCTGTCTGGAAAAACTCATATCTACCTACCCTGGGCTGTCTCTTGCTTTTTCCTAAGTGTGTCTCACTTTCTCCTGTGCATCTCTTTCTCTTAACCTTCACACTAAAGACTATATTAAGGTATCTTTAATAAAATTCTCAGCTCTATGCGCTCAAATGGCCAGCCCTGAAATTCTCTGTTGGTGCAAAAGCTACAATCACCAGATTGACTTGAGTTGAGGTCCCTAGAAGTCTAAGAGAACACCTTAGGCTCATGGGATGGCAGTGTGGCGCTATGTATACTCTAGGTCACTTAGAAGAACTTCCACATGGCTTGCTTCTATTTTAACATGCTTGTTTGAAAATGTCTCTGTGTAAAAATGAGCGTGGTTTCTATCTCGGCAACCTTCACAGGAAACTTTAATTGTGCTGGGATTTCAGACTCTCCTCTGCCTGATATTTCTATCTATATGCTTGAAAAGTGCTCTGACTTATGACTTTCTTTTGTTTTATAAATATGAGAATTCCACTGATCAGTTTCCACACTGGAACATGCAACTCTGGATGACTTGAACCAACGTTTCTAGGCCAGGATCACTCATATTTGGCTCAACTGTAAACTTTTATTCCCATCTATGGAAAAGCTCAGCTCTGTATGGATAGCTGTAAACAATTGGAAGATTTATTTTAAATTTTTCTCCTCAGGATAGGGCCCAAAGGAGGGGCAACTGACAAAAAAAGGCTTGGCCCAGCGGAGCCAGAGCCGAGACTCAGAAAACAGCAAGGGCTACAATCAGGCTGGGCTCTGCTCCCTAACCACACCTGAGGGAAAGCCTGCTCCACAGCTGGATCTGTATGCTTTATGGTATGTCTGGGATCCAGGGAAAGGACTGAGCTGGACATTTCAGTTCTACTTTGTGAAAACCACAAGAGCCCATTGTTTTAGACTAAGCTCATAGTCTTGGCTCCATCAAAACAGGCTCACTGTGGTTTGGCCGAGAATGCCCACACAGGTTCATCTGTTTGAATACTTGGTCTTCTAGTTGATAGAACTTTTTGGGAAGGATTACGAGGTGTGGCCTTGTAGGAAGAGGTGGGCTTCAAAGTTTCGAAGGCCTCCCTCTATCCACAGTATTCTACCTCCTGCTTGTGGTTGGAGATGTGTGTTCTCAGCTCCTGCCCCAGACCCTTGCTGTCTCTGCTGTGCCATCACAGACTCTAACTCTCTGAAACCATAAACTCCAAACAACCTTTTTCTCTTATAAGTTGCTTTGAGCATGTTGTTTTATCACAGCAATTGAAAAGTAAGCAGTACATGCCTAGAAGTCAAAATGGAGTTTCTGTTGCAAACTTAGCTGACTATGTTTATCTGTTTATTGGTCTTTCTAGATGCCAGGGTAAGACAGATAACCACAGAGTTTCCCAAACAGCCCATGTCTGGGCCAATGAGGTTTCCTCTGTTAAGTCTTTGGGTAGAACACATTAACATAATTTAACTTGAAGTTAGCCAATCTAGTTCCTTGTGTGGTATGTGTGTATGTGTGTGTGTGTGTGTGTGTGTGTGTGTGTGTACTTGTGAGTGCAGATACTCAGAGGCCAGAAGATGGGGTTGGGTCCCCTGGAGCTGAAGCTTCAACTATAGAGAGTTGTAGCCACCTGATGTGTGTGCTGGGAAGGAAACGTGGGTCCTCTGCAGGAGTAATACACATCCTACTGCTGATCTGTCTCTCTGGCTTCAATTATCTTAAATATTTATTTTTGATTATGTATATTATTGTCTCATTGTTCCATTTCTCTGTCTATAATTTATAATGAAAAAAGTTTTGAAATTACCTTTTAGATCCTTTTGAAATAGGGGAACCATCTGTGAATAGGGAGTCCTTTTGTGTGACAGACTTTATCATCTCAGGAAGCATCACTCAGGGGGCTAGGATGCTGGGTGAGTGGCCACCAAAACCACTCCAAGCTCATGCTTTAAATAGCCCACCACCCCTAGAGCCCAAATGCTACCCACCCTGACAGACCTACCCTCAAGGTGAGGGACAAGTGCCCAGGCTTCCTTGGAGACTTAGGGGAATAACTCTGTCTTTTGTGACCCTCTAACAGAGTGCTTCTCAACCTTCCTAATGCTGTGACCTTTCAATACAGCTCCTTATGCTGTGGCAATCCCAACCATAAAATTATTTCTGATGCTACTTCATTACTGTAATGGTGCTACTGTTATGAATATCATAATGTAAATATTTTTGGAGATAGAGGTTTGCTGGAGGGGTTGCAAGTCATAGGTTGAGAACCACTGCACTAAAATCCCTAGAGGGATGTTCCAGGCTCACTGGGAAACAGCTGTGCACCTCAACCCCAGAAGCCAAGAAGGGTTCTCTGTACCATGCTGCTCTTGGGGAGGCTCTATCGCAGAATCATTAGCTCTGTCACCTGCCTGGACTGAGCTCCTTCTCCACATACCTATTTTTGATGCTCAAAGACTCACCCTCCACTGAGGGTCTTGCTAGAGTCTAGTCCTGGGCATGGCCCCCAGGGGGAGCATATCTGCATGCCTGAAGGTCTCAGGTGTGGGCTTCTAGGGAGACACCGGGGTGGACTGTCTTTTTTGGGTAAGGAGTTGATTTTAAAAAGTATTAATGTCATGAGCAGACAGACAGACAACAACATGGTGGATGCTCTGAGTTCAGGCCCCAACACCACAGATAGCAGACAGAATGGCAGAGCCCATGAGGAGAGTCTAGGACCATGACACAGAAGAGGGATGCTTTTTACAGAAGCAAAGGAAGGGAATGGGTTCACAGCATAAGCCTTCACTCATGCTGTCTCTGGCTCCCAGCAGGCACCAGGGGAGGCATGGGAAATGATTTCAGAGTAGAAATGTTAGGAGAAGCACTTCCAGGTGAGCTGTACTCGTCAACAGTGTGTGTCACCACTGATGGCCCTTTGAGGTCCCTTACTCTAACAATCACACTTGGGAAGTAAGGAAGCAAGACATCTGGTGAGTCTGTCAGTGAGCTACAGAGCAATAGATCAATAGGCAGGCTTTCACCAGGAGAGTTGTCAGTGGCTGAGGCCAGGGAGAGAGGGGAAAGCTGTCGCATCTGGGCCCCAACCTTTCCCTGTGTCCTTGACTCTGAAGTCATATGTCCTATGAAGGAGGAGGAGGAGAACCTTGTATGTCAATATAGGATGTGTGGCAGGGCAGACATCATAGCCAAGGCAAATAGACACACACACACACACACACACACACACACACACAGAACCACACACAGAACCACACACATACAGAGGCACATACACACAAAAGCACATACACACAGAGGGACACATACACTGAGGCACACACACACAGAACATACTCATACAGAGGCACACACACATGCACACAGAGATACACGCATATACACAAAAGCAAGTGGGCATCTTTCCCTTACAACATTTGTCATTCTTTTACTGAAAACATGGGAGAGTCTCACTGAAGTTGTTAGGTTACTAGGGAAATCAGGGTCTACTCGTAGGAAAAACCACAGAGTAAGCAAATTATAATTCTCAATAGCTGCCTGGAGGAGAAGAATAAAAAAGAAAGAGTCATGTTGGGGTTAAGCAAGCATGGCGGTCAGCCCCCTTGTGGATGTACACACACTAGCAAGGAGCTTTAGAGAGCTTATGGGCAAGCTGGGACTCAGGTGGGCAGAGCCAACATGGCGGATCTAGAGTCACAGCCCTAGGGCTGGGAATTCTGGGAAGGAAAAGGACATTACCTCATCCAAGGGTTAATTATTCCTTCTACCTCTTCAGCTGGGCTTAAGGTGAGCCTGCCTTCCTGAGGATGGCCCCACCTTCCTGAAGGGTGGTCCCTTGGCCTGGTTACTGTCCCTGACTGACTGGAATGCTAGAGCCTCCATTCTCCTGAGCCTCAATGCTGCGGTAACAAGTCAGTCTGTACTCCAAGCCCTCCGGGAAGACGGAATTCCAGCCTCCTCGCTCCCTGCACTTCCTGTGGATGTGCCCCAGCCTGTAGGGGCCTAGTGAACTTGGACCTGAGCTGCACCCAGGTGGGCATTCTGTGGTCAACTGCCTTCTCACTCAGAAACAATACCTTGGGGTCTGGATCAGAGGATAGCGGGAAGCAGGTGGGGGGTGGGGCGTGGGAGGGGGCAAGTCCCCAGACAGGACAGACTGGATGTGAAGAGGGTGTATGCTTCTGCCTGCCTGGCCATACAATATTGTCCTCAGAGAAGGGGTGACCTCCCCTTCTCAGAGTTTCCCAGCTGGACTCAGGAAACGCCCTCACAGTGGGTGGCCTGACCCCAAAGAAACTAGACTGACCAGAGGCTTCCAACTCCTCTCTCCCAGGCAGGGGCTCTCCATCCTCCTCAGAGTCTCAGGAAGGGAAGGGAGCTTGTGTGCCTAAGGAGGCAGGCCAGGCCTATAACAGCATAGTAGCCGCTATGTGTCTGTCTCTCTGTGCCTCTGTCTCTATGTTTCTGTTTGTCTCTCTCTGTGTCTCTGTCTATCTCCCTCACTCTGTCTCTCTGTCTCTGACTCTGTTCCTCTGTCTCTGTCTCTGTGTCTGTGTCTGTCTCCCTCTCTGTCTGTCTCCCTCTGTCTCTCTGTCTCTGACTCTGTCTCTGTGTCTGTCTCCCTCTGTCTGTCTATTATTTCTGTATGTGTTGTGTGTGCATGTGCCTATGCACCTGGGCTGGTTAGGGGTTTGAGTTTGGGTGTCTTCTTCACTTGCTTCCCACCCTGTTTTTTATTTTATTTTAAAGAGTTATTTGTTTTCAGTTGGGGAGGGTGAAGTGCATAGAAGACATCTTGCAGGAGTCAGCTCCCTCCTTCCACCCACACACGCAGTCCCAGAGCTCAAAACTCAGGCTTGGTGGCAATGCACTTCTTCCTCACCTTGCCCGTTCCCTTCCCCTCCCTCTGAAAGCCCAGGGGGTGGGGGTCCTTCTGTGGAGAGACCACAAGCATTATCCACAAGGAGCTTTAAGCTAGAAGGAACCCAACAGCCTGAAATCCAGAACATTCTCCTCCAACTTGATCTCCCTGCCAGTTTCTCCTGTTATCCATGTAGACATTCACCTGCTATTTTCCTGGCCTTGAGCAATTTCAGGTTCTGGGCACACGGAACCGATGTCCTCAGCGATATGTGCTGTCAATGGCGGAAACAAAGAGAACAAGCACACAGATCTGTGTTATCTGCATTTGAGCTAGGAAGACCCAAAGGGAATTGTAGACTGCTCTGCCTTGTAATAGCTCTTGGCTCCCTTGGAGCTGATTTATTATCTCTCAGTTACCTCAACTGTAAAATGGCCAGAGTTTATATTAACATGGTTCATGAGTCAAGAACAGAGTTAGATAATAATAAAGATAGTAATGTGGATGATGATGGTGATGGTGATGATGGTGATGATGGTGATGGTGATGATGGTGGTGGTTTGTATTTCACCAAGTCTGAAATGCTGAGTACCGCAGGGCTCTAGGAATTAACCTAACTGGGGTAGCATGGGAATGAAGAAATGGCAGACCTACAGGCACACAGACAGAAAAGCTGGGCTCGAGTGTTTTCTGACAGAGAAGCTGCGGCACCATGGAAGCCGCAGTTCCATGTTCTTGCTACCCACAGTTGAACAGGCTGCAAGATGGAGGCATACAGGTAAACAAGAATTGGGCTCATTATATTCCTCTGAACAAGGAGGCAGCTTAGCTCATCTCTGCAGGGAAGCGGTTTTCAGGCCACACACAAACACCTGGAGAGATAGAGCCAGTGGTGGATACTTTCTCACATACTGTCAACACTTGAACTCAGCCCCTGAAGGGTTTCTTTTTTGCCTCACATGGAGCGTAGGGTTCCTTGACGTGGCAGTGTCTGTGTCAAGCAGGTGTCAAACAGTACACGTTCACTTGGGACTTACCTCTCTCCCTACACAGACACATAAAGAATAGCAGAATGAAAACTCATTCAAGTCAGCTATGTCCTTTTCCCAGTTGTCATTTCAGTTTCAACAAATTTCTCCTATCACTCCCTAGGCAGTGGGATGCAAGCCTGGCCCCACCCACCACAAGCCCCGCCCCATCTACCACAAGCACTGCCCAGACCACCACGTTCTTATTCACTTTTTTTTTTTAAGGCACCTTTTCATCTGACCTCTGCACAGCTCCAGAATGATGAGCTGTGCACTGCTAGGGAGGCGCACTGGTGTGTGAATAACCAGAACCACTCACATCTGCAACATCTGGCCCCCGAAGCACTTGGAGGAGCTAATGAAATATTCAGAGGCTGGCCGCTACAAATTGGGATGCAGAGGTCTCACCCTCCCTTGGCTTTCAATTTCCTTTTTTCGGAGTTTAGTTCTCCAATATCAATTTCTGTTTGTGATAAATATTTAAGCACTCCGCCTGCCAGGCTCGCAACACAGGAGCGCTCCAAGCTGTGAAGCCCAGAGCCTCTGGCCACTCGGCCAGCTGACCTGGATCACACACAGGGAAGATTGCCAGGAGGACTCTACCTACAGCGACTGAAAAAGATCTCACCCTTAGGCTTGTCCTCTGTGTCCAATCAAAGACTGTATCTCTCATCACACTGTCTTCTATCCCTCCATCCCATCCTGCTGCCCAGCCAAAGACTGATCCAGGGCCCAGCAGAGCATCAATATGTGGATATCAAAGCAGCTAGACCAAGACCAACAGAGAAGTCTCTTGCAAAACTGGAGGTAACCTGGGAGCTGAGCCCTCGGAGGCTGCTCTGCAGCCTGGTCCATACTCTGTCCATTCTCCCAAGGATGCTCAGTGGTCCCTGGCTTTACCCAGCCAACCGTGGTCAACCCTGTTTCTCCTTTTTCTACCTCTCCTCCTCTTTCTTTCTTTCTTTTTTTTTTTTTTTTTTTAGACAGAGTTTCTTGTTTCCCACCAAAGCCTCAAACTCGCTATGTAGTCAAGGATGGCCTTGAACCTCTGGTCTTCCTGTCTCTAGTGGGAGAAAGGGCCTGCTTCTAATGTACTTAATGATGTGAGCATCAAATAACGTGGAGGGAAGGACTGACTGCCCCAGGTTTTTTGCTCAGAGCCTCTGCAAGAAAGGATATGGTCTCCCTTGAGAGGAGTTTCCCACAATCCACTGCTAAAATTGAAGAGAAACTACTATCTTCTCTCTGGGACTTTGAGAATGCTAGGCAAACGCTCTACCAATTGAGCTATGTCCTCAGCTTCCTCTCTGTTCTTCACGACACATGTCTGGGATCCTTTAACTTCAGGACATCACTCTGGGCTTTATGAGGCTTTAGGAGTTTGTGATATGGAGATGGGGGTGGAGAGGTAACATCCGTAGAACTTTAATCTATGTGGCACTGCGGTTATCAATATCCCTGTGTCTTCCAGGTGCTGACCAATCTTCCGGCCAACCAGTGGTTGTGTACAGCATGCAGACAGCCCTTCAGGGAGTAGACTCCAGGGCCTGCTTGCCAGTCAACTGTTCTCACATTCTCCCAGAAGAATTTGGCTCACCAGCTGTTTCCTTTGCCTCTCCTTGACCAAAAAAAAAAAAAAAAAAAAAAAAAAATCAATGACACCAGACACCAGAATTGTATTGATTAGGGCACTTTGGGGCTCTGTTTCTCCTCTCAGCCTTCCAAAACAGGAAGCAGTCAGCTAGATGAGCTCCAGAGGAGCCCACGGGTTGGTTGGCTCTTTTAGGGCTAGCTGTTCTTGCCTCTGCCAGTCCCATAGCTCTCATCTTAAATGAAAAGATGCCTGGGTATCACAGGTGCCGGCAACAGTTGCCAGCATGAGTCTGGGGGTGGGGGTGGGGTGCATTCCAGTGCATGCAAACCCATAATGGCAGAAACTGCAAAGAGACCCTCTCTCCAGGCCAATCCCTGCAGTAAGTCTGAAAGAAAACCCTGGGCTCAGACAACAACTCTGACCCTCAGAGAAGGTGTCCTTGTTCTGCAAGAGCATGCCTGTTCCACACTGACTTTTGCAATCTGTTCAGTGCTCTGCAGCCACTGCTGAGGCGGCTGACACATCCCAGCAATTAGCTGTACGCCCCCAGGAAAAGGCGGCAGTCCGCACGTGTCTAACACATCTTGATAAAGCCATCTGCAGACGAAGGAAAGTTTACACAGGTGTCAGCACCGTTTACAGAGAAAGTTTACGGGGGCGTATGAAGCTGCATGGGCACCCACAGATGCCTGAAAAAGCAAGTGGTCACAGGGTTTTCCGTTTGGATGTCCAGGGGCCGGGGTTGGGGGGGAGGGTGCTGGATGGGAACAAAGAGAAAACAATCACCCACCGTCTCAGCCAGATGGTGCCGTCCCCAAGCCATTCGCTGCTCAGATGGACAGGGCAGAGCAGGCAAAAAGCCAGGGCTCTAGCTGCTATCTGTTGGCTTCGACTAGACTGTAGCACCAACCCCCAAAGATCGGCTACTCAGCCTGAGTCTTCGCAGAGCTCCAAAGTTTTTAGTCCCTTTTCACCTCTCAATTGTGGAAAAAACTGGTGGATGTGGGCCCTGGTGCCAGCCATTCTGTGGCCATTCGGGGGCTTCCCACTCTTGCAAAATGATGGTCGTACTATTTATCTGCCCCTCTTTCAGATTACAGGGCTTTCTGGGATTTTCTTGTCTAATGCCGTATTCTCCTTGGTCCTCGATGTCCTTAGAAGTTTGGACCTTTCCAACTCCTTTCCCTGCCTTTTGTCAATGAAGTCAGTGACAGAGCACATTTCTTTTTCTCACCCACAGTGGCCCGAGGAGTTGCCTTGTGGGGTTCCCATAATCTTTTAGGGAGCTTGACTTACATAAAACCATATATCCTTGCCCACGACAGAAAACAATTTCAGGATGAACCCGCAGGATAAAGAACTGGAGGGTTATTAAAAGACATCTTAACATGTATTTTAAGCATAGGTGTTAATAGAAAAAGAGGCTTTCAGGAAGAAATTGTGGTGTGCCCAGGAGTACGGAAAGAGCCCCATTTACAATTGCGACTAGTCATCACCTGTAGCAGTTAGGTGATTCTCAAGTTACTCCTCCAAAAGCCGCTGAGCAGCTTTCCTCTAAATGGGGTTGTAGGGGGCTCTGGAAGTGCCCTGGATGGAATTACAATCAGCTAAAATAAAACCAGGAGAGCAGAGCTGCCCCCGGGAGTTAAGACACAGCCTTTTCCTGTCAAAGTTTCTGATGAGCATCCTAGAAGACTGCAGTTTCCAGCTGGAGAGGAAGCCGGGCCTGAAAAACTAATTGTGTTGGAATTCTTGAGTCTCAGCTGGTGAGATGCCTCAACCAGACACCAGGGCGAGGGAGCAGTTCCTCTCTCATGACTCCCACTCTGCCCCTTGTTTTCTTTCCCACCCCACTTCAAACAAAAAGTTGATAAAAGATACAGTCCTGGCTCAGTTCAGTTTCCTGAGTTTCCATCCATCCCCTTCCTGCCTCTTAGAGCACCTCTAGAGAGCTTTGGGCTCATCCAGCCGGCCAAGCCAGCACACACACATGTCAGGTACACAGTATAAGCCAACCCTCGGACCAGATACCAAGGGACTCAAGGAGAGATCAGAGGTAAGACAACTCGTCCTGGGGAGAGCAGCTAGGGACATGGAGCTTAATGTGGCAGCTGTGAAGGACATCATGTAATACAGATCCTTCCCAGGCTCCCTTCTGCCAAACTAGGGCAGTGAGGGCCATCAAACCTGCAGCCCATGGCCTGCATGTAGCCAGACAGAGTGATGAGTGCCACCTAACACAAAACCATGAACGTAGAGCATTCTGAAATTAGTTCTCACGGTGATATTTTTGTTTGTTTGTTTAGTTTTGTTTGTAGCTCAATTGAATGGATCCCTGGTGTCAAATTGTAGACAACAATACTATTTCAAAACAGCAAAAGGTGGACACACCAGTGACTCACTCCTCCAGATAGGGAAACTGAGGCCCTGGGTGGCTGGCCAGGATTGCACCTTCCTTTCAAGCCTGTCGACTTATTATCTCTTTCTACTCTGAGAATTCTTCTTCCTGTGTCCTCTGCCCCCTGCGTCTCCTCCTCCCTGCCTTTCAGCCACAACAGGTGTCTGTTCCTCCTAAGTCAGACCCAGGACATACTATCTGGTCAGCTAGAGGCCTGTTCTGGGTGTCCTATAACTCAGACATCCCCTCCATTCTGTCCTATCTTCATGTCTGACCCGAGGACCTACATGGCAGTCCATGCTTCGGGGGAAGCCTTTTGCCAGCCAGCCAGCCTCATGAAGGCTGCCTTCTGCCCCGGCACCCTGATGTCAGGTGGCTGATAGTTCTGACTCATCTGCCCACCTCTCTCACCTCACCTTTCTGAACTCCTCCACCTGAGCTTCTGCCTCCCCCTTCCACTTTCTCTTCTGCTTTCAGATGCTGCTGCCTCTCTCTACCTTTGGAATGGGGGTGGGGGGGAGTATCCGTAGGCGTGGAAGCCAGTTTCTGTGACGGCCTAGGCAAAATGCCTGGGCTGCCTGTCACGTTTGATTTCAAAAGATAATTCTATTTTGAGCAAAAGAATAATGAAAAGACTTCCCCAGCTGTCCTGGAAAGAACTCTCGTCCTTCTCCTCAGAAGCCTGCGTTCCCCCAGGCACCCTAGGCATTCTGGTTGTCTCTGCACCCATGCCTTTCCTGGTACCATCCGCACATTGTTGTGGGCTCACACCGGAGCCTTGCCAGCATGGACTGGCCCCTGCTCTCAGTGAGGCCTTGGGACTCCTCCCCTCATGAAAGCCAAGGACTTTTCCTCCTTGGCACCCACACAGAATCTTTCCCTTGAGCCCCATCCTGCTGGCTGCCCCTGCCATTGACCCTAAGGCTCTTCTGTTCTAGCACATTCAGGGAAGGCTGGTATCTAGAGACACAGAAGCAACACTTAGCAAATGAAGGAGCCTTGAAAATGGACCAACTCTTTCCAGCCCTGAAATAGGCAGGATGGTGGGGCTTCATTGGTGGGCTAATTAACAACAGAAGTCACACATAGATAGTGGATGCCCTGCTGGGAGTTTTCCTACAAACATGAAATGCATGAAGAACTCAACCAAGGTACTATACCATAGTGTAGGGATTTGGGATCCCCAGGCAACCATTGACCACACCTGTCTCTGGCTCCAAGCCCCAGCTCAGACTGCTGTGGATGCTTTCGCCAGAGGAAGTAACATCTCTTTCATCCAATGTGCATGGCAGGAGCTGGAAGTGACAGAAAGGTCTAAGCCACAACTTTTTCCCCGGGACACCTGCCCTGGCTAATTTTAGGTTAACTTGACACAGGCTAGAGTCGTTTGGGAAACGAGAGCCTCAATTGAGAAAATGTCCCCACCAGATTGACCTGTGGGGCATTTTCTTGATGAATGATTGATGTGGGTGTGCCCAGTCCACAGTGGGCGGCACCACTTCTAGGCCTGTGGTCCTGGAAAGGAGACTGAGCAAGTCCTGCTGAACAAGCCACTAAGCAGAGTTTTTCCATGGTTCTGGCCCCGCTTCCCTCACTGATGGAGTGTTAAGTCGAAGTAAACCCTTTCCTCCCCAACTTGTTTTTTGTCATGGTGTTTGGTCAGAGCAATAGAAACCCAAACAAAGCTGTCGCCCAGCAACCCAAGGGGGAGAGCCTGCTTGCTGTAGCTGGCTTGGATCTTGAAAGCAGCAACAGGGGAGCATGCTCCTTCCACTTCCTAACTTACTCATCTGCATAGCTGCTGAGAGAAAAGAACCCGTGATTTTCAGCTGAAACCCGTTGAGCAGAAAAAAGGTTGGGCCTTTGTGTATGTCCCTCTTCTCATATCCTCCAAAGACTGCGAGAGGTATTCAAACACAGCCTGCGCAAAACCCACTGTCCTCATGACTTGCCTTGGGTTGGGACTTCGGTTGGACCAGGAACTCTCATGGGAAAGCACGGTGGAGTCGTGCCTTCGTTTGAAGTGTCACACTAGGTTGGTCCTCCTGTTCATTGACACTTTTCAAAGCAACATCAGGCCTGGGCGACCCTCCATTAAAACAAAGCAAAATATACGTGATAGAAACCTTGGCAATGTGGGAAAAAAATGTTATGTTACAAGAAATTGAGAGCAATCAAGAAGAGGGAGGGTGGACAGACTTTGTTTTCATGCTGGGATGGAAGGCAGCTCTTGAAGTGGGTGATCCACACAACGGACCGGCAAGGTCAGAGCTGAAGAACATCGCCTAAGGAGATGTGAAGAGGTGATGTGGAACTCTGTCAGGGGTGGAGGGGGGAGCTCAGGAGGTGGTTTAGTCAGTAAAACGCTTGCTGTACAAGCACTAGGGTCTGAACTGCATCCCTGGGACCCACATAAAGCACAGCCCTTGCTTATGGTCCCTGAGCTGAGGACATAAACACAGGTGGAACCTGGGAACTCACGGGCCAGTCAGACTAGAGGAATAGGTGAGCTCTAGGTCATTAAGAAGCTGTCTCAGTTAGGGTTTTACTGCTGTGAACGGACACCATGACCAAGGCAACTCTTCTAAGGACAACATTTACTTGGGGCTGGCTTAAAGGTTCAGAGGTTCAGTCCATTTTCAAGGTAGGAACATGGAAGCATCCAGGCAGGCATGGCACAGGAGGAGCTGAGAGTTCTACATCTTCATCTGAAGGCTGCTAGCAGAAGACTGACTTCTAGACAGCTAGGATGAGGGTCTTATAGCCCACACCCACAGTGACCCACCTACTCCAACAAGTCCACATCTACTCCAACAGGGCCACACCTTCTAAAAGTGCCATTCCCTGGGCCACGCATATACTCACCATCAAGAAACCTAGTCTCTAAAGACTATAGCCCCTGAGGAACGACACCTAGATAGACATCTGCCCTCCACGTGTGTGTGTACAGCCTTACAATGACACATGTGCACACATATCACAGTTTAAAATGTTTGAGAGGCTGGAGAGATGGCTCAGCAGTTGAGAGCACTGGCTGTTATTCTAGTGGACCCGGGTTTGATTCCCAAACCCCCATAGCAGCTCAAGGTCATTGGTAACCCTAGTCCCAGGGGATCCAGTGTCTTTTTCTGGCCTGCACAGATTCCAGACATCCACATGATTCACTGATATACACAGAGGCAAAAACACTCATACACATTAAAGGCAAGGACATGTTTTAGGTACCTCACATGAGCTATGGTCCTTGGTTTAATATTGGAGACTGAATGCATGGGTTTAGTAGATGGAAAGTAGAGCACATTTGATTCCTTGTTTATTACAAATTATTTATTTTTTAAAAATTAGCAGCTGTTTAGCACCTGCTTGCTCAATTTATTTAAGACTTGTTTTTAGCTAGACTTTGACTAGTACTGAATTGGAAAACTAGAATTATGTCCCAAGGGATTTAGAATTATTGACAGCTCTTCCTTAAAATAAGAGAAGCACTTGCCAGGAAAGCAAGTTATTAACAGTTGAAAATCAGCTTAAAAGTGAGTGCCAAAAAGGAGCCAAGTTTGCTTTTTAATTTGTTAGGACTCTCATTTATTATTATTATTATTATTATCATTATTATTGCTATTCCTTTTTTTCTATTGTTGAATTCTGAGCTGATTATGTATTCACTTAAAGGATTATTTATTTCTCTCTTTGTGTGTATGAGTGTATATGGCAGTTGTTGGTGTGTCTGACATGTGAAGGTGCAAAGTGTTCAACATTCCAAGAGAACCTCCCCTATGCTGGTGCAAAATAAAGCACAGTCCTCAGAAAAGTCTCCAGTAATGGCACATGTGGAGAGGGAAGGACAGAATCCGAGTGGGCATCCGATGATAGTGCAGCTGGTGTCTAAAACAAAACAAACCAATAGAAACTTACAAACACACCATCCTTAATGGGGGAAGCATGAAGATATTTTCCAAAGATCAAGAATAAGACATGTTAATTTAGCACTTCTATTTGGCATTGCACTGGAGGAGGTGGTTGATGAAATTAGTCAAGAAAACAAAACAGACCACAGGGATTGGAAAGAAGGAAATAAATCAGTTCTATTCACAGATACCACAATTGTCTATGTAGAAAATCCCATGGGAAAAGGAGTCTAACAACCAATAGGATAAGAAAGCATAGTGAGCTCTCAGGTCACAAACATACAAACCAAAGGTATCTTAAGAAACTATCAACAGGTGGCATACATTGAAAATGTAAGAGAACATCATATGCTTGGAATAAATCTGACTAAAGAATTGGAAGCTGTAAAACAGTGCTGAAAAACATCTAAGAGCCATCTCATTTTTACTGGCCAGAAGACCCAACATCAAGCTATCAGTTCTCTTAATCTACAGACTCCTAACTATTGCAGGCAAGCTGGCTCGTTTGCATATGTTGACAAAATGGTTCTAACATGTTTGTGGAAGTGCTCAGGATCTAGAACACCTAAGACAGCTTTGCAAAGAAAGACCAATACTCCTTTGTCGCTACCGCCTTGACCAGCAAGAACGAGGGGACCCAAGAGCTCTTCTTCCAGTAGTTTAATCAGGAACCTTGAATCACAACAACTCCGGGACCACACCCTTGGCCTTTTAAGCTCTATGCTAAGCCTATCCCAATGGGCCACGTGGCAACAGCAGATAGGTTACCAGAACGAGGAAGTAAGCAAAGCCAGCAGCCTCTGCCAACTAAGGACTTGTTTACAAGAGAAAGCCCTCCCTGGTCCGGATAGTGGAGGGCGGAAACAGGAAACCGGCGTGACTCAGCAGCTCTCCACACTCCTTGATATGAAAACATATAGTACTACAGTACTATAGACTACAGACAGACTAGTGGACTGGAGAAATGGGTTTGTCTGTAGGGTGCTTGCTATGTGTGCTACTTAAGTTTTAACTGATAGCATAACTAAAAATCAACTGAGAAAGGAGTCTCAATTGAGTGATTACCTAGATGAGATGAGACATATCAGGAGAGGAGTGTCGATTGTTAATGGACTCAGACCATTGTGGGCAACACCATTCCCTAGGCAGGAGCCCTAAACTGTGCGAGAGTGAAAAAAGCTAAGAACAAACAAGCAAGAAAAGTGAGGCTGTGTTTATTCTGTTTGCTCCTGACTGAGTGTGATGTGACTATTGGCTTGAGTTTCTGCCTTGACTGCTCTAGACTGATGGACTGTAGCCTGGAACTATACAGCAAACCTTTTCCTCTACTATGCTGTTTTTGTTCAAGATATCTTATCAAAGCAACAGAAATGAAGCCAGGACACTGTGTGGGCCATAAGGACCTTCGTTTGATCTCCCAGAAGACGCATAAAAAAGCCCTCTGCAGATCAGTTCCCCTGCAGTCTGGAAGTGGAATGGTGTGAGGGTCGCCTGATCAGAAGCTTCCACAGTGTTTGTTGAGTCAGCTTTCCTGTCCAGAGTTTCTCAGACTATTTGATGTTTTTAGGTAGTTAACCCTTCCAATTGCATACTGAAAAACAGCTATGGTTGACTTCTGTCCTCCACAAACATGCACAAAGAGGTTACAGTTTAAAGAGACCTGTTAATTATTTAGTTATATACTTGTGTGTGCACAAACCAGGTATGTGTGCGTGCCACAGTGCATGTGTGGGTGTCAGAGGATATCAGTGACAGTCAGTGCTCACCTTCCACAACGTGACTAGTCAGGATCAAACTCACATGTTTGGGTTCATCAGGGATCATGCTCACCAACTGCATCATTCACTACTGGCCCCAGGATACCAGGCTGTGTGTCTGGTGAGTGGAGGAGATGACCTGTCTGGCCTGTTTGGCCTGCCTGGCCCTGCCTGCGCCCCGCCCCCTGTTTGTGTGTGTGTGTGTGTCTGTCTGTCTGTCTGTCTGTCTCTTTGACCTGGACTTATGTAGGCCTTGAACTCTATTTACTGGAGGATGACTTTGAACACGTTTTTTTCTCCTGACCCTGGCTCAGAGCACTTCCCTTTGCTTCAGTACTTGCTTGCCTCCAAAATTTGCATTTAAATCCTTTTAGACGTCCCTACCTGAACTACCCCTGGGTACAGCTGGCAGCACAGAAAGAGGCCATCATCACATACATATTGTAAGAGGAAGCCAAAACTAAGTGGTGTTTCTGACAGAATGAGGGTGATTGGAAACACCTTCCGTAAGCCTCTAAATGGGAAACTATAGCTTAAGCTTATAATGACCAAGGTGATTTTTTTTCTCCTTTAGTCCCAAATTTTACAGTTAACTCTTCAGTCTCTATATTTTAACTAGGCCTACCTGACCTATCTGGAATAACAGAATTTTCAAAAGATGTAGTGATGATGGGAGGCGGGGGGGGGGGGGAGAACAAAGAAAAAAGGGCAATCAAACCTATGCATTCATACAGTCACTCTGTAACTTCAAGCTAAAAGGTCACCCTGAAAATGTGCATATTCACACACACACATACACAGATGCACATGCACACGCGCGCGTGCACACACACACACACACACACACACACACACCTTAACACATTTCTTGAATTAGGCATACCAAGAATAGTAATTTTTATCATATAGTAAATTGTTTTTAAAGCTGTAAATATATATATATATATATATATATATATATATATATATATATATATATATATATATATATATATATATATATATATATATATATATATATATATATATATATAATGGCCAAAAGAACTCCTCTTCAGTTATTTTTAGGAATTCTGGATGCATGTTTAATTTTCTCTCATGTTGTTTTAGAGGTAAAATTGCATGTAAAACCCATCTCATGAAACAAACAATCATGAATACGTGACTACGTTAAGTCAGTGTGCACTCTCAATTCAAAAAAAAAAAAATAGAGAGAGAGAGAGAATCTTCACTCCTATATCTTTGAGATACAAGAAAGCCCCAGTGAATGCAAACATCAAAAGATGGAGCGTGTATAATCTTAGGTTAATATCTTCTCAGTTTCCAGAGCTGATCATCAGGGAGGGGAGATACTTAACAAACAGTAACTGTTTTTAAATGTCAGAGAATCCCACTTTGTATATCAGTAGAGCAATCTGACATTCTTTACCAAATCTCAGAGGGTCCAGATAACTCAGGAAAGCCACACTTAAAACTTTTTATTTTAGTTTTTACCTAGGGAGCAAACACACATACTCTATCTCTATGTTTTATCATAAAGAGGATGCAACAAGCTTTTCTTGTGATAAAGAGCATTTCCCTGTGGGAACTGTTAGAGAAGAGAGTAGAGAGGCTAATAGAGAGGGAAGAAGAGGCAAGGTCAGGCAGAGATGAACGGACAAAGTGGTAGGCTGATAAAGTTAGATTGATTCCATGCTCACCAGTCTAGCTCTGGTCACCTGACACAGCACCACATGCCCAGGTCACAGTGCAGAGCTACAAATACAAAAGGTCAAGGCAGGATGTCCACCCCCAAACCTACCAGTCCTATAGAAGTGTTCTCCACTGAGAATTACCTAGATTAAAGCCAGGATACAGAATTTGAAAGAACAATTGTAAACTTTACCAAAGAACTTAAAGACGTTTAAAGATCACACACACATACCAGATCAATGAACCTAAAAAGGATAACGATAAATGCCTGAATGATGCCCAAGAAGATACAAATATGCCTATGGCTGAAGGAAACAGATTATTCAGGGTTTGAAAACTGAACTCAGTAAGGAGTTAAAAATATTGATGAGAACTCAAGGTGAAATGAATATCAAGTTGAAAAACTTGGTAACACAATTAGAAAACTCAGGAGGGGGCGGGGAACAGCTCATGGATAAGATGGATCGAGTGGACTGTCAAGATTTGAAGATGAAGAAGATGAATTGGAACACTTGAATAAAGAATATGAAATTTAAGAGAGAGATGAAAAAAACTCTAAAGAATCATATAACAACTTTGGGACATGATAAACAGACCAAATCTTCAAAGTGTAAGTATGAACGGAGGGAAACAAGAGACCAGATCCTTAACAGGATTACAGGAGAAAACTCCCAGCACATGAGGAGTGCAAACCCAAGAACACACAGAAGCACACAGACAAGAAAGGGCCTGGAGAGAAGTTCTCCAGAGTGTACTTCAGTCAAAACATTACATCTACAGAACGAAAATAAAGCTCTGAAAGCAGCAGGGGAAAATCCTCACATCTGAGTCACATACAAAGGAAACCCCACCAGAGTGAAAGCTGATTTCTCAACAGAAATCTGAGTAGCTAAAAGAACCTAGAGCAATGAGCTTCAGGCTCTCCATGGACACGGATGCCAGCCGAGGCTACTCCACCTAGAAAGCCTACCTGACATACATGAAAGAGGGAGAAAAACTTCTATGATATAAACAGCCTAAAAGAAATGGAGTCCACCCAACCAGCCCTATGGAGAATACTGGAAGCACTACTTCAGACGGAAGAGATGAATAAGCATAGCCGAGAGGTTATAGAAAGAAAACAATTGAGACTATAATTACTGAAATACAGAACAAAACTAAGAACGCCAATGGAAGCAGCAGCTCCTTGAGAAGAGCCGCCAACACACACCTTCAAGGAATTAAGGTTAGGTATCAATGATCAAAAGACATTGATTTTGTTGAATGAACTAAAATTCCATCTGTCCATTGCCTACAAAAGACTCATTTCACCTTCAAAAATAAGAGTCAGCTTTAAGCAAAGGGGTGGACATAATTCTTCCAGGCAACTGGATCCAGAAAGCAGGCAGTTGTCACCAGCACTGTATCTGGAGAGACAAAAAAAGACTTTAAACAAATCCAAAGATTCTAACCAAGGTGACAATTCCCCAAGAAAACGTCACTATCCTAAACATGCAGGCACCATCCCTGGCATACCCAGTTTTATAAAACCAAAACAAGACCCCACATTAAACTGGGCTTACATTTAACTCCAACTCAGTAACAGTAGCTGACGTCAGTACCCCAGCTTCTCCAACAGATGGATCATACAGATATAAAATAAACAGAAACCCCAGAATTAACTGACACCATACATCAAATAGACCTGAAGGATGTGTATGGAAAAATCCACACAAACACCAAAGAATATAAAGTCTCCTCAAGAGACCACCAAAGCATCTCTAAACTAGGTCACTCATTTGAACACACACACACACATACACACACATACACAATCTTAATTCAGAAATAATTCAAAAGTAATTAAATACCTGCATGTATCCTTTCTAACCCAAATATGATAATATTTAAAATCAATACTAAATGAGTTTCTCATAACTACACAAATTCAGGAAAATTAAATAACATAATACTGAATGATGGATGAATGGGTCTAAAAAGAAACCAACAAAAAAAATTTTCCTGGAATTAAATGAAAATGAAAACACATACACACACACACACACACACACACACACACGCCTGTGCAAGCAACACTCACACACTCCTTTAGAACACATTGAAAGCGGTACTAAGATTGTACATTAAAATAGCAGAGAAAGCACAGATGAATGACTTAATGATGTATGCAAGAATTTGCAACAACAGAATAAACCCATACCCAGCAGACAGACAGCAAGGAATGATTAAAAATTAAAAAAAAAAAAAAACTCAGAGAGGTGAAATTCATGAAACAGAAACAGAAAACAATACAAAGAGTCAATGAATCTAACAGGTAGTCCCTTGAGAAGATAAACAGCATCAACAAACTCTTGACCCAATTAACCAAAAGAACGAGAGAAATGGCCCAAATTAATAGACTCAGAGATGAACACGGAAACATGACAACAGACACCAAAGAGACTCAGAATATTGAAAGGGGGATACTTTAAAAGTGTATACTTTATTAAATTAGATTCAACTCAAACAGCTCAGGCCCGAAGGGATTCACGGCAGAATTCTACCAGACTTTTAACTATTTGTAATCAATTCTTCTTAAATTATTCCCAAAGGAGGAACAAAGAGGAGGGAGGAAGAAGAGCAGAAGGAAGGAAAGGAGGAAGGAAACAAAAACAATCACTTCCCAACTCTATGAAGCCAGGATCACTTTAATACTCAAACCAGTTAAAGATACAAGAACAGCAAAAATCCAACTGTGGGCTAACATCCCTCATAAACACAGATTCAAAAATTCTCAATAGAATATCTGCAAACCAAATATGGATATTTATTGAAAAGATTGTCCATTGTGACCAAGTTGGCTTTACTCTGGAGATGCAGGGAAGGTTCAAGGTACACAAGTCAATAAATAAATCGCATCAATGGATTTAAAGACAAAAATCACATGATTATTTCAATAGTTGAAAAAAAAAGCCTCTCACAAAATCCAGCATGCTTTATGATAAATTCCTAAAATGACCCCTGTCATAATGACCTCCATCAGTTGCCAAGAGAAGTTTCTGTGATGAGGGATGAGAGCTGCCCTTACCTGAGACGATAAGGACGAGTATTTAGAATGCGGTTAGGACCTATACTGGTTTGGTCAGGCATCAGTAGTAGATTCTCTTTTAAGACCCATGACTTTACTAGCCCTGGGTATTTGGCTCATTTTTCAGTTGAGTGGGCCCAAGATATAAATTGCACCTTTAAGGCTATCTCGCAAGGCTGGTCACTGTGGTGATTCATAGGCATCAGGGCCAGATAGGAGCAGTGACTGCTTCTCCTCTTTGGCAACTTGGATAGCACCTTCTTATACTATAAAACCTGGTCTTCAGGAGGATGCTTTCAGGTAGGATAGAACTCAAATCTTCCAAGTCTTCAGTCTGAAGTGTGTTCCATCTTCACCAATGGGCACTCACCTTCAACCTCTAGGGGGAAATAACCTATATTAGTTTGGGAATCTCTTGGAATCCCCCTGACTAACAACTGGAAGAGTTTTCTCATTCTAGGTGCTGGGGTTTCTGTTAAATGGTCATATGGAACTTGAGGGAAGCACTGTCAGCCCAAGGGGCACACTCATAAGAGATAGATAGATAGATAGATAGATAGATAGATAGATAGATAGATGCATGTGTGGATGGAAAATGATAGATGATAAACATACAGACAGATTGATAGATGGGTGGATAGATAGATTAACAGATGATAGATAGATGATAAATTTATATTTGTTACACATAATTTTAGATAAATATAAAATATTTCCTTAAGGCTTTTTGAAACATCCTTAGAGTTATCCCTCCCTCTCCTATATTTACCTCCATCCCTGCTTCCAAATTAAAACTCCCTCACTGTGTATCCCATTTTCTTTCTCATACAACTTGTAGCCTGCTATCCCCCTCTTTACAGTACCAGCATGGAGACAGCAGCCAACAAATTGACAAATCGCCTACAGGCTGGCAACAGACACCAAGAATGGATTGGTGGGAGATGGGCCTCCCCTCTTTATAAGCACAGACTCTTAGTAAACTTTGGGGCCTTGAACAGAGAACTTTGTCTTAGCCTCCATTATTTCTCTCGCCGTTTTCTCCCATACAGCTCCTGCCTCCCACTCAGGAACCCAGTTAGCATGGCCACAGGCGGCTTTTCCCTTTCAACTATGGAAGATACTTTTGCTGGATACAGTAATCTAGATTGGTACTAATGGCCTTTGAGACAGAGTACATTGCTCAAGGCTCTCCTGGCTTTCAAATTTTCCATCGAGAATTCACCTGTTATTTTGACGGGGTTTCCTTATATAAAACTTATGGGCTTTCTTTTCCTGCTACTTACATCTTTCAAGTTTTTTCCTTTCTTCTGGACATTTAATTTTTTATTTATGATATGCTATGGGGAATTTCTTTGCTGTTCTTGTCTATTTTATGTTCTGTGGGCTTCCTGTATCTGTATGTATATGTCTTTCTTCAGTTTTCCAAAATTTCCTTCTATTATTATTTTGTTGAAGAGTTGGTACATGCTATTTTGACTTGGATTCATCTCCTTTATCTATGCCTATAATGGATAGGTTAGGTTTTCTGATGCTAGAAAATAGTCCCTTCCTTGTGCTTTTTTTTTTCATATTATTTTCTTATATGGTCTGCTTTCTCTACTTTATCTTCAAGTCCTGATAGTCTAACTTCTACTTGATCCACTCTTCTTGTAGGTCATACCCTTGAGTTTCCTACTGGAGTATTCTGTTCTTCAAGTCCATCTTTATTTCAGCATGAGTCCTTTCCAGCATTTATCTTTAGTGAATTTAGATTTCAAATCCTGAATGGTCTTCATCATTTCCCCAGCATTTCAGTTGTATTTTCTTAGACAACATTCAGACATTCAGTGTTATTCTCTTAAAATTCAACAAAATGTCTATTTGTGTCTTCTTTAGACTTGAATTCCTTGATAAAATTTATGATCTCTTAAATTGTGTATTCTCTGATTCATCTAGGTAATTCTCATTAGAGGCATTTCAATAGGACTATTTATTGGGTCATCGAGATAATGGAATCTCCCCATCTCTACCACAGAACACTGGGGTCACAGGCAAAGGATGGTTAGTGTTAATCGTCAGCTTGACAAAAATCTGGAATCAGCCGGGATGTGAGCCTCTGCGCGTGCCTATGAGAGAATCGGCCAGGATGTGAGCCTCTGCGCGTGCCCATGAGAGAATCGGCCAGGATGTGAGCCTCTGCGCGTGCCTATGAGAGAATCGGCCAGGATGTGAGCCTCTGCGCGTGCCTATGAGAGAATCGGCCAGGATGTGAGCCTCTGCGCGTGCCTATGAGAGAATCGGCCGGGATGTGAGCCTCTGCGCGTGCCTATGAGAGAATCGGCCAGGATGTGAGCCTCTGCGCGTGCCTATGAGAGATTACCTTGATTACTTTCGTGTGGGAACGTCTGCCCACTGTGCGTGAATGACACCATTCCCCGGCTGGGATCTTGGAGTGTCTAAATGGAAGATGGAATTGAGTAGAAGCCATTCATTTTTTCTGTCCTTCTTTAACTGTGTATATAACGTTGCCAGCCACGCTGGGTTGCTGATGCCTTGATTTTTCCATCAAGGTGGGCATGGACAAAAATAAGCCCTTCTTTTGATCACATGTGTTTTATCACAACCAACTTTTTTTTTAAGCTTCGTATAAGGAACATGAGGCTATGTGTGATTTTTCTAAGTTGGTGCTGGATTTGAATTCAGGTGCTTCTTTTGCTATGTAAGTGCTCTTAACCCACTGAGCCAACTCCTAGCTCCCTCTGTGCTTCTGTCTTTCTATGGGTGCATTTTGAAAACTACAGAGTCCTCGTGACAGATGAATAAAACAACCCTACCATAGTAAGTCCTAATTTCTGGGTCCTCCAAGCAGAAGCTCATACACACACGATTCCTGAAGTCCGAAAGATTTACAGGATAGAGGCTTGCCTTGGCTCCAAGATCTGGAAGTTGAAGAATATGATCAAGGTCACTAAGGAAGAAAGAAGTGCAGTGGGCATGCGCAGTAGGCTTGAGCAGTAGGCATGTGCAGTAGGCTTGCGTATTAAGCATGCGCAGTGGGCAGGCGCAGTGGGCTCCTATGGTAGGCATGTGAGGCAGGCACCCACAGAAGCAGCAGAGCAGGAGGGGCAAGCTTGCATTGCAATAACTAAATCCACCATAACTAACTCATTCTTATGAGAGAGAGCATCAAGGTGCTTAGGAGAGATGCCCCATGATATAATCACCACTCCCCAAAGGTTCTTACTTCCCAGTTCTACCACAAAGGAGTCAAATTTCAATGTGAGCCTGGGACTATTAAAAAAATTTTTCAGTGGTGAACTGGTTTTGCAGATGAGCGTAAAGTCATGCTGGCAAAAGGAGAGAACTAGAGTGTTCATGAGGTTTCTGCATGTGATCACAGGGTCCCTACCAAAAAAAAAAAGGTGTCAGCAGAGTACAACAATGGAGGTACACAGAGGTTGAATGGCATAGTTCCATGGGTATAAGGATATCAGAAGCTCAAAAATAAGATGCCACTGCTAAACCTCCAGGAGGGAAAAGCTGTGCTCCTGTGATCTAGTCTGAGTACCACCAACTTCCTGGCATAAGCTCATGAGAGCATCACTATAGGTCACATTTCCTACCAGGAGTGGGGTGTCTATGTTTCACACTCACAGAGCATCCCTGAACCCTAACAGAGTAGCTTAGGAAGAGTAGTTGGTGGAGCCACAGGAGAACCAGACTGTTGAGACAGTCCAGTGAGCTGTTGTGGGGCTTTCTTCCCAAACAGGCTTGAAGCCCTGTTCTCTTCCATGCAGACAGAGTGACTCGGGGAGGTGCAACAGGGGAAGAGGGAGAGGTTTCCCAAACAGCAGAGTAACTACAGCATAGTGGCCTTCCAGAGTAGCTGAGGGGTGGAGGGTGGGGAGCTCACCTCCTGGGACAGAAGTTCTTGCATTATGTTAATACACAAATGTTATGTAAATACACGCACCCAAGGGCAGAACACCAAGAAGCTTTGGCATGATCTGTTTCTACCCCATGGCTTTTGCCTCCAGTACTACGCATGTAATCACCCAGCCCTGAGAGAGTATTTACTGGATGCTCATTGTGTATTCTAGGGGACAGTTAGCCATACTTGAGTAAGCAAAACAAACTCCTGACTTGGAGTGACCCTGTGTGTCATAGGGAGATTTGAGTCACCTGCATCTGTCACAGGCTGAGTTCTTGATGGGGAGAGAGAGTCTAATTCTGGGTACCCAGAATCCTCACATCATCCCTGAGGGATCTGCTTTTATTATCCCAATGTTTGGGTGGAGAAAACTGAGACCACCAAAGAATGGTCATTCATCATAACCTAGCCAGATCCAGACAATTCAGAGGGACCTCACAGGATCCTGGCCTCCATGATGAGAAAAATCAGGGACAGGACAGCATGTTATACATGGGAAAACTGAGGTCTCAAGAAGTAAAAATCCAAGTTAATCAACTGTGAGACCCAAATCTTGTGCCCTTGACTCTAGAAACAAAAAGAAAAGCAAGATGCTGGAGAGACAGCCACAAAGGATCATCTCTATGGGCCAAGGATGCAAAGGATCATCTCTGTGGGCCATGGATGGTCCTCCTGGTGAGCTATGGGCATGTGTTGGACTGGCAGATCCCTAGAACTCACTGGCCACCTAGCCTAGCCAAATCAGTGAGTGCCAGGCCAAGCAGAGAACTTGTCTCAAAACGCAAGGTGTACATCTCCTGAGGAGTGACACATAAGATTGCTCAGGTCTCCATATAGACTGTGCCAAGGTTCTCTAAAGGGACAGAGATGATAGAATATATACAAACATTCACACATCTGTACATACATATTAAATGGGGGGTTTACTAAGGTGGCTTACAGGCTATGGATGAGGTATTCCAACAGTGGCTGTCTCCAGATGGAAAGGGGTCAAACATCTGGTAGTTTTTTGGTCAAGGAGCCTGGGTGTCTCAGCAGTCACAAGCTGATACTGGAGTCCTGGAAAATTCCTAGATGACTGCCAGTCTTCGGTCTACACTGGAACCCCTAAGAAGGATGTTCTAACACCAGGAAAGAATATCCCAGCAACAGGATAGACCTTGCCCATGAAGGCTAAGAGCAAACTCTTCTTTCTTCTGTGTGCTTTCATGTGGACTGTCAACCAGAAAGTGTGGTCCAGGTTTAGGGTGGGTCTTCCCATATCAAATTATCCAATCAAGAAAATTCCTCGTGGGCATGACCAGCTGCTTGGGTTTTAGTTGATTCCAGATGTGATCAAGTTGACAACCGAGATTAGCCATTCCAGATGTGGTCAGGTTGACAACTGAGATTAGCCATCACACGTGCACAGCCACAAGAGATGGTGAAGGCCTGTGAAATGGCTCACTTTGAGAGTCACCACTGTGCAAGCATAAGGACCCAAGTTAGGACAGTCAGCTTCTATATAAAAAGACAAATGAGGCAGGCGGTACTGCAGGGGAGCCAGACGACAGAGACAGGTGGAAGCCTAGAGCTACGGAGCCAGCCACCCTCAAACTGGTGAGCTCCAGGTTTAAAGAGAGACCCTGACTCAAAAAACAAAAAAGTAGATAGAGATCAAAGAAGACACCCAGCATCTGTCCCCAACACATGAGCACATACACACACACATGCACACACACACAAGCACATACCTACATGTGCAGACATACACATACACACAGACACACATGCACACACACAAGCACACACAGAGACACAAACAGAGAACATTAGGTTGCTTTATGTAATGTCTGCCCTGACAGAAGGCCTACAGGAACAGCCAACACTTTGATGGAGGAGCATCTCAGGCAAGATACCAGCACTCAGGAGGCAGAGGCAGGCGGATAGCTGAGTTCAAGGCCAGCCTGGTCTACAGAGTGAGTTCCAGGACAGCCAGGGCTATGCAGAGAAATCCTGTCTTGAAAACAAAACAAAACAAAACAAAATACCCATTCTCAAACTCAATGCATACCCCAGAATCTGAGAAGGGGGTTCTGTATCCACACTAGGCCAAGTCCAAGGGTCTGTGTTTCCAGGGCCAGGGAACATGGTGTTCATAGATAGATCACCTGCAAAGAGTTCTTCAAGGAATAAGCTACCAGCCATATGGAGTGCCCAAGCCTGAGGGTCACTTGCTTATGTGCTATCCTTGGGCTCTGATAGGCTATACACATTCAGTGGGCTTGGGATGAGCCTGTGAGGCTTCTTTCTTATTGCCTCGGGGGACAGATATTCCTGTGTGGGTGTCTTCAGAGAACTCACACTGAAATTTACATCTGCATAGAGCCAGCTTGGAGACAGCACAGACTTAGCTCATTAGTGCAACTCTATGGCTGGTGGGAAGTATATGCCTACTGTTCAGTAGGAGCCCAAGAAGACAGTCTAGCCTGTATGGTATCCCAGCAACTGAATGACTCACAAATATCTTATACCTGGGTTCTTCCTCCTTTTAACCTGAAAAACCATTTTCCTAAATACTAGTGATTATAAATGTTGCCTGCCCTCATTAAAATAAGAAGGGGCCATACTTTTAAAAATCTGCAGGAGCTACTGAGACAAGTCAGGTGATGTCACACCCCACCCCAACCCCTCTACCTCTGTACCCACAGGACCAGAATGTGGCCTCTGGCAGCACTCAAAGTCCCTGAGACAGAAGAGCTGGTGAAACAGTTCCGTTTCTCCTTAGCCGTGCTTGCCATGCAAGTATGAACACCTCAGTTTAATCCCTACGCAAAAATTCTAGTTAAGATAACTCAAGCTAGAAATCTCAGAGCAAGGACAAGCAGATCCCTGGGCCTCCGTGGCCAGACGGCCTAGCTGAATCCATGGACCTCAAGCTCCAGCTAGGGAACCTGTCTCAATACGAAGCAGAAAATCAAGACAGGGTATGTGGCTCCTGGAAAATGGAATCCAAAGTTGACTTCTAGCTTCCATGTGCACACATGTGCAAGCACACACACACACACACACACACATACACACACACACATGCGTCTGGACAGAGGATGGGCAGGGCCATGAAGGAAAGGGCAAACCTCTCCAACAAGAAGGACCCTGTTAACATTAAACACATTCTTTGTTGTGGATGTATAAATGTCCCATTAGCTAAGAGGAGGCTCTGGGAATACGAGCTATGTCCATGTGACTCCACAACCTAACAGGCAACAGCTAGAAAGAAGATGGATATACAGAGAAGATGAAAACACTGGGCACAGGGATGGGGACACTTCACAACTCAGAGAGGAAGATGGAGTTCAGATACCACAGCAATGTAGGCCCCAAGATCCCGATAGAGGATGAAGGGTGGACGATATCTACACAGCATCTCTTAGCCTCTTCCTTCCTCTTCCCCCTCCTCCTTTCCCTCTTCCTCCTTTCCCTTCTCCTCCCCTCCTCCTCCACTCCAAATGGTAGCAACAGAGAACCTCCATGCTGAGCTTGTCTACAAAAGAAGTTTTGAAGAATTTGTTAGGAGCTGAAGAGATGCTGCCACTGCAGTCTTGCATGTCCTAGCAACCCAGAGCTCTCATTAGATGGCCACAGGCAACAAGGAGGGCTACAGGAGCAGCAAGGGGCCAGTCACAAAGCCCAGACCACCGTCAGCCAACAGGAGGGGTGGCAGAGAGAGACATGGCACACTGCGTGCTAACTGCACACTGTGCCTGCAGCACTGAGCAAAGCCTGGCCAGCCCAGAGTGGTCATCTGTGGGGGCCACAAAGAGTGAAGGAAATGGGGCCACCTGAGCAGGGCTGGTCCTGGGACTCTCAGCACATTTGAGCAACTTGTTTGCCCATTTTAGCCCTTTCAAAAAGCATGGTGGGGAAAGCCATGGAAAGAAAGCTTTTTCCTGCTCCATAAAATTATCATATTTTCTTGATCCTCCAATATCCACCTGTTTTAATGTCTTCTTTTACCTGAGTCTCCGTCACCACTATGTACTGCAGGCGCTAAGCAAACTATGAAGGTATAGGGTCACAGTTAACTACTTGAACACACAGTCACATGCACAATCATGCACGCACGTGTGCACACACACACACATACACAGAGTCTACAAGAGGATTCCTGTAAAGAAAGTGTTATAGATGAGAAATGCCAAGTTCACAGAGGCTGAGCAGCTTTCCTCAAGTCACCAAGCTATAAAACTGGGACAAGGCCCGGATACCACAAGCCCCACATCTAACAACGTGTGGGAAATTAACTCCATGTTAAGTGAGCAGAGCAACAGTCATCCCATTGTACAGATGTGGAAACTGAAACTCAGTGGCACCAGGCCCACACAAAACTTGAAAACTCCACATGCTAATTCATGCCACAAAACTAGACATAATAATGTCTGCTTGGTAACTCTAGTACTGGGAAGGGAGGCAGAGACAAGTGGATTCTTGGAGCTCACTGGCCTGCCAGCCCAGCTTAAATAAATGCCATACCTCAGGTCCTCGTGAGAGGCCAAATCTCAAAGACCAAGGTGCATAACTCCTAAGGAACAACACCTGAGGTTGGCCATTGGTCCTCATATACATGGTATGTGTACCTGCATATACATAGACATATACAAATGCTTGCATGTAAATAAATACTAGAGTATTGCTCATGTATGTACATTATCTGTGTTCTTGCCCTAGGCCACTGAGTACTAAGAGTAGGAGGTAGGAGACCCATACAGCACAGCTGTCTGTCAGGAGCCAGGGAGATCCCTCCACCCTCAGCCTCCCTGTCTACTAGTAACAGAGTATTCACTGCAGCTGGGTTCGCCCACAGCTCTTGCTACTAAGTATTATTTCCAGCAAAACTCTTGTAAATTGATTTGTAGGAGAGGGGGTGATGGAGAACAACGGGAGGCTGCAAACATTGAATTTAACGCCAAAATAATCTAATATGTCCAATTTTGTATTCCTTCCCTACAGTTAATGTGTGCAAGCAAGTCATCGGCACTTTGGTTTTGCACATCTATCTCAACAGGAAACAGTGGAACTGTGATAATAAACACATTATCTAGATAAATGGTTGCCCGACAGAGTGAACCTAGAGGAATGAGCTGTGTGCCACTGTTGGTCTGCGAACAGAACAGGAAATTCACTTTTCTCTTGACCCCTGGTTGTTGCCAGCTTTTGGGATTACAGAATTGGGAGGAAGGGGAAGGAGAAGTTAGGACTGCAGGAGAGGAGGTAGAGGGGTCTCAAGACTGCCAGGTGATAATGATGTCTCAGGTTCTGTGTCCCTGAACCTGACCTAGTTGCAAACTAATCTTTGATCTTCATCTCTAGCGCCCTCTACAGACCCCAGCCTGCACCTACCCCAGCCAAGCGTCTTGACCACTTTGCCTCTCCCTTTCCAGCCCCAAGGCCACATGTCCCCAAGGGTTCTGTTGGAGCAGCCAACCAAGAAATCAGCTTCTCCTCACCTTCCCGTAACCTAGCCTGCTCAGAGGTGCTTACCATGGAGTTTCATGCTGAAATCCCCAGTGGCTTCCTTTTTCTACCCTTCCTAGGACTGCAGAAACTTCTTCCTCTTGTGAGTGAGTCCTCTGGAACTCTCTTGCCTTAGGCACCTGAAGATAGGTTGTAAGCTCTTTGAAAGCAGGAGCTTTGTCTGAATCACCTATTTGTTTCTCAGCACCAATTATATATAGTACCTGGGATGCTGGGGGATGGTTGGATATATAGGTGGAAAGTGGGTGGATGTGTAATGGATGGATATGTAAATGGATAGATGCACGGGGTGGATGCACGCATCTGTATATGGTGAGTACATGGATCAATGGTTGGATACATGATGCATGCATGCACATATACAAAGATGGTTGAAACCATGTGGGTTGACGGTCAAGCAAAGAAATCAATGGTAAATTGATAAGTGTATGAATAAATAGTTGAGTGTATCAAGAGATGGATGCATAAAAGAATGGATGCAGTTAGATGAGCGGGTGGGTTAGGTAGTGGGCAAGCATCAGAAACATGGCTGCTTGGAAGGAGAATAGAGTGAGGACCAGCATGAAAGAACAGAGATCCAACTTGTACTTTCTGCCTTGAATTCCATAGAGACCCTAGGAAGTCTGTCTGCATTCTAAGTAGCAGAACAGATTTAAATATGTCACTAGTGCTGAGATGTATCATTTGGCAAAGTGCTTCCCTTGCAAGCATGAGGACTTGAGTGAACCCACGAGAATCACCATTAAAGGCAGGCATGGCAGTGTGCATTTGCTACCCCAGGACTGGAGAGGTAGAGACCGGTAGCTCCCTGAGACTCACTGACTGGCCAGCCAAGCTGAATCAACCAGATCCGAGTAAAAGGTGACTGACCCTGCCTTAAAAAAAACCAAAGTGGATGATACCTGAGGAACCAATACACACATACTCACATCCACATATAATATGCACACACACACATGTACACACATATGTGCACACATGCACACATGTGTACATGGACATGCATGCACACAGAGATACACATGTACACATGCACACATGTACACACATAAATATACATATACACATGTACATACATGTGCACACATAACACACATTTTTAAAAACTATACCATGAACCTCTGGGGAAGCTCATAGGTCACATCATCCTGCCATGTCCAACTCCATGACAAACCATGGTCACCTTCCACATCAGCCCGCAGCTGTGTTTTCAGGGCCCAGGGCTGGCTGGGCCACCATTCTAGGCTCTCGTTCTGTGGAATGAGAGGATCTCCCTCTTGGATCCCCAGCTACCTTTGCCCTGTCCCCCTTCGCTTTTGGGTAACGTACCCTGTCTCAACCACAGAGCCCTGCAGCCACGGTGTTAAACACCAAATGTGCCTGAATCTAATGAGGTTCCTCCTTCAAGCTGGGCCACAAACCCCACTCTGTGCCTATCTCACTGCAAGCACCCTAGGTCGCCCCACATTGTCATTTTGCTCATAACAGCATAATTAAAAATGTCAAATATTTTACAGTGCTCATAGTACATTTGATTTAAGAGTATCCCAATCTTACATCCTGATATCAGCACAGTAAAACCATCACTGAGGCATGTCTTCTCTTAATAAACTATGCAGGCTCCAGCAACCACCATAATCTTTCTAAAAATTTCTTTTCCTTGGTGTTTCATTGCCTGATAATAGATAATCAACCCTAGGATATGCATAGAAAAACTGAGTGAAGTGTTTACGACCATATACAGGCTTAGCAATTTACTAAAACCCAACCCAAAACACCCAAGATGAGTCAGCAGTTCAGGTGTCACGAGAAACCCTATTTTCCCGTTTCTGACTCTACAAAGACAAAAGTGGTTATTGTTCTACTTATATCTGAGGTCCTTCATTATAAGCAGGGCAGCAGTAACAAGGCCAGAGGAACCAGGAAATGTCATTCATGCATGCACATATTTGTCGCTTTTCAAATTGCTATTTCAAAATCCTTGACCAAAATAAAAAGATTTAAGAAAGGACAAGTTCATCTGATCACGGTTTAAACGTACAGTGAGTGCAGCGTGCCTGGGAGAGCACGGTAGCAGGGGCAAGGGGCAGCCCATCACACTGGACACAGAGCTGGCAAGCAGAGGGATGCTGGTGTGTCGCTTACTTCCTATTTTTTTATTCAGTCTGGTGCGGCGCGCCTCCCTGCCTCCGTCGACCAGCAAGAAAGTCACGCCACCACCAGGATCTTCTCAGTCAGCTTTATTCAGGAGCACCTTGCTTGTAGATTCCCGGGACCCAGAACAGCAGCAGAGCTGCTGCTTTTATACTCTTTCAGGGAAGGGGAGGGGTTGTTGTAGTGGATGCGGATTGGTGCACCAAGCCATACTTCATTTGCATGTGGCCCATTCATTGGTGCCACAAGCCACACCCATTAGCATATTTTCCCTTCATTGGTACTACAAGCAGTGCCTCATTAGCATATTTTCCCTTCGGGAGGGGCTACTGCTTGAGGAGGGCCTGAGGAGAGAGCTGCGCATGCGCACTAGGCTCTCCTCCCTGGCAGCCTGCCGGTCCCGCGCCATCTTGTAATGGGGCAGAGCCGCAGGCCTTCCCGGAGCCAGACGGCCTTCCCGGAGCTCGGGCGGCTTTGCCAGTGGTCAGAGCCGAGGGGGCGCATCCGCCGGTGGTCAGAGCCGAGGGGGCGCGTCCGCCGGTGGTCAGAGCCGAGGGGGCGCGTCCGCTGGTGGTCAGAGCCGAGGGGGCGCGTCCGCCGGCGGTCAGAGCCAGGCAGCGCCTCCTACAGTCCGGGACTCTAGCTTATGGCATGGCACCACTCACCTCGAAGGCGAGTCTTCCCAACTCAGCCCAATCTACAGGGTCCCTTAGAGCGTGGCCAGAGGTCTGTTTCCGCGGAGATCCTAAATACCACCAAGTTGGCAATCAAGATTGAGTATCACAAGGTGCCTTCTTCAGGTGTTCTTTACCTAGCAATGGATGATGTCTCCCAAATCCATAGCAAGCTAAACATCTAGGCAGAAACTGGTCCTAGTATACCTCTGGTAACCTCTCCTAGCAGAATAGCCACTATGGAGCCAATACACTACCAAGTATCACAAAAGTGGACTATATCCCTACCCGTAGCTGGGAAAACATCAAAAGTCAGCATTCAAATGACATTTTCTTCTGACCACGTATCACTTGTGATCTGACGTACAGTCAAACCATCATACACTGGAGATGTCTGGACCAAAAGGTCAGGGTTCCCCTTCCATTCTGCATCTTGAAAGGGGACGTGCTTATTATTCCATTCTAGAAGAACCCTGGCTGTCTCTGGATATTGAATCTGAAAGTCTGAGACCAGGCAGGGCACAGTGAAGCCCTGGGCTATTTTAAAACTGTCCTCTTGACTAACTGTGCACAGTACTAGAGTTTGGATCTTAACTATTCCCTCTTGGCTTGGTCCCAATAATGGCACTAGTGGGGATTTTAAAAATGAAAGCAAAAGGGAGTGTTGTGTGTGTTGTGTATTGTAGAAATCAGACCTTCAGGAAAACAAATCGAACCCAGAGAGCTGGAGAGCTCATTTTTAATTATGCCAGCAGGCCCGGCTGGCAGACCATCTGAGCTAAAGCTCTGAGGAGTTGGGCCCTGGTCCAACAGTTTTTCACAATATTTATAGACTGTACTGCATCACCTTTTTTTTTTTTCTTTTTTTACCTCTTTCCGTCATTGGTGGGTTTAGCGTATGTGATTAAGGATCACGATTGAGCATATTTACTGAAGGAAAACTGACATGGCTGGAACAATTATGTTGCAACTGTTCGTTTAAGGGCGCGCAGGGTAGAGGGTGCGGGGAGTGCTATCTGATACAGGAAATAAGCAAGATTACAGAAGCAAAGTACCACACATGTGATGTAGCTGCAAGTGCAACAGAGACTTTTAACTCATCCTGAGCCCCTCATCCATGGTCATTCACAATCCATCCTTTAAAGGATTGGTGGTTCCCTAGCCCCTCCTCTTCCTGTGATACCCAAGCCCCTCCTATTCCTGTGGAATTCTAGCCCTCCCCCTTCCTGTTACTTTTTCTTAGGGGTGCATATACAAGTGCTGTGGAAAACAGAGAACAACCATAGGCTTCATTCCCCTGAACCACGTTAGTTTTGGGGTTATCTTCCTGGGACCTGGAGCTTGCCCGTTCATCTGGGTCAGATGGCCAGTGAACCCCGAGGATTCACCTGTCTTCTTTTCCCCAGCACAGGGATTACAGATGTGTCCCACCGTGCCTGGTGTTTTTGCTGTTGTTTGTTTGTTTGTTTGTTTTTTAAGAGGGTCCTGGGAATTGAACTCAAAGCACAGATCAGCCACGCTTGCAAGGCAAGCACTTTCCCCATTGAGCCACCTCCCCTGCCCTTTCTGTCTCTTTTGAATGCTAGTCACAAGGGGAGCAGCTTTGTTCGCTCCACACTCTCCACTGTGCTGCGCTGACTCAATGTTTAGAGAGTAGAGCCTGCAAAATTCAGAGGGAAAATGAAGCTTTTCTTTGTTACAGTGATGGAGAGATGGCAACACACCCCCTACTCACTCACAGTCCCCGGATCTAAGGTTGTAAAACAATAGAAATCCTGACCTAACACATCTAGACACTCCAAAGAAAGAAACAGGGAAGAAGAAGAGTTAATAAGTCTGGGTACAGAAAACCATTTAAACAGGGGTCCTATCTGGGCAGTGACAGCACTTAGTGGCCCTGCCCATTTATGGGCCAGCCTGGCTCCATCTTAAAACTAGAGGGTCAAAGTTAGTTCATTCCTGTTTTCTGTAAAATTTGGGGTTGACCTATTTTCTGGAATTTGACACGTTCCACACCCTATACCCTGACCTCCACCCGGATAAGATAATATGTTCTGCCAATTATTTTGACGTATTCAGCCAAGTTCCTACATAACCAAAATTCCTCTGGAACCCCCCCCACCCTTGAAAAGCCCCTGGTCTTGTAATTGGGGGTGTTATATAAACCCCACAGTCTCTATGTTCACTGCTATCTCCTCAAATCCCTGCTTTTAGGGAGACAGCTCTGTCTGAAAGAAAATAAAGCTTGCTTAATTCAACTAAAAGAATTTGGGTAATGGTCTTTACTCTTGTTTGCTGGGATTAAGGATGTCCTCCCTAAGTGCCCTGACCTCAGGCTCCTTTCCTCCCTTCCCCAGCCCAGTAGCATATTAATCCCAGTACTTTACCATCTCTCTCCCTCTTCCTTCCTTCCTTCTTTCCTTCCTTCCTTCTGTATATGTGTAGGTCACAAATGTGTACACATATGTGTGATGGTCACAGTACAACCCTGGGTATCCTCCCTCTACCATCCACCTTGATTCTGAAGACAGAATCTCTCACTGCACTAGAACTTACCTGGCATGCTAGGCTGGCTGCCAGCTAACCTCAGGGATCCACCTGTCTCGGCCTACCCAGCACTGGAACTACAATCACATTCCATCATGCCCAGCTTCTTTGTATCTATCTAAACAGGGGCCAGGTATAGTGAAGGTCCCAGAGCTCCTGAGTGGTGCTTGTGGTTGTACATGGACTGCAGGAGTATGAAGAGCTTGCACTCTTGCATTGGTTGGGAAACTCTGAAGCTATGTGCTGAATTCTTGACTGGACCAGCTGAGGCCCGCCACAGTCTCTGCCTGAACTCCACTCTCACCCTGTCCACACAATCCTGATTCCCTTCTCCTGCAATCAGCACCCTCAGACCTACCTCTCTGGGTCTGTTCTTGGGCCCTGACCCAAGAACTGTAGATATGCAAATGATGAGAGTTTCAGGGACACACACACACACACTCCAAGAAAGAACACTAAAAAACGAAAGGAAGATAAAACAAAACAAAAATCTGACCTGGCCGAACTTGGGGATTTCCAGGGTCTGTTGAGTACCAAGAAATGAGACTATTTCAATAGTTCTGGAAACAGTCACCTGCAATACCACTAGGACCTAGGAAACAGTGATGAGTTAGCTGTGTTCTGAAAGGTCCTGACATCCCAAGAAAGAAAGAAAGAAAGAAAGAAAGAAAGAAAGAAAGAAAGAAAGGAAGGAAGGAAGGAAGGAAGGAAGGAAGGAAGGAAGGAAGAAAGAAAGAAAGAAAGAAAGAAAGAAAGAAAGAAAGAAAGAAAGAAAGAAAGAGATCCTAGGCCAAAAGCACAAAAGCTGGATTTGGAAATCAGGATACTAAGGACGCTGGGATGACAAGTCTGACCGTGAAGGCTCTCTCTCGCCCTGTGTAGATCACACCATATGCTTGCTCAGACAAGGTCTCCATTGCAAGAAGAAGCCAGACACACAGGTCTGGTGAGATCAATAGGTCTTAGCTCCAAACTGCCAATCTCTTTACAGAGAGAGTCTGGCTTAATGCTGGACACAGCTCAGGACCCACGCAGGCTGTGCCCCTCAGTCACTGACTTTAGAATTCCAGAAATTCCCTCTTCTTTTCTGAACACATGGGTGTTGCAAATTGTATCCCCATGATGACTCTGTTACCTTTGCATGAGTAGAATTCATTGTTTCACTGATGGCATCCCCCTTTACCCCAAGAACAGTGGGGCAAAGTGTCATGTCCAAAGTCTTGAGGTAAGGAAGAGCAAGAACCTGAACAAAGTCAGGGCTCATCTTAGAACCCAGGATCCTCACCCCAGACACACAGCCTGGAATGCTATGACCCAAGGTCACCCTAGCCAGGAATCTTGTCAAAGTCACGCTGTCGGCACAACAAAAATTAGACTCAAGACTAAACCCCTCAGAAATATGCCAAGCCACCAGCAATAGGACTTCCCAGGTCGTGTCCTAGTAGTTGGATGGGTGAAAAGCCCTTTGTAATTTTCTGTAAGAAATAAATGTCTGTTGTAGAAAGATAAGGGAATTCTGGCACACACAGTGGTGCCTTCTGATCTAGCTCCTATAAGAACACTATGTTTATTCTTGCCCTTGGAGTGGGTATAATATCTGGCTCCAATCAGCAACCCAGCTAAAACTGCCCAGCCAAACTCAGTCAGCAGGGCCAGGACCAGCATCCGGCAGGATGATTAGATACCAGGACCCTTATGGCCTCTGTGGGGGATTGCACTGTTATGGGAGCCATTGGAGAGCTTTTCAGAGACCCAAACCCTGGGAGCCAGCAAGCTCAATGCCCTGCCCTTCACAGCAGTGAGAGAGGGCATATGTCAGCCTCTGAGATGTCTAAGAGGTTGAGTATGGCACTTTGTATCCCACATCTTCAAGTCTGCAGGGCCATGCCTACCCTGTGACCTCATACAGCCGTCTGTTGCCAGGCATGGGGAACAAAGATGTGTCCAATCTAGGTATCAGAAGCTGCCACATGCAGGTGAACTACTCTGTGAGTGAGCATGCTAACACAGACTTTGGCAAGATCTAAAGTCACCTGGGAGATGAGCCGCTGGGCATTCCTGGGATGGAGTTCTATACTAGACTAAGTGGGGAATTCTTGTGTGTGCACCGTTTTATGGCTAGAGTACCAGACTGAGGAGAAAGCTAGCATTCCTTTCTCTTCTGACTGTGACCTAAGGTGACAAGACAATTTATTCTCCTGCCTTCAGGACGCCCCCATCATGATGAACTGTATTCTCAAACTGTGCCTGAAATAAACAACTTTTCCCTTCAGTTGCCTTTGTCAGGGTGTATTACCACACACCAGGAAGAGCAGCTACTACAGAGCATGATTTACCTAGTGGCCAAGTCAGCCAAGGTCCCATAACTCCTTCACTGGGGTCACGTCATAGCTCTGCCCAGGCTCAGATACCATGTTGATACATTAGTTCACTCTAACTTGCCACTGGGAAGATTTCACAAGGTCCCTATGGACACTGTCTCAGTGCTACCTGGCTGGATGAAGGTCTAAAAGGGACAATCCATTCTTAGTAAGCAGGGTAGGAAAAAGAGAGGCCGGCTATGCCCATTCAAGTGCCCCCAGGATCCAGCTCAGCCATGGTGTCCACCAGTGAACCTTGAGCTCTGTCCTGGTTTCATGTCTGTTGCTGTGAGAAAATAGCCTGAACAAAAACAACATGAGAGAAAAGGGGTTGTTTGTCTTAGTTCATCGCTGTGGAGAAGTCAGAGCAGGAACCCAAAGAATCACAGCCACAGCCAAGGGCGGAGAGAATAAGTTTGTGCTTACTTGCTTCCTCGCTCGCTCGCTTGCTCGCTCACTCGCTTCCCTGTTCCTATGCTCAGCCAACTTTCTTCACTCTTACACAATTCAAAGCCCAGCCCATAAAGTCATGCTGCACACATGCAGGGTGGGTCCTCCCACAAACATGCCTATAGGCAACCTGATCCATACAATTCCTTAGTAAGATGCTCTTCCCTAGGGATTCTCGATTGCATCAAGTTGACAGTTGTAATTAACCAGATCAAGCTCCATTGGCCCAGATCAATACCCCATCAGCCCTACCAAGTGTATCTCCTGCCCACGTTATTTCTATCGCTGTACCTTGATCAGCACCCAGCCAGGGAGTCCTGAGGACTCTCTTGGACAGTGTAGGGGTGTAGCCTGGTTAACATAGGCAGGCTTGCTCCATTCAGGATTCACCCATCTCTCTTTAACCCTCTGCCTCTTCTAGCTCACAAGAGTGACTCTTTCAGACTAATTCCAGGGGGCGGTGGGTTCAGAGTCTCTGGTGGGTGGCCTTCCTTGGGAACTCTCACATCATCTCCTGCCTCCAGGCTTGTCATCTAAGCCTTCCCCCAAGTCTGCAAATCTAACTTCCTGCTGTAACACACAGAAGCCCAAGACTTTATCCTCTCTGTGTCAGTCATGTTGGGTGGCTTCCTGGCCCTACAAACTATCTGGGGATCATAATGTCCCTGTGCACTCCACCTGAGACTTGCCCAAAACAGTCTCTTTGGGGACTAGAGCTCAGGAGAACAGAAAGAAACTAAGTGTGGAGAGGTCCCCAATCTGCAAAGAAGAGCTGTGGGGGCAGAGGAAGCCGGGGCCTCATCTTGATTAACCAGTTCACTAAGTATCCATGTCCTTCTGGAGTAAATGGGTGGTAAGGCCAGTGTGAGACTATAAACACAGTGGTCTCTCTCAGCAAGGATTCCCGAGCAGAGGCTGTTTCCATTGAGACCAACTGTAAAAGTCAAGGGCAGGCTGTCTTGCTAGGGACAAACACAGGGAGTTCAAGAGATCTCTTAGAAAACGAGCCCCTATCTGGATGGAGATAAAGGAGATAGAAGCCACTTAAAGCCTCCATGGTCCCTGGGTGACTAGGGTGCTGTTTGTTTGCAATGTCAGTGAAAGCTTCAACCCCAGCTCAGACAGGGTATTCTCCCAGGGCTTCCCAGAACTGACACAACCCTACTTTATGATCCTCAGAAAACTTTCCCTGAGAAAATGCAACATTCATTTACCCTTCGGGAGCCATTCCAGTCCATCCTGTGAAGGGCTGATAATCTAGCCAGCAGCCTCCGCCTACCTACCCTGAGCGTGACAATGACAAATGAGAGAGGGAAGTGGACTTGAGATGTGATTTCTGATTAACACAATTACAGGGAGCATGGGCTTTGGTTTCTGGTAGACAAGACGATAAATTAATTGTATCCTAATATGGGAAAGATTGCATCCCTGAATCTCTGTGCCCAGCCCCGCTGCAATTCATGTATGTACAGAATAATTGCAAGGTATTGTCAAGAGAGTCGTGGCAGGGATTCAATTACGCTCCTGGAGAGTGACTGCCTGGAAGCATCACTAGCAGCCATCTCATCCCCAGATCCTACGGGATAAAATGCTGCTTTCTGGGGCCCATCCATGGGTGTGGCCTCAGGCCTTCATCCTTGTCTTGCAGCTGTTAAGGGTTTCTATTCCGGTGGCCCGGTCTTTGTGGGATAAATCAGTTCTGTTGAACTTGAATTAAGAGCTATTTGAGGGCTGGGCAGGCGGTTCAGCCGTGAAAATGCTTGTGATACCAACATGAGGACCAACATGCAGATCCCTGAACCTCCATACATACATACTGTATTGGCATGGCAGCCTGCCCATAATCCCAGCCTCAGAAGGTGGACACAAGGGATCCTCAGACCAACCTGGCCAGCCAGGCTAGCCAAATCAGCAAGCTCTGGGTTTGATTGAGAGATCCTGACTCAATGGATGAGGTGGGAGAGCTATTAAAGATGATTGCCAGAACTGACTCGGGTTTCCTGAGCACCCACCTGCACATGTGCCCTCAAATGCTTGTGTCCAATGCATGTGGACATAGGTACATATATGCAACACACACAATCACAGAAATGGAAAAGAAGCAGGTGGAAGCCCACAGAGGGCTTCATGAGAAACACCTCCAAGCTTTATTCTGAAGGCCCAATGACTGCTGGGTACAGAGAAATGCAGTTAGGAGGGCTAATGTATCAATCCAGATGAGACCAAATTATCCCCTCCCCCCACCCCCACTCTCACCCCCCAGAGCTCCAGCAATCCAAGGAACAGCAGATTTGAAATCTCTTCTGCCTGGGGTTCTGTGAAAATTCCTCCTAACAGAAGTGGCTTACAAACTCTCCACCCACACCTACACCCACACACACACACACACACACACTCCCCGCCACCCAGGTCTTTACTTGAGCACTTGGGAAGGATGCAGTGGAATTGGGAATGCTATAGACCAATCAAGTTGGAATAAGAGAGGAAGTTCTGGTCCTGAGTGGCTTCACTTAAGATGCCCAAGTGGCACTTGTCATATTCACCAGCGGGTTAGGAGAGGAGCTTGTTAACAAATTTTGATCCTCTCACTTTGCCCTTGAGTCCTTCTCGTGTTCCATAATGATTTTCTTCTTCCAAGAGTCTGAGAGCTACGCCACAGAAGGTGACTTCTGACATAAATGTCATATTTGCTTTAGGATTTAAAAGCCAGAATTCCTGTGTCTCAAGAGACCTTTCACTGAAATCCCTAGATGAGACCAGCCAATCCTGCTGTAGCACTGTACCAACTTGGAGCGTTAAGCCACATGCATGCTCCGTACTGACTTTGTGGACCTCCCTCCTCCTCCATCTAGACTGGCAGGGTTACTCATCTTCACCTGGGGGCTCTTCATAGTAGACTCTGGAAGGGAATTTAGTTATGGAATATAGTGTCAGCCCACTGAACACTATGGGGTCTCAGGGCCTTCCACCTTTACTAGGGAGGTCCAGATCACCTTTGGCCATGGATGACACCTTTTTGCTGTTTCTACTTTTTATGAATGACTCATTCATTGTATCTGCCTTCCCTCCTCTGCACACTTTATAATGTGTTGTCTTTCCCATTTTGATATGTAGGAATTCTTCATATAGGTTGGCTACTTTATTTTTTTTAACAAAATGGTTTGTGCTTTTATATTGTTTTTTTTTTTTTTTTTACAAATATGGATGTTGGGTTTTTATTGTTAAAGATAAATTCACCTTTTCTCTTTGTGTTTTTTTCCTATGTTGTTCAATAAATTATTTATAATGCGATCATAAGATATTCTGCAATATTCTAAAAAGGTTTTACAGGGCATGTTTAGATTTTTAATTAACTTTGTACAAAGCTATCCCACTTAATTTTCCTTTGCTATGACGGAAGCCAAGCTTGTCCATGACCCCAGACAAAGTGGATGTGGGAAGAGCTTAGAGGTCCCAGCCAATCACTGAGGCAGGAAGTCAAGCAACAGCAGAAGCCCTGAAGGGTTGCTACTGGGCTTTCAGCCTGCAGCTTCTACAGCCCAGAACCACCTGCTCAGAGTTGACAAGCCACAGGGGGCTGAGCCCTCCCTCGTCCTTAGCAATTAAGAAATTGCAGGTCAGACACGCCCTAATGGAGGAAATTCCTCAGGTGTGTGTGTGAGATTCCTCTTCTCTCAAGGCTCTAGTTTCTGTCAAGTTGACCAAAACTAACCAGTACAGTTATACACAGCAAAGATCTACTTTTTCCCCCCTTTGAGAACAGTGCTTGTCTTTATATCATTTGTGAAAAAAATCTGACCCTGCTGTTTTCATGCTAACCAATCAAACATTATTTGCATATGTGCTTGGGTCTATTTTTAGGCTCTCTTTATTCCCTCACATTCCTGTGGGGCTAATATCACACTGCCTTAACCTTGAGTTTTCTTAGATTTCTAATGTATGACAGGATCATTATTCACCATCAATTATTTATGATTTTGGTCGTATTCTGAGCCTTTAATTCTCCATGTATTTTGAAACAACACTTCGTCATGTGCCATGAAATAATACCTTGTTAAATTTTAATTTGAAGAACAACGGACTCACAAGTTAATTTTTGAAGAACTAGCATCATTATATTGACACTTTTTATTGGGAAGTGTAGGACACTCCCCACTAATTCACGTTTGCTTTGGCCTTTTCAGCGATGTCCTAGAACTTTCTCTAAGGAAGTGGAGCTGCCACTGTGTGAACCTCATCTGGTCTGTGATCGGATAGGCCCTGTGTGCAGTACACTGGCCAAGCAGAACCATTTCTGTACATGTTTCATACATGTACACATACACATGTACACACACTTTCCTAATGTTGTTCCTAAGCATATTATAGTGTTTGGCTGTTGTCGGGTTCAAAACTTTGCATTTAAATTTTTTATGTTGTTGCCCCAAAACACAGTATGGCTATTCTCTTGTATCTGTCTGTCTGTATCGGGCTGAGCTCTTTCCTTAACTAAAGTAGCCTGAAGATTCTTCTAGAGACTTCTATGCATTAATTGCACAGTCTACAAATAGTGAAATGTGTTTTCCTCCCTTCTGCTCCTCACACTCCTGCTATACTCCTTCCTCATCCGCAGGCTCAAGGATAAGCAAAGCACTTGCTGTTTGCCTTTGATTTTTAAAAGTATGAAATGTTAATTACAGCATTTCACTACGTGCTTGAAACCCACACTCACCGAGTAACGAAGTTCCCTCTCTTCCTAAGGTGTTAAATGTGTGTTATTCTTTTTTTTTTTTTTCATCTGTAGCAAAATTATTAATTCTGCCTTTTGTCTTAGTTAGGGTTTCATTGCTGTGATAAAAACACCATGACCAAAGGCATCTTGAGGAGGAAAGGGTTTGTTTTTTCTGTTTCCATGTAACAAACAATACATCACTAAGGGAAGTTGGGACAGAAACTCAAGCAGGGTAGGAACTTGGAGGCAGGAACTGAAGCAGAGGCCATGGAGGGGTGCTGCTTACTGGCTTGCTCAATCATGGCTTGCTCAGCTTTCTTAAATATCCCAGAACCATCTGCGCAGGGAAGGCACCACCCACAGTGGGCTGGTTCCTCCCCCATCAATCACTAACTTAGAAGATGCCACATAGACGATAGCATTTTCTGGGTTGTACTTCTCTCTTCTCAGAGATGTCCTGGTTTGTGTTTTATACTGTTACTCCATAGTGCTTTCTGAGGAGCAGCTCAGCTGTAGCACATTATTTCATTTGTTTATTGCTTGAGTTTGATTGATGTTTATTTATGTTAATGAGCATAGTTAACCTGTAATTTTCTCTAGTTACATATTTATTTATTTATTTTAATAGCAAGGTTATGCTAGCCCTACAAAATGAGCCAAGAACCACTCTCCATATTCTTCAGAATAGTTTACATACCATGGAGACTATCTGTTCCCTGATTCCTTTGAAAACCCTTTCTACAGTCATCTGGCATCTCCCTCTACCCTAGAGCACCGGCTGACACTGTGTATAAACTTTTTTTTGTATATGTATGTATGAGGTTGTGGGGTACATGTGTGGGGTGTACTTGTACATATGTGAATATGTATGCAGAGGTCAAAGGTTGATGCCTGGTGTCCTCCTGAATCTGCATCCACTTTATTTCCTAGGGAAGGGTTTTCACTTGAACCCAGAGCTCACTGAAGTGACTAGTCTAATCTCCCCAGGGATGTCCTGTCTCTGCCCACTTTGTACTGAAATCACAGATGGGCTGGCTGCCGTGCCAGCTAAGAGGGAGGAGCTGAGGAACTGAGGTCCAGCTCTGGCTAACAGTCACCATCTCCCCAGCCCTGTCAGACTTTTAAACACCACTCACATTCTCTTGATGATTTTCTGTCCATTCAGCTTTTCCATCTCGTCCTGAGTCAGTTTTAGTAAGTAATACTTGTCAAGAAGTTACCTAATCGGCTACATTTGCATAAGGTTTTAGCATCCTTCGATTGATTAAAATCGCAGTTTCGTTTTTCATTTCCTCTCATTGATTTCTGTTCCTTGTCTTTTCGTCTTTCTGCCTCTTTGGTTTACATTCTTATTTATCTCATCATTGAGATAAGCCTTAGTCATTAGTCATCAGTACAACCAAAACTGTAAGTTTCTGTTTAAATACAACCACTCCTTTTTTTTTTATATCTAGTACTTTTATCATAGTTCAAGTTTAAGGAACTATAGACATGGTCTCTGAAAGTAGAGTCTTTCAAATTCAAATTTAAATGTTTCCTATTAACATTCTTTTTTAAAAAAAAAAAATTTAGCCCATGAGTTATCTTTACATATTTTTTCCTGTCCTCAAATATGTGGCTTTGGTTTATCTGTTTCCTGTTATTTTTTCTTTTTACTTTTTTTCTTTTTCTGTGTGTGTGTGTGTGTGTGTGTGTGTGTGTACACCCGCACATGCCCATGTAAACATATATAGAAGCCAAAGAAGGCTGTCAGGTGTCCTGCTCTGTCTGTCTCTTGTCTTACTCTCTTAAGACAGGGTCTCTCATTGAACCTGGAACTACATGTGACAGCCACCAACGAGCCCCACCAATCCTCCTGCATCCTCCCTTCACAGGACTGGGGTCACAGACACATAGAGCCACATTTGTCTTTGCTGTGTAGGTTTTCGGGAACTCGGGCTCAGCTCCTCACAGGTACTTGAGCAGGCACTCAGACCGACTGAGCCCTTCCATCATTTGCTTTATTACTGATTTTGAGCTTGTTTGTATGCTGTAACATCTTTGCAATTCATTGAGATTGGCATTTGGTCTAGTAGATGATCAATGTACTGTTAAGTTCCACACGTTACTGAGATCGGTGTACTTTCCGTGTGTACACTGATACATAGTTCTCCAGTCAATTTAGCTTTATTGTGAAGTCCAAGTTCTCTGTGTGTCCTTACAGGGTTTCGATAGGCTTCACCAGAGAGATGACAAGCTCTCTTGGAGTCATTATGAATTACTTTTTTTTCTATAACTGTGTCACCTTTAGCTTTGTAAATATGAAGCTGTGGTTTTAGTTGTGTATAATTTAGGATGTTCTGTTGAGTTCTTCTTATCAATTTCAAATTTTCCTCACAATTCCTTCATAACGATAGTGTTGTTGTTCTTGTTGTTTCCCTAGGGGTGTTTTCCTGTGGGTTGTCTGGGGTTTGATTGATTGCTTTTGTTTTGGCTGGTTACATTTAAAGTCTGTTAAGTTCAAGTGTTAAAAATTTATGTGTAAAATAAATCATTGACATCTGAATGTTCATTCTTTTAGCTCCACCTTTTAGTGGCTGTTTTCTGTTTTCGGCAGGAGAGCTTGGCTGCTTTGGCTGCTGTGGCTGCTGCGGCTACAGTGGTTGCTGATCTGTTTCAGTTTCTGTTTAACCCCTTATCGCACAGTATCTCATGCTTTCTGTTTATTTTTGCTTCTCTGATTTATTTTTCTCTTGCACTTTACTGTCATGGCTGACTTTTCTTGTTCCTGCTTTTACTCATTGAAAATTACACATATTATCCATCTATAGCTACACATGATGCTGCACGCATGAGTGTGTGTGTGTGTGTTACTGTGGGTTTATGCATACATGCATATGTGTGTATAGGGAAGCCAAAGGTCAACCTTGAGTGACATTCCTCAGATTCCACCAGTTTTGAGACAGTTTCTCACTGGCCTGGGGCTTGCCAAGGCTAGGCTGGACAGCCAGAGGTCCCAGGTATCCACCTGTCTCCAACTCCTTGGTGCTGGCATAACAGACCACTCAAGAGTTCTAGGGCATGAACTTTGGGCCTCACACTGGCAAGACAAGCATTCTGCTGAGTCAGCCATCTCCCAGTCCCCACATAAAACTTGTAAAGCTGTTTTTTACACATAAATTTTTAACACTTGAACTTAACAGACTTTAAATGTAACCAGCCATGCTCCAATTCCTGGACTCTGTGAACACTCCACGAGTAATTTCTATCTGCCATCCTCTGATTCCTTCCATCGATAGCCCATTGCTTCTTATCAAGCTTAGTCCTATTGATTCCCTGCTAACGGGTAGTCTGTGTCTGGTTCTGGTCATAGGCTCAATCCAGCCAATGGCTCAGTCTAGTCCCTGAATGGATGGACAGTGCTGCTCCCTGGGGTGGTTTGAGTGAGATGGCTACAGGCTTGGGCATTTGAACACTCACTTGCTCCCCAGTTAGTGGTGCTGTTTGGGAATGGTCTAGGTGGTACAGCCTTGCTGGAGGAAATGTGTTGCTAACGTGCTGGCTTTAAGAAAAAAAGCTTCACCTACTTCCCATTTGCACCTTCCCTCCCTTCGTCCCTCCATCTTGCTGTTTTGCGCTTGCAGCTGAGGGTGTAAGCTCTCTGCTTCCCGCTCTAGCTGCCATGCCTGAATGTTACCATGCCTTTCCATAGTAATTCCCTTAGTCAGGGTTTCTATTCTTGAACAAACATCATGACCGAGAAGCAAGTTGGGGAGGAAAGGGTTTATTCAGCTCACACTTTCCACACTGCTGTTCATCACTAAAGGAAGTCAGGACTGGAACTCAAGCAGGTCAGGAAGCAGGAGCTGATGCAGAGGCCATGGGGGGGATGTTCTTTACTGGCTTGCTTACCCTGCTCTCTTATACAACCCAAGACTACCAGCCCAGAGATGGTACCACTCACAAGGGGCCTTTGATCACTAATTGAGAAAATACCCCACAGCTAGATCTCATGGAGGCACTTCCCCAACTGAAGCTCCTTTCTCTGTGATAACTCCAGCCTGTTTCAAGCTGACACACAAAACCAGCCAGTACAGTAATAGACTACTCCTTCTAGAACCAAGTGCTGACACTCAATTCCTTTTCTCCTTTTTATTCAGTCAGGGGCCTCGGCCCATTTGATGATGATGCCCACGTGCATTGTGGGTCTTCCCACCTTAATAAGCCCAACCTGGAAACTCCATCACAAACATGCTCAGAGATTTGCCCTCTAGGCCATGTTAGAGCAGTGGTTCTCAACCTTCCCAATGCTGTGACCCTTTACTACAGTCCCTCATGCTGTGGTGACCCCCCCAACCAAAAAATTATTTTTTTTGTTGCTACTTTATAACTGTAATTTTGCTACTGTTGTGAATTGCAATGTAAATATCTGATAGGCAGACTATCTACTATGTGACCCCTGTGAAAGGGTCCTTTGACCTCCCTCCCAAAGGGGTTGGGACCCACAGGTTGGAAAACGGTTCTAGATGCTGTCAAGTTGATCAGTCATAACACCTAAGATGTGCCAGGGATTTCCCACCCGTGGCATCACATCCCCAGCTCCTGAGGAGGTTTCCCTTCTGTGCTGTAGAGCAGAGCCGCTATACCTTCATTCTGCTGGCTTTTCCTCTCTCCGTTCTTCAGTGGCGCCTCCGCCCAGCTGTTCCTCCAGCGTCTTCCTGCCCGCTTTCTCACTCTACACACTATTCCCACCCACCAGCCAATCCTATCAGCTCCGCCTCCCCCACAAAGCTTCAGCCTGTGCGGGACACCCCACTCCTTGTCTGGATCCCCATGGCATGCGATTGAGTTCCAGTAAGCACAGGGACTGCAGTGTCCCTGTTGTGAGCCTTAGGGTTCCCTGCCAACTTGACAAGCCTCCGAGCACACATGCCAGGCATTATTTCGCCCATGTGGGGCTTTTCTTGATTGAGGTTGATTGAGGTGGAAAGAAAGGCCTAAGCTAAAAATGGGTTGCACAAAAAAGAAGAAATCTGGGTGAGCACGGGCATTCGTCCCTCTCTGATTCCTGACTATAGGTACAGTGTGGCCAGCTGGCTCACGCTCCTGCCTTCAGGACCTCATGATGGACTGGAATGTACCTTTAAACTGTGAGCCAAAATGAACACCACCTTCTTTAAGCTGTCAGAGAGTTTTTTTATCAGGGCAACGGGAAAAGTGACTAAGCTGAGTGTATTCTGAGTAGAGCACCTTGCAAAGCACGTGCAAGTATTTACACACACACACACACACACACACACACACACACACACGTAGATGATATCCACTATGAACTCGACAGAACAGGAGAAGCAGGGACTAGTTATTGCCCTTGTTTTAGAAAAGGGATGCGGAGACCTGACAGTGGGCTACGGTTCAGAGTGAGAGCAGAACAGATCTGGCTCATGTCCTGGGCCAATACCCACTGTCCCCACTGCGCCCCTCCACTCTGAGTTCTGGTAGAGGCTGACAGCATAGGCCCACTGAGAGAACACCCTCGCCCAGGTCACAGCTCCACCCTATGTCCCTAGACTCCCGATGCCTTGGTAGGTTTGAAAGGTGATATCAGTTCCTGGTTCCAGCCAGAGCATACTGCTTCCTGACCTAAGATGGAAATCAGCTAAGCCTGTTCCCACTGTCATCAACTGAGCATGTCAGCCCACCCCCATGCTCCCTCTGCAACTATGAACCAAAATGAAGTTCTCTTCCATTAGACTGACTGTATTAAGTATTTTGTCACAGTGATGAGAAAAATAATTAACACAGTATTCTGGTTGGGTTTTGTCAACTTGACACAAGTTAGAGTTATTAGGTGAGAGGAACCTCATTTGAGAAAACTGGTTCCATCAAATAAATTGCCTGTAGGGGAGTCTGTGGGGCATTTTCTTGATTAACGATGGATACAGGAGGGCGGTCCACGGAGGGCAGAGGGCCCAGGCCACTCGAGGACAAGTGAGTTTTGGTGAGCTAAGAGAGGAAGCTGAGCAAACCAGGAGGAGCATGTCTGCAAGGGGTGCTCCTCTGGCGTCTGCTTTAGTTCCTGCCTCCGGGATCCCCCCTTAATGCCTAGTTCATTTTAGTCTGCTCAGTGAGTTTCAGGCCAGTGAGAGACCTTGTCTGCAGAAAACAAGGTGGACAGAACCTGAGGTTGACCTCTGACCTAGACACACACACACAACTTCAAAATTATAAGCTCAAATAAGTCGTTCGTCTTCATAAGCTAATTATCTCAGGTGTTTGTTACACTAATAAAAAGCGACTCCCACAGGCTCCCCTCCTTGCTGTCTGCACTTTGACAGTCCCTAGTCCTCGAAATGAAAGCCCCAGGGACAGCGTCACTAGGCCCATGGGCAGGCCATTAGTGCTCCGTGGCACTGGAGGTTAGGAATGAGAGACATCCCAGGACTGATTGTCTTCTAATGGACCAGAAGGCAGTTTATGGCCTCCGGGGACTTGGCTCTGAGTCATTTGCAGAGGACACTCTTGGAGATTCTTGGGAGAAGGCCTATCGAGCACTCCTTCACAGTCAGGGATGATTACATACACCTTCAAACCCCACACTGCCATTCCACCTGTGTACACTCAGCTTGGTACTTGTCCCATACCCTGTAGTCTAGCAGAACAGACCTCTGCCCCTAATAAGACATTGTTGGATCGTTCTGTGGGGGCTGGAATTTTCGAGAGTCCTCCGTTTACAGTTCTTTCCTCACTAATGAGAAACGGCCTCCTTCTTGCGCACATGGGTCTTGGNAACCCCACACTGCCATTCCACCTGTGTACACTCAGCTTGGTACTTGTCCCATACCCTGTAGTCTAGCAGAACAGACCTCTGCCCCTAATAAGACATTGTTGGATCGTTCTGTGGGGGCTGGAATTTTCGAGAGTCCTCCGTTTACAGTTCTTTCCTCACTAATGAGAAACGGCCTCCTTCTTGCGCACATGGGTCTTGGGCAGATGGCTCAGGGGACTCTGAGGGCTCTGAGTTCAAATCCCCAGCACCATATAAAACCTGTGCACCAAAATGGTGGATTCTTGTCACCCATCTATCTGCATGCCGAGGAGACAGGACGGCCCCTTGGATTTGCTGGCCAGATAGTTTAACCAAACTGTGAGCTCCAGGCTAAGAGATCACATCTCAAAAATTAAGATAAAGAGTAAAAGAGGAAGATTTCCACTGCCAAGCTTTGGCCTCCATGTTTACATGTACATAAGCCCCCTCACATACATACAAGTACATATCATGTGTGTATACACACAATATACAAGCACATGTGCACACGCGTGTGCACACACTGTTCTCTAATTATGAGTTTGTGTGGTTTAAAGCATCAGATAACTGTACAAAGTTGGACAAACAGCTATGCCCTCAATTTGGCCCAGAGCGTGTGTGTGACTCCTCGGAGGAAACAGTTCGTTTGAGGTTATAGTTATCAGTCTGAGGAACTGCAAATCGGGTTAACTTTGCTTTCCTGGGTGTGATCCCTCTCCTCACATTGGATGGAGGGTATTTTCTCCTCTCAGAGGCTTCTGCTCCCGAGCAGTCAGCAGGACCACACAACAAGTTACACAATTTTCAACAGCACAGTTACATCCTAATTCTGGATGGGCTGAGAACGCAGAAGTTCCCACACTCCTGGGGAAAGTCCAATTGTGTTGTAACCATGGTAACACAGCAGCAGGACCAGTGCTAAAGCCTTTCAAAGGCCTCCGGGAAGCCGGTTTTTGTGCAGCCAACCAATCAGCGTCATCCTTGTGTGAAATTCAGCCAATCGGGAAACAGGCTCCCTCAGTCCCCAGCCTCAGTGGTTGGTGGGTCAGAACTCCTGCTGCCTGGCTCCCTCCTGGAGACAGCCTGAACCACAGTGTCCTGCTTGCTTGAGTGAACAGAATCCAGTTTTGCTTTTGATTTCCGAGTTGAGAAATGGTCTCAGTGTGCTTGATAAAGTTATCGTTCAATGTATACATTGTGGCTATGCTAATAAAGACGTTCACGCCCAAGTCCTTACCTTCATAACTTTTTACTATTTCCCGTAGTTACTGTTTGCTTTGTGACTTTCATCTGCTTAATTTTCTGTCTTTTGTTGTAGTTCATTTTACCCAAACTGCCTAATTATTCTACATTACATTAGTTATTTCCGTGTAAACTGAGGACACGATCACTCCGAGGTATGGTGACACAAGCAGACGGGTTTTATTGTAGAGTACAACGAGAGGTATCTGGAAGAGTCCAGAGCAGAGAGAGAGTAGTAGACTGAACACAGTCACTAAACTGGACTTGGGTATGAAAGGAGAGAGAGATGGGGGAAGAGTGAGAAAGGAGGGCAAGGAGGGGACCAAGAGGGGAAAGCCATGGCAGGAATAGCAAGGTCATGTGGAGAAATGATTTACCTAGTGGGGAAGCTCATGAGCTGCAGAAGGATAGGGTAAGGCCATGAGAGCAGCCAGGATGCCAGCATGGACTCTGAAATGTGGGATAGGCACTTGGGATCCTGGAGGCCCGCATGAGCTTTGGTGCGCTAATAGGCATCACAGATAGCCATTTGTCCTTCTGCCAGCGATAAGGGAATCGACTCCTTTTAGTAGTTCCTGAGGAATGTTGGCTTTTGTCTAACTGCCAGAATTTGGGGGAAACTGCCAGTGGTTTCCTTCGGACCTGATATTCTTTATCTGTATTTGTTCCAAAATTATCCCCAAACTCTGATCCACCCCAGCACCCCTTTCCCTGTGGGTGTCGAATTTCTTTCACTTCATTCCAGTACATCAGCCTAAGCCAATGATTGCATTTTCTACAGAACCTCCCTGGATGCCCCTGATGAGTCCAGCTGCTCAGCCACGGAAGGCCCCCTCACTCCGCTCCTGGGGTGCCTCTTTAGCTCTCCATCTCATTGTACCCCTGTTTCTCGAGGCCTGGGCAATGTGCACATCTGGAAATGTCTTACATTCCCACCCTTGATTGTTAGCTAACGTTATAGGCTCCGTTATGTCTACAGCAAGTTCATATGTTGAAGTCCTAACTCCACTATCTCAGAGTCTGACAGTATTTGGAGACATAGCCTGCGAAGAATTCATTAAGATAAGATGATGCTGCTGTTGGATGTTTTAATACAGCATGGCTTGAGACCTTATTAAAAGGGCAGGAGCTGGAAGCTGTAGGTAAAAGAGCTTGCTTTGCACACAAGACAACCTAGGGATGGATACCCAGCACCCATGCAAAAGCCAGATGTGCCTGGCATTTGAGGTGAGGGATAGGGGGAAACAGGAAGATTTTCAGGGCTTGCTAGTCAACTAGCCTAGCAAATAATAATAAAAATAATAAACTAATTATTATTATTACAATTATTATACATTTTAAAATAGTGAATGACAGGTTAGTTGAAAGACCTTGCCTCAAAGGGAATAAAGCAGAGAGCAATAGGAAAATAACCAATGTGCTCCACACACATGCACATGTACACATGCATATACAACACATGAATGCACACACGCACACACAAAAAGGGAAGAAATTAGGATACAGGCAATACAAAGTGACCTTGTAAAGAATGAACATTCGAGTATGGGTGTGGGAGTGACCGTCTCTGAGCAAGGAGAAGGCCCAGGAAGAAGCTCAACTTGCTGGTACTGCAGTCTCAGACCCTCATCACCCACAGATAGGAGAAAATGTGATGTTTGCTTGAAACTTCCTGGGCTGTGGCTCTGGCTCTGGCAGCTGAGTGAATCCACAGAGTGCAGTGTGGCCCAAATTAACATGATTTCCCTTCAGAATTTTAAGCTATTGCTGCTTTCTTCCAGCCTTTGGAATTACACGAACCTTCCACAAGTCGATTCTTGGGCCATTGTATCTGACCTCATTACCTTATCAGAATGTCCCTCTGAGAGCCGATGGCCTCCTGGGCTTGCTTGCCCTCAATGCTCTGAAATCTGAACCCCAATCAATTGTAAGCCCCAGCCTGAGTGGTTTCCCATTAAGTCCAGTCCCTTCCCCAGCATACTTCCTGCTCTGGGAAGCCAAGGCTCTGGGAAACTGAGGCTGACTTTGAAGGAAGAACTAAAGGGGCCGGTTTTTGCAAGTATGTCTGGCTCGGGCAGTGCTGGTAGCTACCTTCTCTCTTCACTGGCATCTTATGGGACATGTCAGCCCTGCCATCATGTTGTGATCACCTGGCACCTGACACACACTCATGCCAGTGATTCTGCATGCCAGCACTAGGGTGCCACCAAGATGATATGTCCTGCACCTGGTAGCTTGTAGGTAGGAACTCAGAAGCCAACATCCAGGCTTTCTGAGGCAGAAGCCCCTTAAAGAGATTCCTAGTATCTCTTCAACTTGGTTTTTTTGGTTTTAGAGATGTCCTTCCACAGAAAAGCACACAGGGCATTTAAACAAGTCCACATCATGGGGTCATCCTTCTGGGTGCCCTAAAGTAAACTTGTTCACTATAAATTCTCTCACCCACTATCTGTGAACACAGAGTGTGTAAGACAGTGTAGTCACCAATTGAACATGTTTAGGAAGAGGCCTGCCTCTAGTTGTAATCCTTGGTCTTTACAACCTGACTGTCCATGAGGTTCCTCAATAACGTCACCTTGTGTCCACGTTTGGTGATACCATGCCTCCAAATTAGCCCTATGCTGTCCTCACAATGGAAGAACTCTCTCTCCTACTATTATCTCCCCAAGATGCTTAGGGTTTTGAAGCTAGCAAGGGTGATGAACCCATTGTGAGGCATCCCCTGAGGGCCCACGCTGTCCTGGGTCACTCTGGACCTAGCGAATGGCTTAGTATGCCCACAGTCCTGACCTATTATAATGCTTGGTAGTGATACCAAATCTAGCACATGGGAGGCAGGGTCCACATGTGAAGGATTTTCTAGATCAATGTTAAGCTCTGAGAATGCTTCTGAGGGCTTGTCTTGATTGTGTAAATACACGTGGGAAGACTCATCTTAATTATGGGTGGTACCATTCCCTAGGCAGGGGATCCTAAGCTGTGTGAATGGAAACATTGGTCTGAGCACTAACTAGCATGTATTATTCATTGCTCTCTGCACTAGATGTAATATGACCAGGTCTCTCAAGTTCCTGACACCGTGACTTCCCTGGAACTGTAAGATAAATAAAACTGTGAAGTAACTTGTTTTTTTCCAAGTGTTTTAACACAGCCACAGGTAAAGAAACTAAAGTCAGCATCCAACCCTACAGCCCTCTTGGGAGAAGGTCCGTTTACACAAATAGGGGCATGTACAATAAAGGGACAGGTTGAGTTTTTGTCATGCATGTAAGTGTATGTGTTTGTGATATATATATGATGTATGTGTATATGATGTATATGTATTAGAATTAATTAATCCCCGCTGTCCCTCTGTTCTATTTTCTACTGAACTAAATTGGGCAGTAATTGCTTAATTTGGTCTTTTAAATTTTTAACAAGGATGTTTTTCAAGTGTTTGCTGTTGTAATTAGTAAGAATGTCTTTAAAACCTAAAGAAAATCTTAATAGCCTGAGACCACACGCTGTTGACAATCCCTCTCTCTTTTTCTCTCTGTCTCTCTCTCTCTCTGTGTCTGTGTGTCTGTGTGTGTGTTTCTCTGTCTTGCTCCCTCTTTCTCCCCTCCCTCTCTCCTTCCCTCTCTCCCCCTCCCTCCCTCCCTCTCTCCCCCTCCCTTTCTCCTCCCACCCTCACTCCCCNGTACTTTAGTGGGGGATGAGTAACTAGTGAAATCAGCATAAAACATCCAGTCATCCAGAGCCCTCCCTGAGTCCTTGGCCTCACCTCTAGGATATACTGAGCCATGGAAGGAACTCCATGTGGAGACTTAGTGTGCTTGTTTACATTTAGAGAGATTTTAGTAAAAGTACACTAGCAACTCATCTGGCCTTAGCATGGTGGGTGGAGGGTGCTCAGGAGCTCTTCCCACTCGGGCTCACTGTGTCTACACAGGCAGCCTTTCCATCTCAAGAGCGAGTCCTCCAAGAACTGCTTCATTTGGTGAGCCTGGCAATTTTTTTTTCCTTCTTTTTTTTTTCTGTCAGACTATCAGTATTAAGTGTGAGTAGGTGGTTTATTTACTCATAGTCTCTGGCAATTTGCCAGCATTGGTCCATACCAGACATGCTCTGGCTATTAGCCAGCTCGTTAGCAACTGCTCTCCCCAGTTTTGTGGCCTTGGGACCTGTAGGCACTTCCTTAAAGAGAGATGGGTGGTGAGAGAGGTCAATTTCTCCATCTGTTCCACAGTTAATGAGACATTCCTCCCCCTCATCCCAGAGGTTCAGCAACCTGGCAGGGACTGGCTCCCCAGGGCTCTGTCTACATTCCCTTCCATTTGATAAAAGGGACTTAATGCTCTAAATCACATACTGAGGTTTTATCTTGGCTTCCAGCTCTTGTTCCTTGGCTTCTCCCTGCAAAGTGTCTTCAAGGCCAGCTTTTAGCACAGTAAAAACATTCCTTCTGCTCTGTTCCCAGCCATTTGGGGCTCTAGTTCACTTCTACAAGAGCCTGCTGACTCTGCCAGATGTAAGGTCCAGGGTTTGATGCTGGAAAGGAAAGGGGGGACTGTAGGCCAAGAGACTGAGGGCTTGTGAGGAAGTGCAGGTAGATGAACAAACCTTGTTCACTCTAGGCAAAGTCTCTAGGCAGGCAGACATCATCTGGTACCAAGGTACAGCACACTCACACTGCACACAGGCAGCCACAGGCACATGCACACACACTCGTGCGGCAGGGAGAAGAAATCAGCACACAGGCTTCATAGATGTCTATAGGGCGACAGACAGACAGACAGACAGACAGACAGACAGACTGGCAAAGGCTCAAGTACAAGCTAAGGCCTCTGACCCTCAAGGCCATGTTTATACAAAACTCATACAAATGTGACATCTACCAGTTAGAGTTGTTTATAGCTTACAGAACAATTTCCTTTTGGGTCCCCAGAATATGGTGAGATGTGTGTGTGTGTGTGTGTGTGTGTGTGTGTGTGTGTGTGTGTGTGTGATAGCCCCCAGGGTATCTGGTGTTATCCATCTTGGTCCATTCTGGTTATCCATAAACTGGCCCATATGGCCCTCTGTTCCCAATACAGGATCTCCCACTGCCCTACAACTCACTAAGTGGAGAAGGCTGACTGGCCACTGAGCCCCAGGGATCTGCCTGTCTTTGTCTTTGTCTCTCCAGCACTAGGATTGCAAATGCGCACCCCAGCTCTCTTTTTCTTGTTACTTATGATGAAAAGCTCTGATATACTAGATAGTTAGGTAGATAGATAAGTAGATAGAGCATATACATATTCATATACATATTCATATACATATACATATACATGTATGTATGTATGTGTGTGTGTGTGTGTATATATATATATATATATATTTTTTTTTTTTTTCTATTCTAGGGATTGGACCTGGGCCCTGAACATAATGGGAAAGTAATCTGTTACTGATCTATACATTCCACCCCAATGTTTTGTTTTGTTTGTTTGTTTGTTTGTTTGTTTGTTTGTTTTTGATACAGGAAGATCTCTAACAGAGTAGCCTGGGCTAGCTAGAACTTACTATCCTTTTGTTTCAGTCTCTTGAGTTCTGGGATTGCACAAGTGTACCAACATGCCTAGATACACTGATAATTTTTTCATGTTATTTTCACAACGTGTATGTTTGTGCACGTGTGTGCCCTGTGGTACAACCCCAATGGCATAAGGAGGCACAAGCATCGTAGTTAGAGGAAGAAAATCGTATAAATTGTACAAACTTTTGGTGAGTTGGGAATCTATCTCTTGGCTTCATGCATGCTAGACAAACATTGTAGTAACCAAGCTGTATTCCTAGCCCCTCTTTGGTTTTTATATAAGAACAAGGTGAACTGTCTTAGCCTTAGAGGGGAAAAAAACTGTAGAATATAAACATCTGTAACTGAGTAAAAACTATTCCACTCAATGTTCAGTCTGTCCTCTCCTCAAGAATGGTGAAGCATAGCCAGGTGGTGGTGGCACATGCCTTTAATCCCAGTACTTGGGAGGCAGAGGCTGGCAGATTTCTGAGTTCAAGGCCAGCCTGGTCTACAAAGTGAGTTCCAGGACAGCCAGGGCTACACAGAGAAACCCTGTCTCAAAAAAAAAAAAAAAAGAATGGTGAAGCATGTTTGCTTGCCTCTTTCCCAGCATACACACACATACCACACACACCACAACCCACTGCATTGTCAACAGCCCTGTCCAGCTAAGACTTCAGATAGACATCTGTCCAGCTTAGAGCACCACACCTACCTTCCTCTTAGGCTCTACCCACATCCTTTTTGTCTCCTTCCCTGATCAAAATATGGCCCCTCGGGATATTGAAAGCTGCTGTCTTATCCCTACAAGAGTGTCTCTATGTTCCATAGTGTGCCAAGCCCTCTTTCAAGACCCAGTTCAGGGATGGTAGAGTGGTTCATCTGATGGCTGGTTTTATGTCAGCTTGGCACACGCTGGAGTCATCTGAGAAGAAAGAATCTCAACTGAGAAAATGGCTCTGTAAGCTCTGGCTGTAGGCAAACCTGTAGCTCAATTTTTTAATTATGGGTCCAGTCTACTGTGGGTGGGGTCATCTCTCAGATGATGGTTCTGGGTTCTATAAGAAAACAGGCTGAGTGAGTTATAGGGAACAAGCCAGTAAGTAGCACCTCTCCATGACCTCTGCATTAGCTCCTGCCTCCAGACTCCTGTTCTGAGTTTCCTGCCTTGGCTTCCCTCAATGGACCGTGACTCATGATCTTTAAGCCAAATAAATCCTTCCCTCCCCCAAGCCACTTTTGATCATGGTGTTTCATTCTAGCAATAGAAATTCAAACTAAGACGGCTCAGTTGGTAATACAGTTGCCTCATAAGCAAACCTGAGTTCAATCCCCAGAACCCAAGTGAAAAGCTAGGTACAGTGGCATCTTTTTGTAATCCCAGTGATGCTTAGAAGGGAGGCAGAGACAGGCAGATTCCCAGAGCTCCATGGCTCTAGCTTAGAACATGTGGTATAGTTTCAGGCCAACAAGAAACCCTGTCTCAAACACAAAGTGGGAAACAGCTGAAGAATAGCACCTACAGTTGTCCTCTGGTCTCCCTGCATGTGCACACACATGCATCCACACACACATGAAAACCAGGAATAGAAACATAGCCTACCTCTCACCATTGGATTCCAAGGCTTTCGAGATCTTATCTCTGCTATTAATTGTAGAAGTTTGGAATCACAAGCAAAACAAGTCTTGGTATATTACTAGTGAAGATTTTCTAAAGATAGAGTCCAGTTTGCACCTCTGTATATATTGATGCATGTGTGAGAAAGAAAATATATCAAGAAGATGATTCATAGGATTATGGAAACTGACAAGTCCCAAGATCATTGACTGGTTGTTGCTGTAAATCTCCTCCCAAATAAGCCCCGGCAATGAAAACACGACACAGTTAATGTGGATACATGCTGTGCGACTAGATTGGGCAGATCTACCGCTACACTGCCATCTTCCACATCTATGAGACCCCTTAGAACTTGCCGTTTCTCAGACCATATGCTTCTGCTCAGACTTTCTTCTTCTTCTTCTTCTTCTTCTTCTTCTTCTTCTTCTTCTTCTTCTTCTTCTTCTTCTTCTTCTTCTTCTTCTTCCCCCTCCTCCTCTGTGTCCTCTCCCTCTTCCAGTTTTTCTCCTTCTTCTCTCTCCCACCTTCTGCTCCACCTTCCCTTTTAACTGCCCAATCATCAGCTCTCTTTTATTTTACAAATTAAGGTGGGAAGCATGTTTACCAGAAATCACCAGAGTGCTGACTCATTCCTTGTTCGCAACCCCTCACAGGAGAACAGATTTAACCTCAAATATAATTCAAACTAAGGCTATTCACAACAACTGGCAAGCTGGAGGACCAGGACAGCAGCTGGTGTGAATCCTATCCTTGTCTAAATGTATGAGAACAGAGAGAGACAACACTGTCTCTCCAGCACAAAGGCAGCGGGCTCAAGACCCAGGAAAACTAGCATCTGAGTCCAGTCAAGAAGACCAGTGTTGGGCCAAGGCAGTCAGGCCATGTCCCATTGTTCAGACTCCATTCTATTGAGACCTTCCGCTAATTGGATGAGGTCCACCCACACTAAGAACTCAGCTGCTCTGTCCAACTCCCTGGTTCAAAGGCGGGTCACCCACTCAGACACGCCTAATGTGTGCAAGCACTCTGTGACCCAGTCAATCTCATCACACTCGATCCTAAGCCATCTCTGTCTGGAGAGCTGCCACACTTGGCAGAATGGCACACAGCTTGAGTGACAGCCATGTATTCCCACTTTTCTCCTTGTACTTATCCTTGATCGCAAGGCCCAGTACACAACTACCCTTCTGTTTGTTCCCTTTCCAAAACAGGTGGCCCACAGATACACAAGTCTCTGGATAAGCAGGGGCCCAGCAGCCTTTACCCAAACAGATCCTGATGGCAAAAGATATAATGGAGTGACAAGCATGCATGAAAAGCCTATCACCAAGCTAGGGACAGGAGAGCAGAGAAGAGACCTTAGAGAGCTCAAATACCCACCATGCCTTCTCCTCCACAGACATCCCTGCCTCTGCCTTAGTTTCAAAGGGTAAAAAATACCCCATTCCAGTTTACAGTCAAGTCCACCACAGTTGAGAATTCAAGGCGGGAGGAGCTTGAATCTACTGGTCAAGTCACCGCCACAGTCAAGAACTGAGAGCAACAAGTGAGTGAGTGAATGAATGAATGAATGAATGAATGCTACAGCTCAGCTCATAATCTCCATTTTTATATAGTTCTTTACACCCAACCCAGAGAGATGGTTCCACTCTCAGTGAGGGGGGTCTTCTCTCAGCAGTGAATGTAAGACAGTCCTTTGCAGCCATTCACAGGGGGGGCGGTCTTCTCTCAGCAATGAATATAAGATATTCCTTCACAGTTGTTCTCAGAGGCCCATCTCCCGGGTGATTCTAGACTGTGGCAGGCTGACAGCTAACACAAACCATCATAGCCTCCTTCCCCAACTGGACAGTGCTTGTGGCACATGAGCAGGGATGCCGTTGCTCAGATCCATCAGCAGGTGGCCTAAATCTGGATCCTCTAGCACCATCCACAAAGACAAGATATGTCATTTACAGGGCCAGGACAATGATCACCCTCATTTCAGCCTGCTGACGGCCCCTCTCCACACAGCACACTTAATGCAGCATTAGCACTGTTCAGAAGCAGATAAAAATAGCATTGGATCAAAGAGGTGGTTTCCTCATTCTGTCTCTGAAGACAGATCAGTGGGCCGGGTGCATGTGGGCAAATCCAATTTTTCCCCCTCTTGGCAGGAGCCTCTACATATTCTCTCCATGAGTACAGAGAAGCCTGCCAATGTTGACATCCAAGGCTGAGATCATAGGCTCCACTTTAGCTGGGAGTCAACCCACTCCCAGCCTGCTACGCCTGTGCTAGCGTTTTATAGACAGGGAAGCTAAGCTCAGACAGCAGCAGCTGCTGTGGAATAGTCTACCCGCTGCAGATAGATGCCGATGACCATTGATGGTGACCTCCACTATCAACCCTGTGGCCTGCATCTCTGCAGAGCGTGACACCATCTCCATTCTGTAAGTGGGGAAAGCCATGGCTGGAAGGGGCCTTTCCATTCCACCAGGGATCCGTGACAGCTGTGAGTCCAGCCACCCTGTCTTAGTCAGTGTTCTATTGCTGTGAAGAGACACCATGATCATGGCAGCTCTCACTGAGGGAAGCATTTCATTGGGGCTAGATTACAGTTTCAGAGGTTTGGTCCATCATCAGCCTGGTGGCAAGCAAGCAGACATGATGTGAGAGAGGGAGCTGAGAGTTCTACATCCAGATCTGCAAGAAGAGAGACTCTGGGACTGGTGTAGGCTTTTGAAACCCCATAACCCGCCCTACAGTGACACAATTCCTCCAAAAAGGCCAAGGCTTCTAGTCTCATTAGCACCATTTCCTAGTGATCAAACATTCAAATAAATTAGCCTATGGGGGCTATTCCTATTAAAACCACCACCATCACACACACACATACACACACACACACACACACACACACACACACACACACACTACTACTACCACAAGAAACTTGAAGTCTTTCTCTACAAGTCTGATGTCTTCTAGGACTGCAAATCTCATATCAGATAGCTTGTAAATGATGGAGATGTATATAGGAGATGTATCACAGGAGATGGTAATATCCTGTCTCCATCATTTACAAGGTTTCATGTGGATTGTCCTTTACTTTCTATCCACAGGCATGGGTGTGAGTGGAGCCTGGGACTGCAGGCCACACCTCCAGAGAGTAGACTGCCCACCTGGGGGCACCAGAAGTGCTGGGCACTGGACCCTCAAGGCTTCCTCTGTAGGCTAGCACCGATACCCACCTCCCAGGAACTGTGAAGGTTAGCTGAACTGTTCCCAGCATTGCCTCCAATGGGTATATCCAGAATTCTGGAGCTCGTGTTGCTTGCACCACAAAGGCAAATGATTAGAGACAAGCATGAGGTTTCCCATTAGGCTTTGTTCAGAGAGCCAGCCATCAGAGAGGGCAGCACATGAACATGTTTTGGAAAATGCTTCACAGCTCACTTCCAGCCAGAAGATTATATGTAGTCACAGGGACAGAGACAGTCAGCCATTCCAAAGTTCAGGATTGCCCCACTCTGATCAGGTGATGTGATTCTTAAAATAAACCTTTCCTCCCCCAAACAGCCTTTGTCAGCATATTTTATCACAACAACAAGAAAAGACACTAAGAGCCGGGCAGTGGTGGCGCACGCCTTTAGTCCCAGCACTCAGGAGGCAGAGGCAGGTGGATTTCTGAGTTCGAGGCCAGCCTGGTCTACAGAGTGAGTTCCAGGACATCCAGGACCACACAGAGAAACCCTGTCTTGAAAAACCAAAAAAGGAGGAGGAGGAGGAGGAGGAGGAGAAGGAAGAGAAGGAGGAGGAGGAGGAGGAGGAGGAGGAGGAGGAGGAGGAGAAGGAGAAGAAGAAGAAGAAGAAGAAGAAGAAGAAGAAGAAGAAGAAGAAGAAGAAGAAGAAGAAGAAGAAGAAGAAGAAGAAGAAGAAGAAGAAGACACTAAAGCAGGTGGTCAACCGCCTGTCTGAGACTTGTGTCTCACTCACTACCACCCAGTCTTAGGGTTTTACTGCTGTGAGCAGACACTATGACCGAGGCAGGTCTTATAAAGGAATCCATTTAATTAGGGCTGGCTTAAAGGTTCAGAGGTTCAGTCCAGTATCATCAAGGTGGGAGCAGGGGTAGCATCTAGGCAGGCATGGTGCAGGAGGAGCTGTGAGTTCTACATCATCTGAAGGCTGCTAGCGGAATAGTAACTTCCAGGCACAAGGATGAGGATCTTAAAGCCCACCCCGACAGTGACACACCTACTCCAAAAAGGCCACACCCACTCCAAGGTCACACCTCCAAATAGTGCCACTCCCTGAGCCAAGCATATTCAAACCATGACACATCCCTTGCTCCTTTCCCTCATGCTCTGAATGTCTGGACTCAGTCGATTCTTGAAACACTGAGTCTAGCTTAGTGTTAGTCTTACATTCCTGCAGGGCATCTGTGCTCCCACAGATTGGCTTTTTTAAATATGGATCCTGAGAACAAAACCCTCGTCTGAATGTTTGTGCCGTCTCCTCAGAGCAAGGTTAGCATTTCTAGATTGCACATCTGAGTCACATGGCTTTCAGGGACCTGCTTTGACACTTGTCTTCCTCTATCCAGAAGCACTCATTTTCTGAGGACAATCCATGCTGGGTCCCCGCCAGCATGACAGAGAGAGAAGAAGGTCACCCTGGTGGAGAAGCCCCCAGCTGCTTGCAGAGGAGGCATCAGGCTCCTTCCAGTTTCAGCAGCTCAACACACTGAAGACTGCTTGCTCCCAGGGGAAGAAAGAGACGCTGTGCTTTCAGCCTTGACATGGGCTTAGCATCAAGATACCTTCACTTACTAAAGCAACTAACACTCCCAAACCCCTAGACAAAACCAGCACTCATTTTAGCTTGCAAAGGATTCACAGTTGCTCTCTGTGGGTTAATTCTGCATTGTTTGAATGAGCTACTGCCTTTGAAAGCCATAGCACCAGGGAGGAGGGTAGCTAGCTAGCAAGAAGGAGGTAGAGCAAGGAAGAGTAAAGTTTAAAGAGATCTCTAGGACCAGGCTGGAGGCAATCGCCATTAGATTAAGGAATTACCCATGACAGTTAAAAAACAAATTAGGGGATAGGATCAAGGAGAATATTTTCCCTGAACATCACTAGAGAATGAACAGTTGACCCATCTGCACTGCATGTAGAGGTATTGGACAGCTCTTCGGAGGAGAGTGCCCTGCCGGCTGCTACCCAAAGTAACAAGAGGTGTGCCTGCTGCAGCAATATGTCTCAGGCCACCAAGCCCCCACCCCCCACCCAGTCTAGTCCAGTTCACCTGTCAGCTTAGTTATGTTAGGAAAACATAGGCCTGTGCCAAGGAAATGAGCCAGAAGAAAAGTATCAGGGCACTGGGGAGAAGGATTGGTTGACAAAGTATGTTCTGTGAGGACCCACATGGAAAAGCTAGGCATGGCAGTACTTGCTTCTGATTCTCCCACCGAGGAGGCTGAGACAGGAGGAGCCCTGGGGCTCACTGAGTGCCTAACCAAATCAGTGAGCTCTGAGTTTGATGAGAGAGCCTATCTTTAAGAATAAAGTTGAAAGCTGGGTGTGGTGGCGCACGCCTTTAATCCCAGCACTCGGGAGGCAGAGGCAGGTGGATTTCTGAGTTCAAGGCCAGCCTGGTCTACAAAGTGAGTGCCAGGACAGCCAGGGCTACACAGAGAAACCCTGTCTCGAAAAAAAAGAAAAAAAAAAAAAAAGAATAAAGTTGAGGACGAGCAGAATGATTGACTGAGAGGGTAAAAGATGCTGGCCACCAAGCCTGAGTTCTATCCCTGGCACCCACCTGATGGAGTCCTTCAAGCAACCCTCTGCCTTCACATGTCTCTGTGGTAGGAACACACAAGCCTCCCCCAAATGAATGATCAAGTAAAATAGCCAAAAACCAAATCCATAAGGCAGAGAGGAATAAAGAATGATAGCTGAGAAAGATAAAGACAACCCCCATACACACGTGGTCCTACCTATACATACATGCACACACAACACACACAACATATGCACAACTCATATACATACAACACATATACACAACATATACATACATCAATACACACATACACAACACACATATACAACACATACAAATACAACGTATGCACACAACACACATACACACATACACAATGCACACACAACACACATATATAACACATGTGTAACTCATACACACACAATACACATACATAACACATACAACAAATGCACAACTCATACACTTACAATACATACACAACATACATGTACACAACACATACACACATATACAGCACACATACAACACATATACAAACCAAGAAAAATAGTAAGAAGAGGAAGTCTTCATAGATGGGAAGGCCAGGACAGGGCTACCAACCGAGAGACCTGGTATGGTCTACCAAGGTCAGAACCATGCATGGGGAGGCCCCATTGAGACCTCAGACCACAAACTGCAGAAAAAAACCTGACAGGTGAGACTGGGGCTACGTCACCAAGGGGACAAAATAGCCCTTCTCAAGCTGCCTCCCTCACAGAGAAAGCAAAGCTATACCAGCGACTAGCTGCTGACTTCTCCCCAGCACCCTTAATGGATGCTCAGGGAATCTGTTCGGCCAGAACAAGGAGGAAGACATACTAGCCACTGTCTGAGAAGCCCCTGGGACAAGGGCTTTGTAGACCCGTCACCTTGAATCCCCGCAACCATCTCTGGAAATCGGGTTGGAACCAGCTGATGAAAAGCCTGAGTGTGGTAGGCTTTACAGGACCCAAGATCAGACCCTGATGGTGCAGTGACATGAGTGGCTTGTGGAGAAGGTGGCACCACTGCTGGCCTCTCTGGGTTCACAATGGTGGCTGTGGACCTTGTTATGGAGCAGAACCTTTGTCATGGGTCTGGGATGCCTTGCCTGCTGAATGTGCATGTGGGAGCTTCCTGGAAATGCAACAAATGCCTAGCATGACAGACTTAAGACAGTCCATGAAGATATAGCTCAAAAGGGACCCTATGTATGCCCCTTGCATGTCTGAGACAAGGCTGAATATGTAATGAGTTCAGAGAGAGCTTGCTTATCATCCCCTCAGTTCCCAGGACAAACAGGAAGGGGAGTTAGAGAGGGGACAGGTGGGAGGGAAAGAGGATGGGACAATGGCTGAGGGGATAAAGAATTTGCCACCCAACCATCCGGGACCTGAGTTTCTACCCTCCAGAGCTGAGCTAGGCAGATGCAGGAACACACATCTGTAAGCCCAGTGCTTCCACAGCAAGGTGAGAGGCAGGGACAGAGGAGTCCCTGGTAGAATCGGAGGCAGCCAGCCTGGTGTGGGTAGCAGCAAACAACAAGCATACCCAAACAAGACAGAGGCTGAGGACAACACCAGAAACTGTCATCTGGCTGCCACTGCCACACGTGTGCTGTGGCATGTGTGCCTGCACACATGCAACTTATAAAGCAGGGTAAGGGAGGAACACAGAAGGAAGGGATTGGGAGGAGGGGAATGGAGGGAGGCTGCCCATGCAGATCCTGTTCTTGGTGAGCCCACACAAGTAACACCATCTACGATTAGTGGCTTCCTCTTTTAAATACTTTTCTTGATACATGTGTATGTGTCTGTGTGGGTGAGTATATGGGAAATCTATCTATCTATCTATCTATCTATCTATCTAATCTATTTAATCTTTCTTCCTTCCCCGCCTATCTATCTATCTATCTATCTATCTATCTATCTATCTATCTATCTACCTGTTGGTCTATCTATCTATCTATCTGTCTATGTATCTAATCTATCTATGTATGTCTGTCTGTCTGCCTGCCTACCTATCTATCATCTATCTAATCTATCTATATCTATCTGTCTATCTGTCTGCCCACCTATCTTTCTGTGTGTCTGTCTGTCTGTCTATCTTACAAATGTTGAGGTAGGGTTACCTTTGTTTCTGATGCTCTACTTGTCCCAGAGCAGCTGACCTGTAAGCTTCCAATCGATTCTCTTGTCTCTGCCTCTCATCTCTGCAAGAGCAACAAGTGTTCCTAACCACTGAGCCATCTCATCAGCCCCTGATCTGCCTCTCATCTCACCACAGGCGTGCAGAGATTAAGGATGTCCACCACAGCATGTGGCTGAGGGATTAACTCAAGTCATTAGGCTCTTGCACAGTAAGCCCTTTACCCTCTGAGCCATTTCCCAGATTCCCCATCTCATTTCAACAAACTGGGACATGGTTGCACATGGGGAAACTAAGTCACACAGAAGTTACGCAACTGACCCAAAGTCCCACAGCTTGTGAGAAACGAGTCTGTGATGTGCAATACCCCTCCAAACCTCACTCTTTTCATTGTTAATTCATTTTAGGATACCTGCACCTTACATAGAGAAACAAAGCTCATGTCTCTCAGGGACCTGACAGACCTAAGTAAGGATCAAAGCTTGGTGTTACAAAATGAGATGTAGGGAGAATTACATAGGTCCAGGACTGGGAGGAGCAGATATGATTCAGCAGTGAATGTGGGAAAGAGATGAGAGGGACCACTGAGGGCATCAGGAGTGTGTTAAACCTGAGAGTCTGAGGGCATCAGGAGTGTGTTAAACCTGAGAGTCTGAGGGCATCGGGAGTGTGTTAAACCTGAGAGTCTGAGGGCATCGGGAGTGTGTTAAACCTGAGAGTCTGAGGGCATCGGGAGTGTGTTAAACCTGAGAGTCTGAGGGTATCAGGAGTGTGTTAAACCTGAGAGTCGGAGGGCATCAGGAGTGTGTTAAACCTGAGAGTCTGAGGAGAAAAACCAGTTCCACGATTAGCCAATTAACTAGCTTTAGTTAGTGCTGGCCAGGAAAACTGACACTTGACTAGGTCCATACTGGGAGTACATCAAGAGTCATGTTTTGCAGAGGCTCTTAAAGGCAAAACCACAAGGATACATATTTCTTCCCCGGTCCAATCAGGAGCAAGCATGTATCCTGCCGTGATTCCTGCCTGTGCACCTCCCGCCTATGTGTGATCAAGTATGCCTGGTGCTGTTGGGTCAAACAAACTTGTTTAGGGGAGTGAGAGCACAAGGCTTATCATCACACAAGGCCCACAGCCCCCAGCATTTCAGGAAGTTATCTGTCCTTGGGTAAGTGGGGCTTACAGGTTAGCTTTAGTTCTTGCAGGCCCTTTTAGCAAATCAGACTAATTGCAAGAAACTCCCTAAGGTCTGGCTTCTTGCTGGCTGCTGGCATCCCCGCTCATGGCAGGTCATTAGATGCTTCCTTCTGCATCTCACAGTCATGTGTACATAATTCTGCCATCAGTGTGTGTGTGTGTGTGTGTGTGTGTGTGTGTGTGTGTGTCAGGAAGTACTGGAGTGTATAGTATAGGAAAGGCTAACTGAAGGGGTATCTCCATCTCCGTGGCTACAGAGAAGCCATCATCCCTGCTGGGTGAGGTAAGCTCACACCATGGTCTGTAAGAAAACACACATGACAGATGTAGGCAACTGGCTTGTATCTTAGGTAGATGCCTCCTGAGAGACCTGATAGGGTCTGATAGGGCAACTGGCTTGTATCTTAGGTAGATGCCCCTGGAGAGACCTGATAGGGTAAAAGAGAACAGCTATCTAAGAAATCACCTTCTGGACTGTTCTGTAGCTAAATCTCAGGCTCTGCTTCTCACAGTGCCAAGGGCTTTAAGACATTAGAGAAGACATGATGACTAGAACTTCCCAAAGATTAAAGGTAAGAGTAGCAATGACAACCATAGATTAGATAGATAGATAGATAGATAGATAGATAGATAGATAGATTAAAAAATAACCTACAGCCATAATTTACACTTGACGCCAAGAATCGACTGTTAAATTTCCAGGGACATATGAATTAGATGTTCAGTGTGGCCATGGTTAAGAATTAAATTACATTTGCATAAATCATATCAAACCAAAGGCAGCTATTGTTTTACCATGTGTCCTAGTTTCACGTTTGCACTGTGAAAAAAAATATCCTAACAAAAAGCAATCTATGCAGAAGAGATGTGTTTGGCTGTGGTTCCAGAGGGAGGCAGGCCAACAAGAGACCTGTCTTTAAGAAGAAAAGAAGGAAGGAAGGAAGGAAGGAAGGAAGGAAGGAAGGAAGGAAGGAAGGAAGGAAGGAAGAAGGGACAGGTGGATGGTGGCTGAGGAACAACACCTAAGGTCACCCTTTGGCCTCCACACCCCCTTCCTCTCTGAGTGTCCCATATCATCTCTGTGGGACGCTGTGGAGGGATCTGAAAATGTGCCATAAGCTGTGTATCAGGAGCTGGCACCCATCAGGTGCTAGGAGTTGAGTGGACAGACGTTGGTGAGGTAGCAATGCCAGTGTTAGGCACCAGAGCACTCATCGGGACCCCAGAGGGCACCTTGGAGAAAAGGCTGGAACCAGCATTTACAGGAAGCACCTCAGATCCCTTTCTCCCACAGTTCCCCAAGCTTGTTGGTGAGGACTTGACAGCTTCTGGATTGACAGTGCCCCAGGGTACTGAGTCTAATGAAGGTCTGAGGAGGACTCCGTCTCCATAGTGAGGGTAGAGGAGGTCATCACATACCCAAGCAAGTCCAGAACCCTGGGGGGAAACCACAGGTGGGATCATCTGGAAAGTTCTCTGTCTAGGTCCCAAGCTTGCAAAGAGCATGTCCTTGTCCTTTAAAGACACCCCCTAGACTCATAATAAAGCCTTTACCGAACAGCAAGCCTGCTGCTGATCCCACCTGTGACAGTTAATACTGTCAGCCTGACAGGGTCTAGAAGCGGGGAGGGGACAAACCTCTGAGCATGTCCAAGTGAGAGTTTATAGTTGGTTTAACCGGGGTGAGGAGACCCACCTGGTTGTACATGCTAGGGTCCTGACTGGAAAAAGTGAGCTGAATACCAGCGTTCATCTTAACCTTAATTTTTTTTCAAATTCTATTTTTAATGATGGTTCTTAAATGCTTTAACCTCCCTTTTAGCCCACCACCCAGCAGAGGTAGTGGGAAAGAAAGAATATGGGGAAAGTGGCCCTGTTTAGAAAGATTCTTTGGAGCGACTTCCATCTGTGATATCTGGAATCAGCAGTTCAGTTCACAGGTTAGCAGCAGCAGCTCGATCCACTCGCAAACACTTCATGGATACACCAGCAGTCCGGTCCGGTAGAGTCGGGATAGCAAACATGAATCAGCAGCAGTAGCATGACCTAGCAGAGACAGGCCTCAGCCTTGACACAGTCAGCAGGAGGGACTCAGTAGGACGCCGGGAGAAGTTCTCAGCTGTGCCTCTCTCAGGGAAGCGAAGATCAGGGAAGCCATGAGGCCCACAAGCATTGCACAGCTACCTGTACCAGCAAGCCAAGCTCTGCCTCTGTCACCGTCTGCTGAGTCCTATTTATACCCTCCAAATATCCCATGTCCTCCGTGGGCCTTGCCTCAGCACATGTGTCTGTCTCAGCTGACATCATTCTGCCAATCACCCAGAGTCCACGGAAGTAGAAAAAAAAAAAGCCGCAGCACAGCACCAGAAGTTTTTTGGTGCATTTCTCTCTATGGCATCCTGACAAATGCAGCTCAACTACACATGCACGTCTAATTAGTAAAGAATCCTTCATCACACGTCCTTTCATGTGCTTGGTTTAGCAGAACATCCTTTCTCCTATGTCTGCTTCAGCTAAACATTCCTTCACAAGTCTGCCTTAACCTTTCATCTGCATCCACTTCAGAAAAACACTCCTTCACATGTTTGACCCAGCAAAACACCGTCCAACACAACTGACTTTCTGAAGGAAGTCAGTCTCCACCTCATTCATCTCTCTGCTCCTGGAGTGCAGATGCAACATGATCCACTGCCTCACAGTTCTACCTCTGTGCCTTTGTAGCCATGATAGACTGTACCCTGTACATGATAAACTGTGAGCTCAAATAAACCCTTCCTCCTACAATGGCTTTCACTGGGTGTCTCATAGCATCAATGAGTCCAGGAACTCACTTCACCAAAGAGAATCACCACGCTGGGATGACATATGACCCCTCTCCAGGGCAAAGCAAATGCCCGATTCCTCTTCTCAACATAGGAGTCTTGGTAACAAAAGTATGCTGGACAATGTCACTCAGGGCTCAGCTGAACTCAGCCCTCTGAGGGGAAAGGACTTACTGCAGAGCAGTGAGTGTGGGGTGAACACCACTGGCCAGGACCAGTCAAGTAAGTGTATAATGTGTGCAAGCCCCAGCCCTTTAGTGATGTTCCTCCAGCTATTGAGGCCCGTAATATGTCATGGTGGCCCCTCCCTGAAGATGTCCAGGCAATAGAAAGATCCATCAAGAGTCTATTCTGCACCCGAACCAGAACCAGACATATTGCTGGCCATCTCTTTGTATAAACACCAAACTAATTTTCTTCAGGCAGTATCAGAGCCATGTAGATAGTGGTATCACTGGCTGGACTCTGTGAGCCTGCACACAGTAGATGTGTTCCTGTATTCTTNTGGTCACTGGTCACTCTGTAACCACACTTAGGAAGAAGAATGTGAACAGGAATAGAGGCTAGATTATAAAACCCGAAGGCTCACAGACAATGACCTATTTTAATTATCAAGTCTCCACCCCCTAAAGGTTCCAAACCTTCCTGAACAGCTCCACCAGTGAGTGACCTAGTGTTCAGACATGCAAGCCCATGGGGTACATGTCACATTAAAACCACAACAGTGAGAAACACTTCCAAACCTCTTTTGCTATCTCTTTGGTTTGGCTTTTTGCCAGGAGAGCAGGGGAGGAAGGCTAATCTGCTATCAGCGAGGAGGAGGCAGAGCCTCCCGAACTGATGAATCATGAACAATCTGCAGAATCTAGCTTGGGTTTCCTCTAGCACAACCGTCGATGGAAATAAAGCTCAGTTCTGTTGTCAGAAACCCAGTCATTTGTCATGGGCACAACGCGTGATCAAGAAAGACATCTCCTTCCACCCTCTAGCACCACATAATTAATCTCCTGGAACAGCTGCAGACCCTCGAGCTCTATCTGTGGGAAGTGGGACACATGACGCAGGAGCACTGGTCTTTGGATGACCTCACAGATCAGCCTAGCTAAGGGCCTAGGAGCTGGAGACTGCTGTGCCTCCAGAAGTTACCTGTGAGCCTGAAGTCAGATCTTCAGAAACCAGTATAGGCAGGAAACCCCGTATCTACAGGGGAGGGACATCTGGAGGGGTCTGAGGGTCTTGTAGTGATGGAGGTAAAGGGAGAAAGGAGAGGAGTGAAGGACAGGAAATATAGCCACTGCCTAGTGGGTCTTTCAGACTCTTGCAAACAGCCCTCTGCTGCGATGTACCCAAGTTTTGAGCTAGAAGGAAGCTCTGAGAGGGTTTCTAGTTATCTCTTACCTGGCCAGGGTGTCCTTATGAGTCCTGAGCACGGGCCCTGTTCCCAGAAGGGCAAGGAGCCTTCTCACAAAAGCTTCCTCTATGGAGTTATTGAAAAATAAAAATAGCCTTACTAAAACTATCCTGGCTGTTCTCTTAAAGACTAGCAAAGTCCTTAGCTTCTGGTCTTCCCTTGTGAGAAAAGAAGGGCTGTGGAGATAGCTCAGTGGGCCAAGCCCTTGCCATGCAAGCGGGGTAACCTGAATTCAGACACACAGAACCTATATACATCTAGCTTTCAGCTGGTAGAACATAGCCAAAACCTCAGCCCTTCTTCAGTGAGATGGAAAGCTGAGACAGGAGAGTACCTGCAAGCTGGTGGACCAACTAACCTGACATATGCAATGAGAACACCAGAGACACTGATTCAAACAAGGTGGGAAAGTGAAGTCAAACATCTCAGCTTGTCCCCTACCACTGCCTACCTGGGTGCTCCTAGCCCAGGGCCATGGACAGGTCTATCTGGGATTCTGATGACAATTGTGCCATGTTTATTAAGTCACCAATCCCCGTACTCAGCTTCCAGACCTTTCTGAGAAGGCATAAACACACCCATCTTGCCCATGTGTTCTCTCCTAAATCAGCTAACAAAGTGGGCTAGCAGGAATAAGGGCAGAAAATGAATATTGTAGACACCAAGAGACCTTGTCAGAGGGTCTGATGAAACCTATGACCTGGGTACCGGCTGAAGTACAAATAAAGGTGATCTCAGGCTAGATATGACTCAGCGGACTGTGATTCGGAAGATAAGAGCCAAATAAATCCTTTCTTCTTTAGGTCATGGTGTCTCATCACAGCAATAGAAACCCTAACTAAGGCACATTCCAATATGGCGGCCTACAGTCCAACACCTGATCTCCTAATGCTCTCCCACTTCTGAGCAGCATCATGGATACATGAGGCCATCAACCTGCAGTTCTCCTCATAAAGCTCTTTGAAGGGTAGTCCCATAGCAGGCCTCACTTCTGCTCACACGCCTTTTCTTTTATATTGTAATACTCTCCAAGAGTCACATGACCCACTTCCAAGGCAACACTAGGATGCACATCCAGACATTTTTGACTCCATATTTCAGAGCTCCACAGGCCTCTGCCCAGAGCAGAAGTAGGAGCCATAATGCATTTCAGGGTCATGCTGCCTTCAGAGCTCATCCCTTGGGTCCAGTCCAGCTAAGGTTTCCCTGGAAACCCATCTCTATCAGCATAATGCCTTTAGTATCTGACTTACCTCACAAGTCCTTAGGACTAAGACCGTATGGCCACTGGCCATGTTAAAGAGAAGGTTGCTTTCCTTTTTTCTTGCCATATACAAGACACAGGCCCAGACAATCAGCACACCTTCTAAGAGTTGATTTGTATTCTGTTGACCTGGGTGTCATTAACAAACTCCACCTGTACAGCAGCAATGAGTATCTGGGCCAAGCTGAGCTGACAACCCATTCTCATAGGCTGTGTCATTCTGAGCAAACTGGAAAGACACCATGGAAGCCAGAGAGAGACTAGGGAAAGGGAAGAGCAACGCCCCCTTCCCCCCAGCATCCCTAGGGAAAGCTGTACTGCCTTTCAGGGGTCTGCTGGGCATGCAGTACCATCATTCAGTTCTGCGTATCTCTGTACAGATGGGTTCCAGATGCTAGGGAAGCATCCCTCAGAGACATCTGTCTGGGAAAACTTTGCACCTCGGGTGCAATGATGTTTCTGATGTTTCTGCCTAGCCTGAGCCCATAGGGCATTTGTCAGATGAGTGACAGAAGAGGACATGCCATGGGAAAGAAAAGGGAATGAAATGTCCAGCAAGCTTGCGTGATCAGAGGGGCCAGAGAGCAGTCCAGGAAGATTATGTGTGTGCACTTGGGTTCCATAGCTACAGTAGTGACAGGAGCTATTGGCTGTTCTCTTTGGGATAGGAGGAGTTAAGCGTGCTGTGTCCACAGCATCTCTTTGCCCCCTTCAGCCTCTTAGTCCCTGTGGCATCCTAGAGGAGGGATCATGACAGAAAGGCTTCACCCTCTTGGGACCCACAGACAGGGAACAAAAGCATCAGGCTGACATGATTGACACCCTGGGGAAGGTGTGGGAGCCTTCTGTCTATGGAGAGATGCAAACAACATCTACCCTCCTATTAAGGTCCCAATAATAAGGCTGATTCCACCAAAGTTCAGTTTAGGACCAGTGAGTTTATTGGGCATACCTAAAGAGCATTACTGAGGGGTTAGGTATGGAAGCATTGATGACCTTAAAGCAGCCACACTGTAAAATTCACCAGGCATGGATAATGGTTTTCCTAAAACTGCAGCCCCTTTAATTAGTTTCCCCCCAACCTATATAGCCTGGCATCACCCAAGCCCCGGAGGCTACATGCAATTAGTGCAAAATGTCATCCCAGTGTCTTGGAGAGGTGGCTGGCCTCTCAAGCCTGACCTTCTTCATCCCTTCTTTTCTGAGGGGAAGTCAGCAGTCTACAGTCCTGCTCCTGGGGATGAGTTGCAAGCACGGGCATCAGCTCAGGCTCCTGAAGACGGCAGCTTGCCGTGAGGAGGGCCATACATGAGGGAGGGAGGGAGGGAGGGAGGGAGGGAGGTGTCAAAGAATGAGATGAACATGCCTGAGCATGTGCAAACTGTGCCCTGGGAGAGAGTGGTTCTGGTGGGAAGTGATCAAGAAAGGGCAGGGAAGGTACATCTGAGGACAGGGTAAGGGACAAATAGAGGGGCATGGGCAGATAAGAAAGCAAATCCAAGCTCCCGAGACATCAGAGATATAAGCCGCTTATTTGTTGAAGACACTGTAAAGAGGGGTGTTATAATGGCATGTGGAGGGGAAGGGCAGTATCTAAATAGGATAATAGGAGAAAAATGAGGACCCAAGGACCCATTCAAAACATCCAACCCAAAGTGCATTTACCAGACTCTCAGATGTGGGCCCTACCCACCCTGAGAAGATATGTTCCTTTTCTCCACAGCTTTTGGTCATCTGTATTTCTTGGATGTCCAATTCCCTGTCCATCCCAGGGAAAGACCATGACAATCTGTTAGACCACCAACCAGCAGCACTCCATTAGAAGGTCAGAGGGAGCTAGAGCAGCTGAGGGACCCTCTGAATGATCTCACTGTGCACAGGAAAGCAGAACTTCAGTTGGCCACTTGCCATGACTCTGTGGCTACTCTAGGCCTTGGTGTGAACCTCTCACACTGCCCTCTCAAACTTTAGAGAAAGAGGCTGGAAGAGGAAATGTCTGGGTCTCCTCGTTTTGACTCCATTGCAGCCCACCATTCTTCAATACTTTGTGGACTCAACTTAAAGTTCATCAGCAGGCTCTTGCATGGGCCCAGCCCATACTGAGTGGCAAAAGAAGAAAAAAAAATCACACCTATAAAAGGAACTTTTATTCTCCTGATGTGTCATCTCACAGGCTTGCCACTTAATGAACTCAAACTCACCCTCTCTAGCTCTTTCTGATCTCTGATTGGCTGGTTCAACTCACCTGTTCCAGCTCAAGCTCCTCTCCAAGCTGACTGATTCAACCTGGTTTCTCTTGGCTTCTGACTGAATTGCTCTGCTTAGCTACAAATTAATCGGCAATCTGTTTTGATCTTTCAGCTCCTTCTTATTCTCTGGCTCATACTGTCTTCACTTGTGTCTAGCTTGTTCTCTCTGAAACCTCTCTGTAAAACTTTCCCAGTAAAAAAACTGCCTCTGAATTCCACAAGCCAAACTGCTTTGCATTCAACTCCACTGTACTGGCTCTCAACTCACTGGCTCACCCCAGCTGACTCAACTCATCTCCACTACACTGAACGCAACTGACTGACTAAAACTCAAGAGATCTGTTTGCCTCTGCCTCCTAGAATTAAAGGTGTGTCTGTATTCCAACCAGACCACACAGACCTAGGAGGTCTTTGGATGTGATTCCTTTCCACAACATCCATGTGGTGATTAAAATTCCTCTACATGCTCCTGATACTTTCATAATAGTTTTCACAGGAAGGACAGGTGTAGATTCTGAAAAGCTTGGAAATGTAGGAAAACACACTCACTCCCCATACTCCTGGCTCGATGCTAGTAGTTTAATGTGTTCTATGTCCATCAGTGGACAGCAGTATAGATGCATGGCATTTGGGGTATGTCTTAGTTAGGGTTTTACTGCTGTGACCAGACACCATGACCAAGACAACTCTTATAAGGACAATATTTAACTGGGGCTGACTTACAGGTTCAGAGGTTCAGTCCATTATCATCAAGGCAGGAACATGGCAACATCAAGGCAGGCATGGTGCAGGAAGAGCTGAGAGTTCTACATCTACATCTGAAAGCTGCTAGGAGAAGACTGGCTTCCAGGCAGCTAGGACTAGTGACACACATCCACAGTGACACACCTACTACAAGAAGGCCACACCTCCAAATAGTGCTACTCCCTGGGCCAAGCATATACAAGCCATCACAGGGTAGCAGGTGTTTGTTTTAATCCATAGAAGCTGGGTTTTCTGCCCTTTAGAACCAGGCCTGTGATAGCAACTTCTTGGGAGGTTAAGATGAAAGGATCAAAAGTTTAAGGTTTTCCTGGAATACAGAGCAAGTTTAGTGCTGGCTAATGCAGGTTAGCAAGGCCATGTCTCAAAATAAAAAGTGCAAAAGTAGTGGAGCCCAGGACATAGCTCAGTGATAGAATGCTTGCTTAATACGTACAAGGTGGGGGAATCAATCCCCAGAACAACAACAACAAAAATAAATAAATAGTTTTTTCTCCCAATATGGGACAGCAAGGGATGGAGGGGCAGTGTCTCTTCTGTGAATCTTTAGAAGGAACTCTTGGCTTTCAGGCTGATAATTAATTGCTTGATTAAGTGAGACCAGCCCTCACTTCTGCATTCTGAGATGTGAAATGCAGATTTGAGCCTCTCAATTACATCACCCTGGAGAGAGCCATACTGGTGAGAGGAATCGACACTCAGCCGAAATGTTTTCTTGGAGTCCAGATGCACCTGCCTCAAGGAGGTCCTCCCGGAGCATTGGCCTGAGCCTGAGACAATGAATACAAAGTAGCTACCCTCAGGTAGAGAAGATGTGGTGAATGAGCCTCCCTAGCAAGGGACCCATGTCCCCATCAGACAGACCAACAGATGGTGTGGGAATCTTTTCAGTGATGCTGAAACAGGAATTAGACACTGAGGCTCTCAGCATCTGAACAGAGCATAGCTTTTCTCCTTTGATTACCGTTGCTTTTTATACTTTTTGAAATCATAGGTGACTTGTCTCACTTTTGTTTCCCGTTTTTCTTTTTCAAAAAATATTTTTTTTCTGTTTTGTTCTAGAAGTTTTCTGGTGGACATTTTAGGGTCTTTCATGCAAAGCATCTATCATCTGTAAACATGGATATTTTATGTCTTCTTTTCTACCTACATCACTTTTCTTTCCCTCATGTGTCTCATTGATCTAGCTAAGACTGCCAAGTCTATACTGAACAGGAGTAGAGACACTGAACAGCTCTGTCTTGTTTAGGGTTTTAGGGTTGCTTTGAATTTTTCTCCATTTAAGATGATTTGGCAATGGTTTTGTCATATATAGCCTTTATTATGTTAGCATATGTTCCCTCCATCTCTATTCTCTCTATAACTCTTGTAATAAGGAAATGTTGAGTTTTGTCAAAGACCCTTTCTGCATCTATTGAGATGGCTGTGTGATTTTCATCTTTAAGTCCATGGGTTGATAGGAATGGTAGAGAATTAAGAGAGGCTGGGGGAAGATTTTTAATCAGAAAGCATTATACATGTATATGACTTGCCAAAGGACAAAATTAATTTAAAAATATCACCCTTGAGACATGCAATACAGTATTTAAATAATTTTTTTGCTTGTTTGTTTGTTTTTCAAGACAGGGTTTTTCTGTGTAGCCTTGATCGTTCTGGAAGTGGCTCTGTAGACCAGGCTGGCCTTAAACAAAGAGATCCACCTGCCTCTGCCTCCTGGGTGCTGGAATTAAAGGCATGTGCCACCACTGCCTGGCTAAAAATTATTTATTTTTTTAAGGCACTCTATCCTCTACTAATTTGGGGGAAAGTTTGGGTAAGATCTACATTCATTTTTCTTTAAGTATTTGGTAGCATGTGTCATTAAAAACTATTTGATTCTGACTTTTTCTTTCCTTGGGGCTTTTGGTTACCCATTCAATCTCTTTACGCATTATAGGTCTACTGAGATTTTCTATTTCAACTGAAGTCAGTTTTGTCACTTGGTTTACACTGTGGTTTGAATGTGAAATATCCCCCATAGGCTCACATATTTGGATACTTGGTCTCTGGCTGGCAGCACAGTTCGGAAGGTGATGGAGTTCTCAGGTGAAGGGTGGTCATCTAGAAATGCTGCTAAGCGTATTCAATATGAAGGACTGAGAATTGCACATCCTAAAAAGAAAATTCTGTCACAGGGGAAGGTGACCTGACCGTTGATACATGTAGGGCCACTAACAGAGTCACTAGAGATCGGAGGCTAGGGACAAGAAAACAGCAGCTCCCTGTGAGTGTAAGTGGCAGAGATCTTGGGGGTCCCCCACAGAAAGTAACAGTTACAGATCTGAGGCAGATACTCCAACAGGGCTGCCTTCTAGTAGTAGTAGAGATGTTAAGAGTCAAAGACAGAAAGTAACAGAGACAGAAAGCTGAGAGAGTGAAAGCAACAGTTGCAGATTGGCCAAGAACTAAGAAAAACCAGCTAAGGGGGGGGGGGAGGGGGAAGAGGACCCCAGGAGGAGAGGGGAAGGGGGAGGGGAGCCACACAAAAACTATAAACTTTATTAGTATAGACAGACAGCTCCCATCAAGGAGATGAGAAGGGAGCCCAGCAGTGAGAGGCCAGCCAAGAGGATCCAGGAGTGATTCTTTATAGGCTCCCAGGGGATTCCTTCTCCTCCCTGATTGGTCTTTCCCTGTGGAATCCTCCCTAAAGTAGGTTCTCCCCACTCCCCTCAAGCTATCAGCAGTTTATATCAGCTGCAATCTCAAGGGGTTGGCAAGTGGGGGAATCCAGAGGGCAAGAAACAACTCTACTTAAAGGGCCAGATCCCTGTTTTCCAGATGGACCCAAGGCCTCCTGACCTTACTTCAGGGAGGTTATAGAACCTTCAGGAGGTGGAGCCTTGCTGGAAGAGGTATGTCACTGGGGGCAGGCTTTGGGGTTTTGTAAGCTGCTCCACTTCCTATGTTCTCTCCCTCTGGTTCTTTCTGCTGCCATGTCTTTCTGGCCATGGTGAATATACCCCCTCCAATCCCTTTATTTTTCCGGGTGTTGCTTTTGCCACAGTGCACTACCACAGCAACAGAAGAGAAAATAGTAAAGTGTACTTCTAGGGTTAGGTCCACTCACCCAGGTGATCAAATGTGCTGGTGTGCATTGCGAGTGTTCTTATGAGTCTTCTGATTTCGTGCCATTTAATTTGATTGTGACTGACATCCCCACTTGAGTTTTAGTTTATTTTAGCTTTTATACACACTTAAAATATAAAGTTAGAGAGATAGACTCCTCTCCTCCTTCTGTTGTGTTTGGGGTGTTGTTTGTCTGTTTGTTTGTTTGTTTGTTTGTTTTGAGACAAGGTCCATGCAGCCCTACATGACCTGGAACTTGCTGTTTAGACCAGGCTGGCCTTGAACTCACAAAGATCCACCTGCCTCTGCCTCCCAAGTGCTGGTGTTAAAGGTATGTGTCACCCCAGTGAGGTCCGGTTGTTTTAGACGGTTACTTGAGTCCTCTATGCCCTCTTTAGCTCTGTAAAGATGCTCCAGCTTCACTAACAGTGAAAACTGAAGCTTCCACTATTACCATAGAAATAGTTGCCAGTCTCTTCAAGTCTGTTGATATTTGTACCTTAGAGTGTGGAATTCTGTTATCCATTGTATGTAGACAAGGTTTTGTTCTAACCTTTTGATCAACAAACACTTTTATAAATATGCAATTGTCTTTCTGCTTTTTGTCTGCATAATGATTTTTAACTTGCAGTCTGTATTTCCCCTAAAGTTAGTCCAGCTGCCCACTTCCTGTTTTTCATTGTTTTATTTTCAAGTTATTTTTTCTTTTGTGTCTAAAGCAAGCTTACAGTAATCATAAAACGGTTGTCTCATGTTTTCCATTTTAATATAATTCAGTTTTTTTAAGTGTCTCTTCTAATTGGTAAATTCAAGTCACATTCCTATCATTTTTCTAAATGTCCTGTATCATTTTCTCAAATCATTTTTCCTCTTCCAATATAACCATATTTTGTACATGATCATTTTTTTCTATTGTGTCATCTGATTTCCTCTTCCCTTCTTTTCCAGTGTATTTATACTTTATTACATCAGTAGTTGCCTTGGAGAGTGTAGTTACAAACCTGCAAAGCATACTGCAGTGTAGTTTGAGTTACTACCAACAATTCAAAAGCTATTACCACCCCATTTATTGTGTAATTGCTTCCTCTGGACTGAGATATTTCCTCCTGGGAGCTCACAAATTTTACCAAGAAGCTCATGAAACAAATGTGATTAATAAGCCACCCCACCCCACATACAAAGGGCATGTATGCAGCACACAACAGCGAGGGGAAAGGAGGCCTCTGCAGTACAGGGAATGCTAGCAGTGGTTGCCCGTCACCCGAGTGGGGTGACCTGAGGATGTGCAACTGTCCACTGCCTGGTAGTACCATCAACCACACTCCTCTAAGTAACCTCAATAGATTCTGTAAAGCTAGACTCTGGTGGGGTAATTTCCTTGGCCCATTACTAGTGCCCTGTATGGTGTGAACAGTGTGTGTTCACACCTGCTGCACTCCATCTCTCCTCTGGGTTATGATTGTCACTTTTTACATCTTAATGCGTTGTGGCCTCCCCAGCATTGATCACTGTTGTCTTATACATTTGCCTTTTAAATCACATAGGAATTGAAAGAGGAGGTCAAACCCCAAAATATAGTCCTAGTTGAAAGAGTCCACGCTACCACCTCACTGGCAAGAACGGGAGTGGACTCCAGAATCCTTCTGCAGCAAATCTTTATTACATCATGAGGAGGAAGAAAAGCGAGCCCAAGATGGGTCCCACTTATATACACCTAGTGAGACGTGTGTTGTCAGGAATGGCTGACTGCCCATTACCTCAAGTTACACCCTGGGATGGGCAATGACTTAAGTGGCTTTGTAACAAGCGCATGCGCACTGAACTTGTTTGCTTGTCCCAGGCTGGGGGTGGTGACAGGATGTCGGCGCCATCTTGGAATGGCGGCAGAACCAGCTCGGGCGTGGCTCTCTACACCTAGTGTCTTCTAAAGTTACCTGTGTAGTTACTTTCACTGAAGATCTTTTCCTTTATACAGCTTTGAGTTACCATCTAATGTCCTTACATTTCAGCCCAAGATACTTCTTTTAGCATGTTTTTTAGCAGGGCAGAGTTACTGATGACAGTCATATGTTCTTTATCTAAGAAGAATACTTCAAACTTTCCTTCATTTTTGAAAGGTAGCTTTTGCCAGATACAAAATGACAAGTTTGGTTTTGTTTGGATTATTTTGTTTGTTTTTAGGTTTTGTTTTTGTTGGAGACAAAATCTGACTATGTAGCCTGGGCTCACCTGGTTCTAGCTCTACAGAGACAAGACTGGTCTGGAACTCCCAGAGATGAACCTGCCTCTTGCCTTGTAAGTGCTGGGATTAAAGGTGTGTACCACTATGCTCAACTGTTTGAGTGAGTGTTTACATCTGTTCAAGCAGCATAAAAATCTCACCACCACCACCACCTGCATCATCCCAACCCCCACCTATGGCTACCATGACTTCTGATAAGAAGCTGACTCTTGATTATTGACTATTCAGTGCACATGTCAAGTCATCTCTTTCTGTTTTCAACATTTTCACTGTGCTTTGGTTTTTCTCAGTTTGACCTTAACGTGATTGTGCCTGAGATTCTCCAAACTGAGAATCTCCCTCTTAGAGGGAGGAGGAAGAAAGCAAAGCTACAAGGCTCAGGAAGTAAACAAATCTTAGCAGAAGCTCTTGAAGTCACAGGACTCACAAAGTCCCTCCCCCAGGTTATAAAAACCGCAGTAGTGGCTGGAAAGAAGACACTCTCTGACCAACCCTGGGCAGCTCCAGGGACACAGACTTCATGAGTCATTGCTGTGCTGAGGTGGACCCTCCAGTGGTGAGCTGTCTTTGAGTCATTCACAGTCCTGTAAATAACTCCTCTCCCATAGTCCTGCAGAATCCACCTCAGTAAACCCAGTGACTCATGAGGGTAGGCTCAGGTGGACTAGTTTTTTTTTTTTTTGGTCTGTTGTTGATATCCTATATGGGGTGACAGACACTAGTATGCCCCACTCCCATGTAGTATTGAATAATTTCATTTGTCCTGTGGGCTCCACTCTCTTAGCCTGCTCTTATCCATGTGGCTGGAGCGCCCTAGTGACTTGTTCATCTCAGCTATTGTACTTCCCAGCTCCAGGTTTCCTATCCAGTTTTTAAAGCTTTCACTTACTTGAATAATGGTCCATACTTATTCATCCACCATTCTTCTGAGTGCCTTCTTCATGACCTCATCGAGCATCAAGAAGAATTAAAGTGTGCTCTAGTAAATTCAATGTCTGAACTTCCTTGAAATGGCTTATATTGTTTTCTTTCATGTTGAGAGTTAGATACTTTCAAATGTTTTAGTACAGAAACTCTGGAAATCTGATTTTTGTTCTCCCCAGGAATACCTGGTTTTATCTGCTAAGGGCTCCACCTGTCTATTCATGTGCTGACTTTCCTAAACTAGTTCTGCAAAAGTTACAGGCCTGGTGCTATGTGCTCACCAAAGTCCCAGCTCCGTTGCCCTAACTGCCTGGAACTAATAAGAAGAGAGAAGAGAGGCAGCGTTCTGTCACTCTAATTTCTTTGGGCAGATGCTAGTTCAGCCTGAGTGGGCTGAAACACGCTAGCCAGGCTTTATGCTACTCCCTGGGGCATGCATCAGACTGGAAAGAGTGCAGTTTCATTTAGAAGACAAGGTTTAGTAGCTACCCTGTCAGGAGACAATCACAGTGGTAATATTGGGAATGAGAAGCTGATAACTGTGACACAAAACACTAAAATTCACCTCTCTCTCTCTCTCCCTCCTCTGTCTCCTACCCTTCCTCCTACCTTCCCTTCCTCCCTCCTTTCCTTCCTCTCCCCTTCTTCTCCCCCTCTTTTTCATACACATGTGCATACATGCATTCGAGCATGTCTATACGTGTGTGTAGAATTTTATTGCTGTGAACAGACACTATAACCTAGGCAACTCTTATGAGGACAACATTTCATTGGGGTTGGCTTACAGGTTCAGAGGTTCAGTCCAGTATCATTAAGGTGGGAGCATGGCAGCATCCAGGCAGGCATGGTGCAGGAGGAGCTGAGAGTTCCACCTCCTGTTCTGAAGTCAAACAGAAACAGGCTTCCAGGCAGCTAGGAAGAGGGTCTTAAAGCCCATGCACACAGTGACACATTTACTCCAAGGTTACACTGTTATGCCCAGATTGTTAAACACCCCCCACCCCCTAAGAGACTAACAGGAATCACAACCCGCTGTAATTGCATGAGGGTCTTTATAAAAGCTCGAGCTTGGGCCACCAACCTTCCTGATGGAACAGGAAAGAGAGTGAACCCCCAGGACTAAGTAAACGGGGTTTATAAAGGAAAAAACACAAGCAGGGGTTTTTTTTCAAGCTTTGGCATTACATGAGAGGGTAAAGGAATGTCACCCTTCAAACCTGATAACATTTGTTCAGACATGAGGCAGAACCGTGCAGCTGGAAAGGGACCTTTCTAACCTGGGAAAAGTAACTTGTGCTATCAGAAGCTGGTGTATTTTTACAACTGGCCACAGCCGTCTAGGAACACTTAATTGTCTCCTTTTCATAGTCTAAGAGTGGGCTATTATCATTTCAAAGGTATTGGCTTCTGTTTCTTTCAAGGGCAGGAGCCATCTGCACTAGAGAAATGTTGGTTGTTAATCAAAAGGGGTGTGAGGCTGGGAATGCTGCTTTTCATCTGTTCCCAAGGGTGGCACTTACCCCCCAACCCCCCCCCAGGGAGTGGGGATCACAGGGGGGGGGGGAAGCTAACACAGAGTGCTAACTGCTCTGGCTCTGTGCAGGGTCAGGAGAGTGTAGGATTTGATGTGAGGTTTCTCTGGTCTCTTCAACATCTCCAAATAGTGCCACTCTTGGGTCAAAGATATTCAAATCACTACAGTTGAGGTGCACATACATGAATGTGTACACACATGTGGAAGTCAAAAGACAATCTAAGGTGTCATTGCTCAGATGCCTTCAGCATTTTGTTAGAGATAGGGTCTCTAGATGGTCTTGAATTTTGCCAAGTGCACTCCCAAGGACCAAACTGCTCTACCTCATTTTGCCATTTCTGGACATATAGATTGTAGTGTATGGCACCAGTCTTTCCTCTGGGATTGAAAACATTTTATCATGCAGGGAAGCTCCTGCAGGATGTTAACAGGGAGTTAAACAACTCAAACTAGCTTTAGGAAGTCCTTGAAACTGACCAGATTCACTAGGCCCCTCCCTCCCAGAGCAAGCAATAAAGACTACTGAGACTCACTCTTAGACATGCAAAGCTGCAAAGACTCTGAGACCAGACCAGCTCCCTGGAAAAAGCAAAGACTAGCAGAACTTGGAAGGGGTTCCTTGGAAGGAGTATTCTCTAACCTGCTGAGCCGCCTGCAGTCTGTGTAGTATGCTCCAGGTTCCTCCTAGCTTTGTGAACTGCAACCCATGCTGGGATAGGCTTTGGTAATACCGTTGTCTTTTGAGTCATTTCTGCTCCTATAAGTAACACTTGATCCACATTCCTGTAAGTAATATGAATAAATACCAGTGGTTCACCATGTTAGACATTGGTGGTATCTGTACTTTAGCTTGCTGTGGTCTCCCAGGTAAGATGCATAGACATGTATCTTGTATCTCCGCAGGAAGTCTTGTCACACACATGAGGGCAAGCGCTGCATTTGACTTTTCACATGAGTTCTAGGATCAAAACTCAACTCTTATGCTCATGAGGCAAGAGCTGTACATCATGACAAAGCCGTCTCCCCAGCTTGACCGTCTACTCTATTGGTCACACAGATCCCCTGAATACCTCAAGGATTTCCCTAGACTCCAGATCTTCCAAGAAGTTGGAATTCCAGTTTCCAAGCTCAGTTAGTTGTTAGAAAAAGCCAATTCCCAGATTTTTGTATTCCACCTATTTCCTGTGATACATCACATTCTACCATCGTGTGGCTGACTTTATTCTTTCCGTGCTTGCAAATGTATCTAGAGAATTTTATTCTCTCCTTGGAAATATGTTATCATTTATACTCACCCAGAAAATCTTCAAGAGGGGTTCATTCAGCAACATCTTAGATGGTTGTCAATAGCCTTGGTGTTGAGGATTCTATTGTGTAACACTATTTCTGGAGAGATATGAATAAATGTCTGCTATTTCCAGACTGGAAAACAATGTATAAGAATTTCACCAATATCTAATTTGGTGAATCAATGAGTTTTATTGGGGTTACTTACAAGATTATGGGCGTATTAATTTCTTTTATGTTGCTCTGATAAAAATACCATGACCAAAGCAATGTGTAGAAGAAAGAGTTTATTGGGATTATGGTTCTAGAGGGGAGTCTAGGATGGTGGAGCAGAGGCAACAGGAACTGGATAGTGAGAGACAGCGCTCAAAATGGCACCAGTCTTTAAATTCTCAAGGCTTCCAATTACTTCTTCCAAGGTCACATCTTGTAAGTCTCCCCAACAGTACCACCAACTGGAGAACAAGAGTTTATTTGGGCTTGTGGCTTAGAGAATTAGAGTCCTAATTCTGAAGTGTCACCAGGGTTACAAAAACAAGAAACCAAGAGTTCACGTCTTGAGCTGCAAGCAGGAAACAGACCATGTGAGATTACACATCTCCAGACTCTCAAAGCCTGCCCCGGGTGACATATTTCCTCCAACAAAGCCACACATCCGAACTTTTCCCCAGATAGTGCCACCATCTCAGGACCAAGTACTCAAATGCCTGAGCCAACTGGACACAGTCCCATTAAAACCACCACAATAGGTGAGAAGTTTCTTGCAGAAGGAAGAAATGATTCAATGACAGATGCACCAGCAAAGCCCACCCCATGTTGAGTGAGAGCTCATGAAGGCTGGAAGCCTACAGTGGAATGCACAACCTGCAGGCAGCTCCACGGCCGGAGCATGTGCTTTCCAAGCTCTGTTGGTCTGAGACTCTTTGTGTACTTCAACTGCCTCTGCCTCTTCCAGCCAGCTCTGTTCCCGGCCTCTGCTGCATGGCTTGTCTCAGGATGTCTCTCCAAAGTCCTTACTGCTCCTATAGGCTTGGGGGTGGGGGGAACCAAGCAGGATTCAGCCGAAGAACACACTTAGGCTGTTGGAGCAAGAACACAGGGTGTCTGGTGGCCACAGCGGCTGGCCAAGACCTGCTCTGTGGACACTACCTTGTCTGGATTTCACAGCCGCTGGAACAGTTGGTGTCCCCTTGGAATGTGGGTGACGAGGTGGGCTATCTAAAGGACTGCCAAGTTTATTCCCTGGTATGAAAAAAGAACTGAACAGCTGAGAACAAGAAGTCCTAGCAGTGGAGAAAGGGGCCAGATGAGAGCTCTGTATTGTAGATGGAAAAAACAAGGCTGAATTGTCATTAAGCAGATGCCTACTTGAGTATTTTATATGTCCCTTTGATCCCTCCCTTTCCTCTACTGGTCTTATCTAGGTATCTGATCCTGTGCCTTCCTGCTAGTTCCCACAGCCTTCTGGGAACAAGAAGCAACCATTTATCAGAAAGCCTTCTTTTCCTGTCCTGTTTACCTCTGTCCTTAGAACTGTGCTTCACTCTGCAATATCCCCTAGACCAGACCTTGAGTGGAGATGACCACACGGGAAAAATCTGAGCCTTCCCATCCCAAGGAGGCTATGTGATCTTGTGAGAGGCTGTCCGTAACTGGGCTCGGTGCCTGTGGTAGAGGTTTCACAGATAGGGATCATCCAAGAGCCATCACGAACATCAACAAGCCTGGGAACAAGCAAGTGGCCGGGACCAGTGACATCTAAGATGAAATGGAGTACAGGAATATAGGCTAGGCATGGCAAACGTGATACAGATACATCTTTGCCAACTGATAAGAGATGCCACTTTACCATCTATGCTCGTCTATTGTTTTTATTTGCTCCAGGGTGAGTGTGTGTGTGTGTGTGTGTGTGTGTGTGTGTGTGTGTGTGTGTGCTCCCGCACACACGTGTGCATGCAGATGAGCATGCACATGTGTGTAGAGGTCAGAGGTTAACATTCACGTTCTCTCAATATTTTGCTTTGTTTTGTTTTGCCAGACAGAGCTTCTCACTGGGAGCTTAGCAATTCAGCTAGACTGGCCAGGGTTAGAAATAAGCTGAGAATCACAAGGAAAGAAACCACCAGTCCAACTGCAGTGTCTGAATGAGGTAAAACTTTGCTCCTGATCAAGAGGGTGTGCTCCAAAGGGCAAAACACTCAGGGATTGGAAGTGCACTTGGGTTTTATTCTAACTCGGGTGGTGACTAGGTCTTTTCCCCATTGGCCGAGGTCCGACCTCCCAGTCTGATTTGATCTGCTAGTTCTAAAAGAATTGGTACACAAGAAACGAAGAGCAAGAGGTCAGCGATTTAATCACAGGATGCAGCAAGGCCTTTGTGTAAACAAAGTTTTATTGAAGAGGTGGGCCATGAAAACACTTGTATAAAAGACTTACAAGGTAGGGAGAGATGAAAAGATTTTAATTCCTTGTTGTAAACACAAGTTTAGTAGAATTTCATAGAAAAACGTATTTAATGTTTTTTTTTTCATCTCTTTATTTTATTTAGTGTACAGTTGAAGAGGGAAACTAGACTAGGCCATACTTGGGTAACACCTGTGGGTCAGAAGGAAGGGTCCTTTTTCTCTTTTAACATTTCTTACACTGGTCACCCCAAGATCTGCTCATCCTCCTCCAATCAAGCTGGAGTTGAGATGCTATTCCCAGCTCCTTAAAGTTTGCAGTAGTAGTAATAGAGTGTATGTGCGTGTATGCATGCATGTATGTGCAAGTGTGCATGTCTATGTGTGTGTGTGTGTGTGTGTGTGTGTGTGTGTGTGTGTGAGTGTGTGTGTGTGTGTGTGTGTGTGTATATGTGTGAGTCTGTAAGTCAAAAGACAACTTTGTGGAGTAAGCTCTCTTTTTCCATGTTTATGTAGATTCTGGGGAGTCTGATTCAGGTCATAAGGGGTGATGGTTTGCATATGATCGGCCCAAGGAGTGGCGCTGTTAGAAAGTGTGGTCCTGTTGGAGTAGATATGGCCTTGTTGGAGTAGGGGTGTCACTGTGGGTGTGGCTATAAGACCCTCATCCTAGCTGCCTAGAAGTCAGAATTTTGCTAGCAGCCTTCAGATGAAGATATAGAACTCTCAGCTCCTCCTCCACCATGCCTGCCTGCCTTGATGATAATGGACTGAACCTCTGAACCTGTAAGCCAGCCTCAAGTAAATGTTGTCATTTAAAAGAGATGCCTTGGTCATGGTGTCTATTCACAGCAGTAAAACCCTAACTGAGACCAAGATTTGTGCAGCAATCATATTTACCCACTGTTCTGCCTTGCCCCCTGGCTCTGATCTGCAGTCAAATAGCTCCTCAAAGCTTACATGCCAATGCCAACATCAAAACAGCTCTCACCTCAAAAGGAGTAAGAAATAGTTTGTTCCTAGCCACATTTGAATGACTGTGGCCATGGATTAAGATTACCCCAAGTTTCATGTTCCAACCTGGAAGTAGTTTCATGGAGTTTTTATAGAAAAAAAAAAAAGAAAAATATAAATCAAGGCATTTTAAAAATGTAATGTTGGAAACGCCAGAGAGACAGGTTTCAGTCCACTGTAGAAACCTCAGCTACGAGCTCTAGATCAGCACTTCCCAGCTCAAGGTCCCTTTGGGGATCACACATCCTGTATATCAGATATTTATATTGTGATTCATAACAGTAGCATAATTACAGTCATGAAGTCACAACAAAATACTTTCAGGTTGGGGGTCACTACAACATGAGGAACTGTATTAAAGGGTCACAGCATTAGGAAGGCTGAGAACCACTGCCCTAGATCTACCTGATAGCATTCTTGTCCCTTTGATTGGTGGAGAACAGAGCTTTGCTGAGTTGCATCTGCTACAGAGGTAGACTAGAATCCCTATTTAGGAGGCTAGAGATAGCTGAATCAAAAATATAATTGAGCTCTAGACCTGCAGTATTCCAAACTCTCTGCCGTTAATGAAGTTCTGATGGGTCGCCGACAAGGCTTCTTTCTGTTCTGGCCTCACACTCACTACTGCAAGCCTCTCACTGACTAGACCCTATCTCCCTAACCCTGAGGTGCTTGCTTTCTTCCGTGCCCATATTTAAAACAGCATGTCACCATATGGTTCAGTGATCTCACACTTAACATCTGGTTTCTTGGTGTTGGCACAATGCTACCATGATCTTTCCTACCAGGGGCTGAATCCTGAGTCCCATGGTGCCTGGGTCCATTCTTTCTGGAACATTGGAGTCTGGTATTTATAAACAAAACAGCAGAATGACTCTCCTCAGACCCACCATACACACACACACACACACACACACACACACACACACCCCTTCTATGCAGCTGTCTTTTCAGTGCCTCTCAGGTCTCACATGGAGAGCCAGTGGACAACCTAAAAGGCTGGCTGAGCTACAGGAAATTCCTAATGGAACCCGTGAGCCAGCTGAACGCTAAGGATGAGCATTGCTCGGCAAGTCTGCCTCCGAGTTTTGTTAATTAGTGTAGCACACCCGTTCTCATAGAAAGAAAATCAAAATGGAGTAGCCTTGATTTGGGATGCTCAAAAGAGAGTGAGGAGACCTTGTTAACATAGGGTCAGGCCATGCATAGATGACCCTTTGACACAAACTGTCTGTCCATATTTGCCCAGGACATGCTGACTTCCTGAACTAGATAAATCACCCCAGGAAGGAAATCCAGGATTGTTTGTAAGTTTGTGAGACCAACACACACACACACACCCTCTAGCCGCCCCCACCACCACCACCCCTGGCTTCCTGAGACTGATGAGTCCCTTCCATACAAGATGGCATGACCTTTACTGCCCCAAACACAATTCTTGACAAAAGAGATATAACTAATGCCCCTAAACAGACACATACACATAGACACACACACAAAGACACACACACACACACACACACACACACACACACACACACACATACTTAAAACTATGCGATCAGCCACAACTCTATAAAGCTTAAAATTCATTTTCAACATGTTTCCAACCTCCAAAAAAATGCAATTTTTATCTAGATAAACAAATGTCTGTTGGCAAAGGAAGGGTGTTTGTTAATTAATTAACATAGCTTTTCCCACCTGCTCTCTACACCTGGTCTTGCTGGTTTGTTTTACCAATTCCCCTCATAGCAGGGACCCTGTATCCTTTGGACATGGCACACATACCACACATATATGTTTAACAAAGTTGCACCATTTGGGTTGACAGTGCTTTCCTCTGTACCCATAGACAAAAACAAACAAACAAACAACAACAACAACAACAACAACAACAACAACAGAAACCCCGCAGCATTAGGCATGAGAAACCTTTTAGAGTCAGGGTAGTCAGAGTGACTCCCCAAACATTCTAGGCTACTGCTGTTGCCCTTGGTCCCCTCTCAAAGGTCAAAGATAAATCCTTATTGCTGAAGATGCTGCACCCTTAGGACACAGAACTTGGGTGGTTCAAGCTGGATTTGACCTGAAAGCCTCCTTCACGATGTCTAGCTTCCATGCAGCAGAAAGTACCATGCAAGATGCCAAGTGAGGGAAACAATGAAATAGCCCTTCCTAGCTGTGAACCACGACTATGAACCACAGCAGTGGCCAGCATGGCCAGAAATCCATAGGGTACAATAGTGACACTCACATGTCGGTGGTAACCAACAGCTCTCTATTTGGACTTTATGCCCACCCAAGAGAAGGGAAGCCACACCTGATGCTTGAAACTGAGACAACTTTCCAGGGCTAGTGAGGTCATAGATCTTGGATGAGAGACTATTAGTGCCATTTTGCTAGGCCAGCATAATTCCCTGCTACATTCTGTATCTTATCCTTATACCCACAGACAAGTGTAGCTACCCCCCCCCCCATCTATGAAGCTTCTCTTTACAATGAAGGTAATGGGGGCCATTCCAGAAAACCACAACTGGACAAGCAATGCAAAGACCATGGGAGGTCAGACCCAATGGCTACACCTTCATGACAGCTCCTGCATCTGTGGGGTCAGGGAACATCTCAGACGAGAATGTGGACAGATTTTTAAAAGCCAGAATATCAGGAAGACCGCTGTAAAACAGCCTCTCCCACAGAAGGCTGCATAAGCAAGGCTTGAACAAGGATGATATCAATAAACATACTAAGTCAGAAAAAGAAGAAATCTCATGGGGAGATTTAGACAAAGAACTACAGGCAGCTAAGGATTGTTGATGATACCCCTATTTGGTTATCCAATATAAAGTGGTCAGCCCTGAAACCATATAAACACAAAGAAAGAAACTATGGAAGAACCTTGCTTACTGAGTTCATTTGGACTCAAGATGCTATATTTATATATTTGTGCATATATATACTAATATATGTAATAAGATAAAAGAGGCTATCAACTTTATCAATTTGAGAGTAAGGGTAGGTCATGGAAAGGGATGAAGAGAGGAAGTGGTATAATTATATGTTAGCCAAAATGTATGTTTTAAATTAACATGTTAGGGTCCAAGAGTCTCAAATAGTATGCAAAAGCAAAGAGTGTTTATTGTGCAGAAATTACCAGCATTCAGGGGTCAACCATTCATCAAAATGGTGATGAATGGAGAGGCTCACAGGTCCCCTTTCATGCAGGGCTGGGGGAATTTTCCAGAAGGACGAGGGAACCTCTAATATGATTGGCAGGGACAAAGCAGTGACATAAGTACAGTCTGACTGGCTACTCTGCTGGCTTCATTATAATTGCTGAGACCTTAAAGAATGCCAGAAACCAGCTCAATTCTGGCCTCGTTACCTCCTTCAGCCAGGTGTCCTAGGAGCTGAGTCAGCTCCTGCCTAACCTCCCTAAGTCAGGGCCATCACTGACTAAAGGCCCATTGTCAGTGGCTCCCTCTGAGGACCCCAGTATGTTCCCCAGGGAATGGGGAAAATTTTGCTCCCAAGGTTTCTGGACCTCTGAAACATACAAAAGAGAAGAAAGCAGGCTGGGTGACTCACAGAGAGGAAGCCAGTAAGCATGGTTTTCCATGGTTTCTGCTCCAGCTCTCTCCTCCAGGTTCCAGCCCCAAGATCCCACCCTAGATGAGCACTAACCTGTAAACAAAATAAACGCTTTCTCCCCCACGTTGGTTTTAGGCAGTGTCTTACCACAGCATTAGAAAGTGAAGTTAGACAGGCTGTAGTAAGGGCTTCTTACTGCTTTGCAGAGAGTGGCCCTTATACCCAGTCCTTGTATGTGAGAGAAAGAACACATTCCTCTCGGCATCTCTCCTCACAAGGTCCCTTTCCTCAAGATTTCATCTAACCATAATCACCTCTCTGAGGCCCAGCCTCTTAAGGCTGACATGCTGGGAGGTAAGACTCACAACATGGTTTGGGAAGAGATATAATTTAGTCCTTAGTAAGAATCTAAGGAATAGGTCAGGACAAGTGCTCATTGTGGTCAGGCCCTTTGCCAAAGGCTCAACTCTTTCCTCCACAGCTTCTCTATCACTGCAGGCACAATTTTGGCCAGAATGAACTGTATGAACTTGGTGGGCACACTGTGTGCTCACCTGGATCTATGCTGGGAGCCTTCAATGGGCAGTTCCTTATCAACCTTGGAGTAGGTGTGTATTCGTTTCTTTCCACTCTGAAAGAAGTGGCTTGTGGAAGAAAGGATTTTATATGGCTCACAAAAGTCCATCGCTACAGAGACATTAAGGTAGCAGGCACTTGAAGCAATATTGCACTGGCAGTCAAAACCAGAGAACAATGAATTAATTAATGAATGTGTCCTGGTGCTAAGGCTGCCTTCTCCAGTTGTATATAACCCAGAACCCTTTGCCTAGGGAATAGTGCCACCCACAGTGGTTGGGTCTTCTTACTAGTCAAAGCAAGCTCCCAGAGACATGCCTATAAGGCCAATCTGAACTAGACCTTCATCGAGACTCCCTTCCCAGATGGTTCTAGATTATATCTCATTAACAATTAAAGTAACCAGGCTGAATAGATAGCTCAGCAGTTAAGAGTACTGACTGCTCTTCCAGAGGTCTTCAGTTCAATTCCCAGCTACCACATGGTGGCTCACAACAATCTGTAATGGGATCAGATGCCCTCTTCTGGTGTGTCTGAAGATAGCAACAGTGTACTCACATTAAGTAAATAAATAAATGTTTTTTAAAAAATTAAACTAGCCATCACTAGCAAGCAGCAGCTAGGTATATATGGAAAAGAAAACAACAGGAACTAGCCATGAGAATGACATAATGGGATAGGTCTTCAGGAAAGAATCGGTGTAGAGAGTGTGAGGTCCTTTGTGTTCATACAAGCACTAGGGAAAGTGGGAATGTTAAACACACAGGGTTGTCTCTTCAGTGGAAGACAGTGTTTTTCCCCTCAGAAGGTTTGGAATAAATACAATTTGCCGTAAATAATATTTTTTAAAAATTCCCACCTTAGACCATTTATGTTCTCAGATGAAGGACACACACTCAGCCTGTATATTTTAATATGCCTTTATATTTTAATATGCCTTAGGCAGTACAATAGCTGGACAGCTGCCTACCCTCCATGTTGTTAGAATCTGCCTCCTATCCATAACCCACGTTATTACATAGCATGTTTCATCTGGGCTGCTCTTAGCTCCAGTTAGGCAGCCTTCTGGGACACATTTTCTTGGCCCCTGGCCCACAGAGACTCTCCTTTATCCTCTGGCATGTTCTCTATTCATTCCATGGTGCTTCTCTCCCTTTCTGCTCCTTCCTCATGGTCTTTAGCCTGGGAAACCTAAACCCCACCTATGTATCTTCTCCCCAGCTATTAGCTGCTGGCATCTTTATTTACCAATCAGAATTGACTGGGGGTAGGGTCCCTCAGACTCCAAATCTTGGAGGCCATCCTTTAGCATGACAATAAAGAGTAAAAGACAAAACCTCAACAACAGTTACTATCCTGGTAACCTCTGTGATACATAATGGGATGGGTCTTTAGGAAAGGGTCGTTGTAGAAGGCACAAGGTCACACCTAAATCTTGCAGGCGATTATGTTTATCCCAGACTCTTCCTCCCTAGACCTTTACTTGAGTGTTGTCTCTCAGTCAATAAAACCTATCTTTTACAGAGGAGGTCATAAGTACTTTGTAAAGGGTTTTAGAGGCTGGAGAGATGGCTCAGTGGTTAAGAGCACTGACTGCTTTTCCAAAGGTCCTGAGTTCAAATCCCAGCAACCACATGGTGACTGATAATCATCTGTAATGAGATCTGACTCCCTCTTCTGGAGTGTCTGAAAACAGCTACATATAATATAAATAAATACATATAATACATGTAATATACATATAATAAATAAATCTTTTTTTTTTTAGTTTCAAATGTAAACATGCCTTAAACTTTGTGGTACATACAGAATTGAGTTAATTATCATTGGGAAACTTTCTTCCAAAATGGTGCTGTGCTTAAATATTCCTAAAATAAACTGCTGGGTGTCAGATGCTAGAAGTTTAAATGAGCACCGACTACTGAGTTGTGCTGAACTGGATTTCCTTCTTGCCTCTTGGGGATTACCATTCTACCAGACCTGCTGTCAGTAGACACCCCACCAGTCAGAGGGTGAAGCACAGGATGGGGGGTTACCATAAGACAAGAATTCTAATCTGAGACCTAGAAGCCTAAGCACCAACAGAGGGCCTTGGACTCCAACCAATACTAAGAGGAACAGGGGGTAACTGTTCTAGAGGGTTTCCATGGAGACAGCCAGGTGGAGTCTTACTAGGAAGCATCCTTTGTTTTAGGATGAGACTGGGAATGGCATTCAAAAGCTTACAAGGGGACTCTCGGGACCTGTGGATTTCAGGATAAGGGAAGCAAACAGCCATAGTTAGATCTCAGAGCCGCATAAAGAAAAAGCAAGCACAGGAGAACTGAGGACACTGTTAGTATCCCCTGGGTTCGGGGGAGCAGAAGCCTGGGAGGGGAGGGGCCTCCTCCAACCAGGTGAGTGGGTTATAGAGCTGCCAGTTCGGAGAAATTCTGCTGAGGAAGAGGTACAGGTCTAGGACGTGTTAAGTTTGATAGGAAGCATCCAGCAGGCAGCTGGAGCAGCTGGACTGGACACACAGAAAAGTGGCCAGAGCTGAGCCCACGGTGCCAGGGGTGGGCTTTGGTGGGTCAGTGGGTATGTCTAAGAAGAGCAGAGGTGGAGAAAGAAGCTGAAGGTCATGAGAAGGTCAGAAGTCAGTGGCGAGACCTCCAGAGATCCAGAGGGGGCTTGTAGAAGGACGTGAGATTTTGGAAGCCACAGTAAAGCTGCTCAGGTGCAGGCACAGGGGCCCTCAAATAACAGAGGCTCTGCCCGCCGCAGCATTCCCACTTCAGACTCAGCAGCCCTGGAAATTCCTCATAGATCTGAAGAGAAAAGATTCTCACAAGAGCCAGCAGCACAAAGAAGGTAGGATGTCAATATCAGAATCCAGACTCTCCAGGAGCAGCCGCTCTCCCCTTCACAGCCCTCACAGGGAGCCAAGGACTCCCCAATCACCTTCCAGAGCAAAGCCCTAAACAGAGAGGGTTACAGGAAGGGCAAGTGACAACCGTCAGGCCACATACTAACGTGGTCCATCCTTCTTTCAGCCCTATTCAGAAATGTCCTTGAGGCTTTTCAAACACCTGCCTCAGACAAAAGTATGAGAAAACATGGGGTCTCTTGACATCAGCCCATCTGAGACCTATGTGATGGCTTGTATATGCTCAGCCCAGAGAGTGACACTATTGGAAGGTGTGGCTCTGTTGGAGTGGGTGTGTCAACTGTGAGTGTGGGTTTTAAGACCCTCATCCTAGCTGTCTGGAAGTCAGTATTCTGCTATCAGCCTTCAGATGAAGATGTAGAACTCTCAGCTCCTCCTGCACCATGCCTGCCTAGATGCTGCCCTGTTCCCACCTTGATGAGCATGGACTGAGCCTCTGAACCTGTAAGCCAGCCCCAATGAAATGTCCTTATAAGAGTTACCTTGGTCATGGTGCCTATCTACAGCAGTAAAACGCTAACTAAGACAACCTATTTCCTTGTGGCCTAAGCCCTGATACCACCACAGCTGCCGCTACCACCACTACTACCACCACCACCACTGGCTCACAAGGGACCATAGAAGAACACACCAAACTCTCCATGGGTGCGCTGAAAGTTCCTAGCTCAGACTGCTGCTCTGTCCAACACTTTAGTAAAACCATTTCCCAAAGAGCAACATAGCTCCATGTCTCTCTCTCCTCAGAGGTCGTTCGTCCCTGAAGCCTAGCCCTCAGAACCAGACAGGGTATGTCTAGCTTTCCCTGCTTTAGCATACTGTGGGCAGGACTCTTGCCTCTGCCTACAGCCACAGCCTCTTTGTGCGGCTCCTTCCTGTAGCAGAAGTTTCCCTGAGTTTTGCAGTTTATGCTACCCAGGGTTTCTGTCACCTGTTACATGTCCTCACCAGTGTCCATCAAGCCCTCCTCGGTCACCCAGGTAGAGTGTACCTTGGTCTTTCTTCCCATACCAGGCTAACTCAAACAAGTCTTTTATTGTGTGGAGGAGAGAAGCATGCCTGAGCTATCCAAAGCCACTGCTAAGTCCCAAGACCACCCCCCACCCCACCCCACTCCATCCCCACCCGAGCCTGTCTTGATGACTCATTAGACTTTGAAAACAGCTATGTTCATGATGTCGGTTCATCATGGTGGGAAAAACATGGGTTATGTATCCCAGAGATGGAGGATAGGCACGGCATCCAGAGGAGGACAGGTACAAGCTTCCAGGTCTACCTTTCAGCAGAGTGTTTTGGAATGTCACCTGGGGCCTCTGTCTAGACCAGGTGTTTCCAGGGTTTTGATGTCTTGACCAAAAGACATTGAAGGAGCACACACAAATAACAGACTAACGAAAGGTTCCATTCAAAGGCCAGGCAAACATGCATTGAAGGCTGCAAAGAGCTGCGGAGCCTGGGCAACGCAGGTCACTGCCTGGGGCTTCTTCTCCAGGTTCAGGAGGAGAAGTGGGAGTTGGTCGCTAAAGGTGAGTGTGGATTTTTCTTTTTATTTTATTGACTGATTGGCAGATCTAGTCAAACTAGTGGGTTCCAGGTTCAGTGAAAGACTCTGACTCAAAGGGGAAAAATGTGGAAAGCAGTTGAGAAAGGCATCCTATTCTGTAGCCTCCCCAGGCATTCACAGGGGCACACACACTTACACACACACACACACACACACACACTCTTATACACACACAACACACACAATTAAAACATACACACACACACACACCACATTAAATTGAATTTTTTAAAAGTTAACGGATGATTGATTGACAAAAACCTTTTTTTTTCTTTTATCCCCTGGTGTTAGAGCTCCTGTGATGGAAGAAAGAGAGAGAGAGAGAGAGAGAAAGAGAGAGAGAAACTCTCTAAAGGACTCCCACCTCAAAGAAAGGAGGCTGCTGAGGAGAGATGGTTGGTTGAGTAGGCTAAGGCTGGAAGCCAGGGTATCCTCTATGGCTCCTCAGGAGAAGGGAGGTGGACTGGGAAGAAGAGATATAGCTGGTGTACAGAGTACCCTGCTGGGACACAAAGGTAATGGCAAGAGGACAGGCAAGCAGCCACAGGGCCATACAGAACCCATTCAGGACAGTGACAAGATGCAGTATGGCAAAGTTCTCAGATGGACAAATCAAATAATAATGTGTAAGCACATAGGTAGAAAAGCCAGCGTGACACTTCTCCCCTAGCCCCACCCACTACACAGGTCACCTGCCACCTACCCTCTCTCATTCTCCACATTCAAAACTCCATCTCAAGAATCCCTGGCAGCTGTCCCAACCCCTCCAGTATGGATGTGGGGACCTCCCTGCACAAAGCACACACATCTCATTAGCACCTCTCTTCCGCTCCCTCCAAGCCTGGCATTTAGCCCTCCTGAGTTGTTTATTCATCAGTAAAATGGATAGAATAATATCAGTCCCACCAGAGTGTGATTTAGACTTATTTATTAATGCTGGCAATATACTCAGAATCCTCAAGATTACAGCAATAGATCATTGGGAAATATTATAGCATTCTGTTACCATAGAGATGGTTTTGTTCTCCCAGCTCCTCCCTAGGGCCCCTCGTTGAAGTACCAGGCACTAGAGGTCTGGGGAGCCAAGCTATTCCAACTGGGGCATTAACACTAACAACGATGATAATTAAATTACACAGAGAGGAAGTCCATGAAATATGGATGGGAAAGGAATGGATTTGATTCATTTAGGCAAATGAGCATGTTTTCCCATTAGAAAAGAGCCTCGTTGGAGCCTATGGATGGCTCCGGGCAACACTAATTTCTTTAGACAAGGCACAGGCTATGGTTCTGATATGAGCCTGCATAAGGGGCAGGAGTAGGCAGAATCCAAACAACTTGTTCCCGCTAGCGTAGCTGCTGATCAGCTGCCTCCCTATGGAAAGCCCCAGAGTCTAACTCTCATCTATACTGGTAGCATCTTCTTGCATCTCTCCTTGTTTTATATGGAGCAAGGAGTGTGTATATTTACATGTTTGTATATGTACATGTTTGTGTGTGTACATGTTTGTTGTATGTGTACATGTTTGTGTGTGTGCATGTTTGTGTGTATACATGTGTATGTACATGTTTGTTGTGTTTGTGTGTGTACATGTTTGTGTGTGTGTTTGTGTGTGTACATGTTTGTGTGTATACATGTGTGTGTACATGTGTGTGTGTGTAGGCTAGGGGTCAACATTAGTGTCTTCTTCTATCACTCTCCAGCTCATTGATTGGCCAGACTAGGAAATCATCAAGTCCCAGGATCCCCCTGTCTCTGCACCCACGGCACTAGATAGGTTACAGTTACCATGGCCAGCTCTTAACATCAGGGTCAGAGATCTGAACTCAGGGCTTCATGCTTATGCAACAAACACTTCACTCACTCGTAGAGGCAAAAGGATGTTATCCTGGGCTGTTTCACTGAGGAATAAGAGCAGCTTGTCATACCCTACTGCAGCTATGTCTTCTCATCTCTTCTATAACACAGGAGTGACAGTGGTCAGCCCTGGATTACAGTCGTAGTTCCAATAGAGAGGGGATGAAGCCCAGCACCTCTAGGTGTGACCTGCTGGAGGAATGGTGCCCACTCCTTTCCCTACAAGGATGCCAGGTTTCAGGAGTGAAAAGGAAAGGTTCTCTGTGTGTCCTTGGCCATCAAACTTTCTGCCCCATGGGAACAGGCCATCTGCACATGCATTGCCTTACTCACTATGCAGAAGTGCTAATGCTGATTTTATCTCCCAGTGCTGCCCTATCCGTTCCACTGTACACCTCTCTGGGCTAATCCAGAGCAGCTTCCACTCAGCTCTGTCCACAACAAGTGGCCATGCCTGCACCCTACCCCAGGGGTAAAGATTTAGGTCCCCACCTACTTTTGCTGGAGGATGGGAAAAAGCTCAGCCAAAAATAAAATCCCTGCCCTCTTTAGAGCTGTCGGTTGCCTCGAGTGGGAACTTCAGTGGAATCTAACCAACTAGAAGCCTCAGCTTTTAGCCAGACACACATAGGATGGTAGTCAAAGGAATGTGGTGCTTGCCCCACAACCCTAAGAAGGAAGGCATCCCTACAGCGGCACTCCTCCATGGGAGTTCAAGTCACATCTTCTAGGTCAGGTGTAGAGGAACCAGTATCCAGGCTGATGACTAAGGGTGCCTATTGACCCTCACGGGATTTCCAGGAGGGGGCTGGCATGCCTTAGCTAGTTCCTTGTGGTCTAAGTCCCCACTCTTTGAAAGAATGGGAAATGTCCCTCCACTTTACTGTGGACCCCACAGTGAGGTTGGGGTAACAGGTAGCATAGCCCCTGTTTACTCCACAGGAGGCCTTCACATGGGGTCGCTTCCTGTCTTAGAGAGGAAGACAATAAGGTGTCATGGGGGGGGTGCACAGCTTAGTACCCCTCACAGGAAGGCTGGCACTCCTAGGATGCTGCTGGGTCAGATTAAGGCAACTTTGAGACTCCTACGGCAGGGAGCATTGGTAGAGGCCTGTTACCTTTCCCCTAGTGAACCTTTCAACTTTAGGAGGACTTAAATTCCTGCATACACCCTTGCATCTTATACATCTACTTTAACAGACTGAAGTCTGGGTTAAATGGGCTTCTAAAGAAAGGGTGTCCCTTCCCTAAGAGTGCCCCCCTGGAGTCACAAGGGGACATGGAGAGAGGGACACATAAGCCCCCCCACACACACCCAGGATCTGGGCTTGTTGCTTGGCTCAACCCACTCTTTCTAAAGAATACATTTTTGCTTCCTTGCTTCTTCTAAACTCTTGACTGCCTGTCCTGTCATCAAGTTCATTCTAGAATCTTCTTTTCCAAAGCACAAAAACCAAGACCATTGAGGTAACTGGGGACAGTCCATAACCCTGTGTCCTTCCTCTGGAACCTATTGAATTCACCTAGAACACTTAGGAGTAGCATCTGGTCAAAACATCCCTTAGGGCACTGAGGCTACCTCATATCAACTGGATAACAATCAGGCCCTTCTGGGAAGAAGGACAGAGGACATTTCCCTCTATGTGACCAGAACAAACTACTCCTATGTTCCTGGAGGCAATGTATTGAACTATCCAAGCTGGAAGGTAGGGGATATGACTCAGTGAGTTCAATACTCAGCACTGCTAGAAGTTATTACTAATAATACATAAAGGTTCATTATGCCATAGAAATTAAAATGAACTGTAATTCACAAAGCTAAAAAGTACCCAGGTCTCTCTGACCTGCATATTAACAGGCTTATGCAAGGATAGAGCCCTTCCCCCAGAGCCATCTGGTCTACCACAGATCATCTCATGAGGTCCCAAAGAACATCACTTTCCTGGGAAGTTAACATCTGTATGTGGCTCTGGCATCCAGGAAGACTGGAAAATCTTCTCACAGGGAGACTTGGGTTCTCTCCCATTGTATAGTGGTTTTCTCCTAACTAGAATGTTCAGGAAGGGAGGAAGGAGGTGCCTAAGACTGGAACACACTCCATGCCTGGGAAAGCTGGAACTTACAAGGTTTATAAGCCCACCCCTACCCTCTCCACCCTCACCCCACAAGGTTATGGAAGGGACAATGAACTGCTGCAGTTGGGAGAGCCGCCAGCTGAGCTGCCCAGGGGAGAGTCTCCTCCCTGTCATGCTGCCTGAAAGTCCTGCAGAGAGCTCCAGGATTGCAGCCTTGGTGAATGGTCACCCATGTTGGGTGGGTTTTTCAGTGATGTGGTTGCCATTGGGTCATTCATGTTCCTGTAAGTGATCCTGTAAACCCCCTGGGTCACCATCTGCAGCAAGCAGACATGTGTGTAATATATTCCCGGGAAGTCCAAGCTCAGAGCACTACCTGGGGATAGGCTTACCCCATTTCTCGTTTTGTTCTCTCTGCTTAGTTCTTACAGTTAAAGATGTGTTCTCTTAGTTTGCCACTCCAGTCAGGTGTCAACATACCTCCCTCACTGTTACAGACACTTCTTTTGGAACCATGAATTCAAATAAAGTCTTCCTTTCGTGGTCTTTTAATCACAGCAACAAAAAGCAACAAATACAGCCTGTCTCTGCCCTCTAAGCATTAGAGTTACAGATAGGCCAATATGCTCACCCGACATTTATGTCAGTCCTGGAGATCCGAACTCTGAGCCTTCACACTTGCCAGATAAACACTATACCCAGTCATTGTCCCAGTCCAGTTCCTCCTTTAAATTTGACTGTCCCAAGTATTTGTCACAGCAAGGGGAGCCTAACACCCTACCAGCCATGGAATTACCCAGTAGACCTTACCATTGATGGTCCTGTAGAGACAGAATGAGTGGTTGAGTAGATATCACAGCACATGCTCTTTGTGGCATCCTAATGTAGTAGTTCCTGACTGACATAGTGCCAGCTTCAAGGTGATCTTACCCACCAGGACACTGGCCCTGGGGCCTCTCACAGGGGCTGCAAGAGTCTCAGAATGAGTTTACCGGAGGCAAAGCAGTGACCCAGTCTGGTCCCTTTGTCTAGCTCCAGGCCCAGCATGGGCATTCTGGCTGATCAGTGCGCTACACCACCCCTTCTGTCTCCGAGGGCTTTTCGATATACACCTGGGCTGGCCCCAAGTCTGCCTCTGCTCACCTCTGCAACCTCTTTACTCTGTGGATCCAGGCACATCAAGTTCTCACTAGCTCCCTGCCCGGAGCCCCTAGGCCAGGTGCTATGCATGCATGATTCTTCAAGGCCATTCCTGTTCTGGGAATCCTGTGCTACCTCTCCTGAACCCTCTCACCTTCAGACTCCCCTTAGTTCCCCATGTGCTTCTCCAATCAACACACAGCCCCCTGAGCAGTGACTGCTTGTTAACAATGTCCCACACAGATGGTGTCTCCAAATGGCTAAGCTGGTGCATCTTGCTATCCTCTGTCTCCAGAAAGTCACCATCGTGGCCTCCAGGAAGTATCTGGGGACAGAACCAATCCCTCTTTGCACATCCCCAGCAAAGTGTTTGCTTTCTGCTAGAGAGTGCTACAGATCCATTTCCCTGACAGTGATGGGAATGAGTATTGTCAGCCTCAGGAGAACACATTATGAAGGACTCCAGGCCAGCTTTCAAAGGAGGAAATCAATATGTTCTTCCCGGCAGTGTTTACTCCCCTCACCTGACCTCTCTGCTCAGCCCAGCTGCTCTCAAAGCCTACATTCTGGCCTCTTCTGCTCCTTCCTTCCCAGAAGGGGCGGGGCCTTTCTTGGAACATCACTGTAGCCTCAGACAAACCTTCTTCCCGGGGAAACACTAGAGCAGGTAGCTGATGTAGTTCAGAGACAGAGAACTCCGATGCCCTTCCCCAAGTGTCTGTGTTTAAAAGCCTCTCAGGACCCTGTCCAGAGTGTCCAACCCATGGCCCATGGGCTGCACACAGCCCAACATAGCTGTGAAGGAAGCCCCAACCAATATTATAAACCTACTTAAAATAGTATGGTGTGGGGGTTGCCAGATAGCTCAGAGAGCAAAGATACTTGCTGCAAGCCCAACACCCTGAGCTGAAGAACTAAGAGCTAGTCAGATCCCTGATGGCAGACAGAAAGCAAAAGTGCCACAAATAGATGCATAAAAATGCTATTCTTCTGGCTTCCTCCTCATCCTGATCTGAGACTAAGGTCTAGGAGGCTTTCATTCCTGCCTGCAGCTCTCCAGCCGCTCCCCCACTTCCAGCTGATGGGTCCAGTCTAGCAGATACAGCTCAAGGCCAGACCTAGATGTATTTACCCAAAGCTGTGGGCTTATCAGCTTCCCTTTCTTTGTCTACACCAGAGATTCTCAACCTGTGTGTCTCCACCCACTACAGGGGTCACATATCAGATGTCCTGCACATCAAATACTTACATCATGGTTTATATAACAGTAGCAAAATAACACTTACGAAGTGAGGATGAAATAATTTCATGGTTGGGGATCACCACACTGCAAGGAACTGTGCCAAAGGGTCACAGCATCAGGAAAGTTGAGAACCACTGGAAACTGGCCAATCCTAAATTAGGAATAGGGGGCCCATCCCAGCCATCCAAGAGAGAAAGGACTTAGATCTTCTGTGTGTGAGTTTTTTCACCTTTAGTAGGAGTTACCAGCTGCTGCACACTATGACAGATTTTTTTTTTCCCACCGTTTATCCCTTTAATAGGCAGAGAAAACAGGCTAGAACAATTTTCCTTGATGGTAAGAGAATTGGATCCCCAGAACCCACATCGTGAAAGTGTGGCCTGATCCCCACTGATACAAATGCACACACACACACACACACACACACACACACACACACACACACAAAACACATTCACACATACATATACATGCTCACATACATGCTCACACACATACATGCTCACACATACATGTACATATACACACAAATATATATATATATATATATATATATATATATATATATATATATATATACTAAATAAATGTAAAAACAAATTTAAATATTATCATGTGGCTGGGGCAGTAGATGGATCAGAAATATTTGCCATTCAGCCATGAGAAGCTGACTTTAACCTCCAGCACCCAGGTAAAATGCTAACTGTTAAGAGAGCATGTGCTTAGAATCCTGGCTCAGGACACGAATGAACAAGTGGTACTGGGGGCTCAGCCAGCCTGGCTGAGTCAGATAGCTTCAGATTCAGTGAGAGAACACATCACCAAAATATAAAGCAGAGAGTGAGAAAGACACCTGACTTTAATTTCTACATGTGCACACACACTAAGACATATGCACACCACACATATACACACCATAACTCAACTGTGCAATTGTTGAACGAGAACTTTGTAGATGATGATATCATGTCAATGTCAAAGGCTGGGCACACCTGATATCCTCCTTTGCTTCCTACCACTGTGGTAAAACACAGACCAAAAGCAACACATAAAATGCTGATGGGTTACAGTCCATTATGGAGGGAAGCCCAGGCAGGAACCAGGAAGCCCAAACAGAAGAGACCACGGAGGAACACTGCTTACTGGCTTGTTTGGGGGTTCATATTCACCTACCATTCTTATATTGCCCAGGCCCACTGCCCAGGGTGGCATTGCCCACAGTGAGGTGGGTCATCCTACATTAATTATCAATTAAGAAAATGCTCCCAGCCATGACCACAGGCCAATCCAACAGAGGCAACTCTTCAGTTGAGACTCCCTGTTCTCAAATGCATCAAGTTGACCACCCACTCTATGGCACAAGCTTGAGCTACACCATAAGTATGCCAGAGCCTGCCTGTATAGCATGCACACACTGCTTGAAGGGACACCAAGAGACCACTTCTGGCATCTGCCCTCAGATCCTCCACTTAACAAAAAGTTGCGAAATGAAGCTGCCCCCGGGGAAACTCTCCTCCTTGATGGTACCATCTGTATGCTCAGGGTTTTATCCTGCCAGAGCTCCTGCAGCAGCATAGACCCAGAGCCACACATGGCTGCGGGAGTTGACTGCCCAGCTGTCACCTACCAGCTATGCGACCCTAGACAAATGGCTTGACCCTTGCAAGCCTCTGCTCCTTCACCTTTGAAACAGGCTCGTTCAGCCTCCTACAATAAGAAAATAGAGCGGCCCAGAAAGGGTCTCCCTGGCTGGAACTGTGAAAGTAAAGCAATTGTCCCCCGTGGCTCCTCCCTCTTCCATCTAGCCACCACGATGCCATCAGGATCCATGGGGAAAGCAGTGTTAGGAGCTGGGCACATAGCTCACGTGGTCGAGTGCTTTCCCATTGTGAAGGAAGCCTTTGGTTTGATTCCTGGCACTGCAAAACTGCACACAGTGGTACATGCCTATAACCCCAGCACTCAGGAGAAGGACACAGAGGAGTCATCTCTGGCTCTGTAGTAAGGTCAAGGCCGGCCTGGTCTACATGAGACCCTGTCAAGAAGGAAGAAAGACATGAAGGATGGGGAGGGGAAAGGAGAGAAGAAAAAAAGAAAGGGAGGGAGGAGAGAGGAAGAGAAAAAGAGAGGTCCCAGAATCCCAGCCTAGAGGTACCACTCATGTCCTCACTTGTACTGACAAGACAGAACTGGTTCCTCCTCTCCTGGGTTTTTGGTTTTCTTTGTTGATACTGGTTTTGCGCAGCCCCCTGCTCTTTCTTTCTCTTCTTTCTTTCTCTTTTCTTTGTTATTGTTGTTGGTTATGGGGGATGTATGTGTGTCTGTGTCTGTCTGTGTGTGATAACTTATACAAGGCCTTGCTATGTAGGCCAGGCTAACCTAAAATTTGTAATCCTTTTCTAGCTGGAATTATGGTGCATAACACAAAGCTCAGTTACAACTTCTGATTTTTTTTTCCCTTGGTTTTGAATTGTGGGGTATGTGTGTATGTGTGTGTGTGTGTGTGTGTGTGTGTGTGTGTGTAAGCCAAAAGTTAACATCATGCCTTTCTCAATCACTCTCTACCTTATTATTTTTAAGTTTGGTGGGGTTAGGGGGGTATTTTTTGTTTGTTTGCTTGTTTTTCTGTAAGTGTGTGTACCTGTTTGCAGGAACCTGTGGAAGCCAGAAGAGGGAGTTGGCTCCCCTGGGGCTGGAGTTACAAGCAGTTAGTTGTGGGCCCTAAGGACTGGGATCTGGTCCTCTGCGAGAGCAGCAAGTGCTCTTAGCCACTGAGCATCTCCCCAGCCTCAACATTCCTTACTTTTTGAGACAGTCTCTCTCAATAAACCTGGACTCATTGATTTGGTTCAGCTGGCTGGTCACTGAGCCCCAGCCATCCCCCTGCCTCTGTCCACCCTGTGCTGTGGTTACAAGAGCTCACCACCATGCCCAGAATTTTGACCTGGGTACTGGGGATGAAACTCAGGTTTTGCAAAGGAAGTACTTTATCAATTAAGTCACCTTTCTCCTAAGGTGGGGTGATCTGCTCTGCAGCCTGCTTTTTGTTCAGTCATCCTTTGGTATCCTCAGACAATTGGTTCTCGGCCCCTCTACAGTTGACAGAATCCGTGGGTGCTCAAGTGTTCATAAATGACAAACATACATACCCCACGTGCTTTAAATAATCCCTTCACTGCCTACGACACCTGATACAATACAAACACCAGTGTATTTAGGGGATATGAGGATAGGGATCTATACATGTTTGACACAGGCATAATTATTCTCCACATATCTTCCATCAGAGAAATGCTAACAAATGCTAAACCCACAGATACAGATGCCCAGCTGTGTCCGGTTTTGTTGCAAGCATCTTGTCTTGCCAATTCATGTGCTTGGTAAACCTTTTGATGGCTATACCCCACCCCCAGGGCAATGACTGACTTGTCTCTTTTTGGCCCAAGAGTTCAGCACAAGCTGTGTCTGGACATGCTCTCTCTGGGAGGTTTATAGGCCAGGACGAATGAATTCAGGAACACCCACACATGCCAATATGGTAAGAACATTCCATTTCCTTTTCATTTTTAAATAGTCATCTCTAATAAAAAAATATATTTTGGCCTGTGGGTTGGCCTCCTTTCCGGATGACCTGAGTTTGACCCTGGGACCCAGATGGTGGAAGGAGAGAATCTACACACTCAAGTTGTTCTTTCATAGTCATATCCCTGCCAAGGTGTGTATATATGTGCCAGCACAGCACATAGCACGAGTGCGTGTATGCACATGTGTGCACACGTGCCCGAGCACACACACACAAACATACGTATACATTTTTAAAAGGAAAAAAGGAATGTAAGGTAAAGACTGGCCTTTCCTATGTTGATATGCTTCACACCTGTCTCTTTTTGTTGTTGTTTTTTGTTTGGTTTGGTTTGGTTTGGTTTTGAACATAACTTCTGTTCATTTGCAAACCAAAATTGCAAGCATAGAGTATGAATTTGTAGCCCACTTTTTCATACACTTGCTTTTTGGGCAAGCATTTTTCTCATGTTCTCTCACATCTTCAGAAAATTGTTAACCTGCTGTCATACTTTAGCAAGCCACGCCCCTAAAGTGCACATAAACAGTTTCTGTTTGGCTTCTGCATAAACAAAGCTTCAAGGTTTCTCTCAGGAATCATACCTGTGTGTCCAAGGGTGACTCACCTTGCACAGGGTTCATATTTGCCCTGCTCAGGTCCTTTTGGGTTCTTGATGACTTCCTGGGGCAAACTTTCCCTGAACGCCCCAGGCCCTTTGTGTCCCTCCTGCAGGTGTCTTGTCTGGCAGTCTTCAGATGCCCCAGGCAGGCTGCGCTAACCACTGGGGCCTGACTAGAGAGATGCATGTGAAACACACCAAAGAAGACAGGACAGGCAGGTAAAGACCGGAGAGCTAAGAATGATGGACAGAGCCGGGCAGTGGTGGCGCACACCTTTAATCTCAGCACTTGGGAGACAGAGGCAGGTGATTTCTGAGTTCAAGGCCAGCCTGGTCTACAGAGTAAGTTCCAGGACAGCCAGGGCTATAAAGAGAAACCCTGACTCTCAAAACCCTAACCCCCCAAAAAAAGAATGATGGACAGAGAAAAACACAAGAACAAAGAGAATGCTGGGAAAGACAGAGGGCCAGGCAGGTCCTGGCTGCTAGTGCCCACCATGCCCATCCCATGATGACTCACTGAGCCCCTCACAGCCTAGCTTACACTCCAAAAAGGCAGAGACTTCTCCAGAATGGCTCCCTAGGACCCACTAGGTATCTGATGGAATTGAAGCCACTCCTGGTTTGGATCCAGGCAGCCTTTCCCGACTCTGGAAAGGAATCTCCTCCCTGAATGCAGATGCAGGAGCCGTTGCTTCAAGAGGCATTGGTGCATGTGTCCCAGGTCAAAGCAGCTCTCCAGGCTTTGAGAGGTGGCATTCCTGTGTCTCCCGTCTCTGCCCCTCTGCTGCTCCTGCCCTGCTGCCCACAGTTGACCACACCCCTTCTGCACTTTCTCTTGGTGCCTTTCAATTGGCCGCCTCAGCTGTCCATCTCTATTTTCTAGAATCTAATGTCCCCATCCCAGACAAGCCCTGACTCTACCAACCTGCAGCAAGAAGAACATAGGTGAGCAACATGGTCATAGCAGGGATACCAGCAGAGGCCCAGGGCTCCAGGGCACAAGTATTTGTGCCCAGAAATGGGAAGAAGAGGACCATACAGAACACATGGCCTGTTGGATCCTATAGCTCTATGACAGCAAGGAATCCTAAACTCAGAGGCCTTGGCCACCCCAGGCTTTGCCAGAGGAGGAAAGACAAAGGGAGCAGATGTCACTCAACAATGAGGAGCTGGTAAGATGGCTTCATAGGTAAATGCACTTTCCACACAAGCCTGATGACCTGAGTTCGATCCCCAGAACCCATGTAAAGGTGAGAAGAGAGAACCAGCTCCACAGAGTTGTCCCTTGGTCTCTACACACGCACTCCTACACATAAACAATAGTCAATAATAATACTGCCCAATTAGTAAATATCTAACCTTGCAAGCATGAGGCCATGTCTTAGTTAGGGTTTTACTGCTGTGAACAGACAGATACCATGACCAAGGCAACTCTTATAAAGGACAACATTTAATTGGGGCTGCCTTATAGGTTCAGAGGTTCATTCAAGGTAGGAACATGGCAGCATCCAGGCAGGCGTGGTGCAGGAGGAGCTGAGAGTTCTACATCTTCATCTGAAAGCCACTAGGGAAAGACTGCCTTCCAGGCAGCTAGGGTCTTAAAGCCCATGCCCACAATGACATGCTTCCTTCAACAAGGCCACGCCTTCTAATAGTGTCACTCCGTGGGCCAAACATATTCAAACCATCATAGGCCCCAAGTTCAATTCTCAGAATCTATGTTTAAAAAAAAAAAAAAAGACACTTGTAATCACAGTCCTAAGGAGGTAGAAGCAGGCAGATCCCAGAGGCTCACTGGCCAGCCAGCTTATTCTATTTCATGAATTCCAGGTCAATGGGAGACCATTGTCTCTAAAAACACAAGGTGGTGAATAGAGCCTGAGAAATGACAACTAAGTTCACCCTCTAACTCTTGGTCACTGAGCCAAACAAGGGCAGTGACCCAACCCAATAGTCATGTGACTAAACACATGCATTCATGTATATGCATATGTGTAATGTATTATGCACATACGCATACATGCATGCTTGCACACACACACAAACAGAGTGCAGAAAAACAAACCAAAGCAACCATGGTCCATATGCCTGCATCTAACTGAGATTACTGCTGGAAGGCTGGCTGAGAGGGTCACTGTAGTTATCACCCAGCCCACTACCCACCTGCAGCCCAGCCAATAAAATATTTTTATCATTTTGACAAGTGAAGTCATTTCATTCACTGCCCACCACACCCACAGTAGCTGCCAGACATCTCTGAAGATATCCCTTGCTAAGCCAGAGGTCACTGGAAGAAGCCTAGTACATCATCAGCCTGTAACACATCCCTGCCAGATCCCTAGAAATCATCCTATTGTGGCCCTGGATGGATCCCAGGGATGCTCAGAGCCACTGCAGATGCAGCCCAAGCCCTCCCTCCTCTGACCTCAGCTGCCTTCTTTCTCTTCCCAGAAGTCTTTGTCCTCTGCCAACCTCTCACTACTGCCATGATCTCTAGGTCACTGAGCCAAACAAGAGCAGTGACCCAATCCAACTGCATAGTCATGTGACTAAACAATTGCTCCTTGGGCTGTGAACTGTCCTACCCGGAAACCTTGCCCATTGGACAGAGATGTGATGAGTCACTTCCATATAAGACTGCCTCCAGAGGTAGCAAAGTCGAAGAGGACATGAAGGGCTTTGGCTAGAGGGGTGGGGGAGGGAAAGTGTGGCTCTGGGCTGCCATAGTGGGAGGGGCAAGGTCCTCATCATCAGAGTAGGGACTTCATTATATGTGTTATATCAGTAACTATCATGTGCCTTTCATGCTTACTGAACACAGACTCTGAGAGTCTGCCTACTTACCTCATCCTAGACTTCCGCATGTTTCAGGTCCAAAACTCTCTGTCCTGAGGCAGCTTCCGTCCTACATCTGTGACAGGGAGGGAAAAAGAAAAAGCAAACCGTTAATGATGTTAAAAACATTGCTTCCTTTTTAACAGATGTCACTTTCACTTATCCCATGATATAAAAATGCCTGCAAGAAGGTGGACACTCATCCATAGAGAGAAGAGCCTGAGCCAGGATGTCCAGCTAGCTGATCGCCTCAACATGGCTTCCCCGGTCTGTGTCTACTGGATAGCGTAAGTGGTGTTTAGGTGACACTGCCTCTGTTTGTTTCTGTCTAGGCCCACCACACTCATCTCTCTTAGGTGTCTTAAACTCCTGACTTGATGGTGCTTTGCAGTCTGTTTATCTGCTAGTTACCCTTTACCCTTTCACTTTTGCTTGCTACATGCTTAATAGACTCACTCATCTGAAGCCGATTGTACAGCTATCTAGATCGTTCTCCAGAGTGCACCCAAAAGTGTCATGACTTATAAAACCATGGGAAGTAGGCAGGTATCCAACAACTGTCCTCTACATGGGCAGCATGGATCTCTTGGACTCCCAGAAGCAAGTAACACGCTCTGGGTGCCTTCAACAACAGAGGTATATTGTCTTAAGTCTGAAGTCCAAATTCAACCATCTCTTCTCTTCCTCCACGCTCCCCACACATTAGGGTCAAAGATGCATGTAGACACACTTGGATTTTGTTGTGTTCATTCTGGGTATATATATGCATGCTGTGGAATCCAAACTTAGGTCCTCATACCCGTAAGGCAGGCCTTTACCCACTGAGCCACCTTCCCAGCCATGACTCTGCTCTTGCTGGAGTAGGGGACCTGCACAGTGACCTTCTTTCAGCTTAATTCGTTTTAGGAGCAGCCTATGTCCAAATAAGGTCATACTCTCAGCTCTCAGCAATTAGAACTTCAGCTTGAGTGTGGGGGTGGAAGGAAGCTCAGACCACAGAAGCTGAGGTGGCCGATAACCCACTGAAGACTTCTGGGCATCCATGTAGGCTGCTGACCACCAAGGAGGCCACTGGCTGTTCCTTACAGCCATCCAAGCAACAGTGAAAAAAAAAAAAAAAAGTCTCTGGCAGCCAAATCCCACAGAGCTGTCATCAGTCCCCAAACAGCTCGCTCACTGCCTGCTTTGAGCTCTAAAATAACATGCTGATTTTGGAGCCAAGACTAACTTTAGTTACCAGGGATGCTGTTAGCAGGAAAAGGATAAGTCATCATCATGAGAATGGAATCCAAATGAATGAGCTAGCCCTGAGCTTCACTGGGATTCGGGCATCTTTCCCCCTCGCAGTTTGCTGACATTGTCCTTTCTAATTTGAAACAGCCTTAGAGAAACCTTTTCCTAAACATGACACATTACTATTTGGGAAATATTAAAAATAACTGATCATTCTGCTTATCCATATCCACTGTTACTTTAGAAACCATCCCAAGATCCAGCAGACTAAGGCCCGTGATTGAACTCACCCTCACATCTGGGGAACCAGAGTGGGCCAGGGCTCAGGGGATAGTCCTTCTGACCCTGAAGTTGGTGGTAGCGCTCAACAGTGCTCAGCTGGGAGGACGGCTAACCCCAGGATCCAGGACATCTCTATTCTTATAGACACACTCATACTCATACCTATACGGGCACATACACTTTCCACACACCCCTTCCCATAATCATTCTATAACACACACACACACACACACACACACACACACACACACACACACACACACTCATAGTTGTGCCTGTACATACATGCTTGCTCTCTCTGTCTCTGTCTCTTTCTCTCTCTCTCTCTTTCTCTCTGTCTCACTCTCTCTCTCTCTCTCTCTCTCTCTCTCACACACACACACACTCGTGTTTTGAACACTCGGTTTCTACACACACACATCACTCACCCTTCACTCACACAGGCACTCATGTCTCCACCCAAGTTGACCTAGAATAAAGCCAAATATAACCTTGAACCTCTGGCTCTCCTGCCTCTGTCTTCTAGGTACAGGAATTACAGGCATGTATCACCATGCATGGGTTAAGAGGGCGTTATGCATATTAGGTAAGCACTCTACCAACTCAATCATGTTCTATTCAAATGAATTTCCAATCCCCTTCCAGAATGAGACAATGCCAACCCTTCATGTCTCTGTGAGGATGGGATGTGTCAGCCACTATGTGACATCTAGTAGGTGCCTAGAGGGTAACAGCTGCTGGCGTTATAATCTTCAAGGACAATTTCATGTTCTCTCTATACTGAATTTGGCCCATGATATATGGTAGAGGGGACTCATTAATTCTACCATATGTCCTAACTGGAACCACAGCTGAATCACTGCCACTTGAAGGAAGAGAAAAAGCTAAAGAAAAAAGAAAGTGAAAGAAGGTGCTCTGGACTTGTTATCAGGCAAACATCTTTCCTCGCCTCCCAAGATTCCTCTCCAAACGCTTGGGTTAGACTTTATCATACAATAATCCCATGGCAGGGGACTCTGGGGACTTCTAAAAGCTTGCAAAAATGTTGTGTTATCCGTAATAGGTCAGACAAAACATCGTAGACATATGTGTGCAGAGGCAACAGGTGAAAGCCACCGGACACCAACACCAGCTGCTAGCTGCCAGGAGAGTCTAGAAATGGAGACTTCAGCCAGAAATGGAAAGGCAGAAGAGCAAAAAATCTTGAAATAAGGGGGAAAACATAAAGGTAAAATGACCTGACATTAACACAGTACAAGTACAGAAGGCAAAACAGAATGGTCAGAGAGATAGATACATTAATCAATAGAGCAAATTAGAAAACTCATAAATAGACCCATACAAATATGCCCAATGGGTTTTGGTGTGTGAGGGGGTAGAGAGAGAGAGAGATGAAGGAAGGAAGGAAGGAAGGAAGGAAGGAAGGAAGGAAGGAAGGAAGGAAGGAAGGAAGGAAGGAAGGAAGGAAGGAAAAAAGGTTTTTTTATATAAAAACCTCAAAAATAGATTATGGACTGAAATGTAGCACATAGTACAATAGATTCTGGTGAGATGAGTCATTCAGTCAAATGTTTGCCCAGCAAATAAAATGACCTGAGTTTTGATCCCTAGAACTCAAGTTAAAAGAGACAGAGAGAGACAGAGGTGGCACATGCTCTTTTTTTAATTCCAGCACTAGGAAGGCAGAGACAGACAGATCTCTGACGTTGTTGGCAATCCAGACTAGTAGCCAAACTAATGAACTTCTGGTAAGTGGGAGACCCTGTCTCAATTACAACAACAGCAGCAGCAGCAGCAAAATATGAACAACCTATTAGGAACAACGGAGGTTGACATTAGCAGACACACACACACACACACACACACACACACACACACACACGCATGCACACGCATAGCAAGTGCTTTACTGGTTGTGCTATCTCCCTAGTACAAAATTGTCTGTCTGTCTGTCTGTCTGTCTGTCTCCAACTTTTATTGTGCTAAGATGTTGTGCCGGGGTTATTTTTTTATATATATGTATGTGTACCTGTGACACATGTACAGGTGCCCATAGAGACTAGAGGAAGGCATTGGATCCTCTGTATCTGGAGCTACAGGCAAGTATGAATCTCCCAATGTCAGGGCTGGGAACAGAATGCAGTAATCACTTTTTTTGTTGATTTTCTGAATTGGTTTTTTTGTTTTGTTTTGGTTTGGTTTGGTTTGGTTTGGTTTGGTTTTTTGCTTACTTATTCACTTTACATCCTGCTCCATACCCCCCTCCCACAATCCTTCCCCACCCCTTCTCCACTGATCTGGTGGGGGTCTACCTGGGGATACTCCCCACACCCTGACACATCAAGTCTCTGGAGGGCTAGAGAAATCCTCTTCTGCTGAGACCAGACAAGGCAGCCCAGCTAGTAGGGCATATCCCACAGTCAGGCAACAGCTTTTGGGATAGCCCCTGTTCCAGTTGTTCAGACCCACATGAAGTCTAAGCTGCACATCTGCTACATATGAGTGGGGAAATCTAGGTCCAGCCCGTGTATGCTCTTTAGTTGGTGGCTCAGTCATCACTTTTAAGCTGAGTCACTCCTCCAGCTCCCATATACTACTTTTAACTGACATCTTGTCATGACCTATAATCACCTGTGAAGAGAGTCTAATGAGGAATACTCTAGAGTTGGATTTAGAGATGAGTATATCTGTAGAGAATGTCTTGTTAATTCATGTAGAAATACACAGCCCATTATGGGTGTCACCATTCCCTAGGCAGCGGTTCCTGGACCGAGTAAGAGAGAAGAAAGCTAGCTGAGGGCAAGCAATCTTCTCGTGGCTGTTAAGCTGTGACCTGCTGCAAGCTTCTGGCTTGACTGAGCCTCTGTGATGGACTGTAACCTGGAACTGTAAACCAAAACAGCCTCTTTCTCCCCTAAATTGGTTGCTACTTAGGTATTAATCACTAGGACAGACATTAAATGGTTAAATGTTACCTACTCTCCTGACAACTTTCTAAGTGTGTGTCATTGCTATTAACTTTAGGTGTGTACACAGTACTTCACATAGCATTTTATTAACTTGCTTGGATGAAGGCATGTGTATTAATTTATTACTCATCGTTTCACTGCTTTCCATGCTCCTGGGAACCACACTCTACTCTCTGTCTCTATGAGTCGGACTTTATTATATTAGACATTTTGCTTAAACAGGATCATACAAGATTTGTTTCTCTGAGCCTTACTCTGCCCTGCTCTGGTTCTTTTTTTTTTTTTTCCAATTTTTTATTAGATATTTTATTCATTTACATTTCAAATGCTATCCTGAAAGTCCCCTATACCCTCCCCCCACCCTGCTCCCCTACCCACCCACTCCCACTTCTTGGCCCTGGTGTTCCCCTGTATTGGGGCATATAAAGATTGCAGTACCAAGGGGCCTCTCTTCCCAATGAGGGCCAAGTAGGCCATCTTCTGCTACATATACAGCTAGAGACATGAGCTCTGGGGGTACTGGTTAGTTCATATTGTTGTTCCACCTATAGGGTTGCAGATCCCTTCAGCTTCTGTGGTACTTTCTCTAGCTCCTCCTTTGGGGGCCCTGTGTTTCATCCAATAGATGACTGTGAGCATCCACTTCTGTATTTGCCAGGCACTGGAATAGCCTCACAAGAGATAGCTGTATCAGGGTCCTTTCAGCAAAATGATGCTGGCATATGCAATAGTGTCTGCATTTGGTGGGTGCAGCTATTAAAAACAATGAATTTATGAGATTCTTGGGTAAATGGCTGTTTCTGGAGGATATCATCCTGAGTGAGGTGACCCAATCACAAAAGAAGTCACTTTATATGCACTCACTGATAAGTGGATATTAGCCCAGAAACTTAGAATATGCAAGATACAATTTGCAAAACACAAGAAAATCAAGAAGAAGGAAGACCAACATGTGGATATTTCATTCCTCCTAAGAATAAGGAACAAAATACCCATGGAAGGAATTACAGAGACAAAGTTTGGAGCTAAGACAAAAGGATGGACCATCCAGAGACTGCCCCACCCGGGGATCCATCCTATAATCAGCCACCAAACGCAGACACCATTGCATATGCCAGCAAGATTTTGCTGAAAGGACCCTGTTCTGGTTCTCATGAAAAACACACAGGGCATGGTGGGTTATAAGTGAGAGACTTGCCTACCCAAGAAGGAAGCCCTGTCTTTGTGGATCCCAGCAAGAATGCTCAACCTTAAAAAAAAAAAAAAAAAAAAAAAAGCATGCTCAACCTTTGACACTGCTACACAATGTGTCATACTGAAGGTTGTCATGCAGACAAGAGCTGCGCGATCAAGTTACAAAATAAATAATTCACAAAATAATCTCCCATTTTTAAGTACATTTTCTTCTTTGTGTTGGACACTCGATAGCTGTCCTTGGCCTTATGTGCCCCACAGGCTGTGGGTTAGACACTTCCACCCCAGTGCCTTAAGAGCTCTGCCAGGGGCTACTGCACCCCTGGATGTTTTAGCCTGGTTCTCACAGGTTCCCCAGTCACTGCAGTCTCTGTTGGCCAGTCTTCCCCCACTGCTCCAGCTGAGCCCAAAGCAACATCCTGGCAAGTGTTGGGAAGAGCCTTTGCTTCTCTTTCTGAGACATGGTCTTAGGTAGACCAGGCTAGCCTCAAACACACTGTGTATCTAAAAATGGCCTTTTTTCCCTTCATCCTTCCCCACTCTTCCCGTGTGCTAGGATTATAGGCATGGGCCACTGTGCTAACTTAAGTTTATCTTATGAGCCCATCTTTCTCTGCTGGGGCTTTTCTGGAGGCATGCTTTGTTGAGCTGCTGTGGTCAAGGTTTAGAGAACCTGAAAGCTTCCCTTAAGAGATTTCCTTGCAGTCTCCTGTCCCCTGTCCCTGAAGCACTCGCCAGGCACTTAGCTCCCAAAGCCTGTTCGGATGTCAGGTGCACACCACCAAGAAGCACCTTCACCTTGACAAAGGATACTGACATTTACTGAACAGTGGTGAGTTGAAGTCAGTGCAGGGCTGCCAGTGTGCTCAGGGCACATGTCCTAAGGCACACAAGGGTCACCGAGAGGTCACATGGAACCCACACGGTTTCCCTTGGGTATGTAGGAAGGGAAGAACTGTGTGTATGTGTGTGTGCATCTATATGTGTGTATATATGTGCATGTATATATATGTGTGTGAATGTTTGTGTGTATGTGCATGTGTGTGTTGTGTGTGTGTATAATTGTGAGAGTATACATGATTGTGGAGATCTGAGAATAACCCTGGGTTACTCAAGCACCACCCACCTTTTTTAAAACAGAGTCTCTCACAGCTTGGAACTTGGCCAAGTAGACTAGGGAGTCCTGCAAGCTCCACCCTATCACCATTGCTGGAACCATTGGCTCTTACCACCAAGTCTATCTCTGCTTTTTTGTAGCTAGCGGTCTCACTGTGTAGTTCTAGCTGCCCTGACACTTGACATGTCTCACATCTATCACTTCATATAGCTCAGGCTGGCTTGAACTCAGAGAGATCCAACTGCCTCTGACTTCCAAGTACTAAAAGTCATCACATGAGCTACCATGGCTGGCCATGCCTAGCTTCTCATGTGGTTTCCATAGATTTTAGCCCAGTTCTTCATACATGTGAGGCAAGCATTTGACTGACTAACACCACCCTCCCCACCTCACCCCCTAAACCTGCCCCAGCCCAAGAGGAATACAGGGCCAGGACTACAACACTTCCCACTGAGCTCTCTGCCTGATCCCACCTCGGGATCACAGGTTGTGTAAATGCATTGCAATTGTTATTGGTTGTTTGTTTGTTAATTTTTTTCAGGCTTTTGAGACAGGGTTTCTGTGCGTAGCCCTGTCTGTCCTGGACTCACTTTGTAGATCACGCTGGCCTTGAACTCACAAAGGTTCCACCTGCCTCTACTTCCCAAGTGCTGGGATTAAAGGTATGTACCATCGTGCCCAGCACAATTGTTATTTATCAGCCTCAAACTGATCATCCCTAGATGGAATAATGATCCCATTCCTTAGACACTATATTTCTGGTCCTCACCTTCCCTGAGTTTAGTCCCCAGCACCCACATGAAAAAGGCCACACAGGGTAGCATGTACTTGTAATCCTAGTCCTGAGTAATAGGATGGGTAGATGCCTGAGAGACCTGGGCAAATAAATAAATAAATGGGTACCTGAAGTATACCTGAAGAACAATGCCCAGAGTTATTCTCTGGCCTCCACATGTGTAGGCCGCCGTGTGATCGCCATTCCAAGATGGCGCCGGTTTCCTGTCCGCCCTAAGCGCTAAACAGCTTAGTGCGCAAGAGTAAGGGCCCGTTCCGGCCTTGGGAGCTCTTACCACCCGTGACGCATTCTGGCCTGATCTGGAGATAGCCTATGGTATGATGCCACGTCCTAGGCGAGCATATTTCCCTATATAAGGACGCCCGTCTTGGGCATCAGGGCCCTTCACCTCCCAGAAGCTTTGCTCTCCCTCACAAGATACAATAAAGCTTTGCTGTAGAAGGATCCTGTGTGCAGCCTGCTTCTTCCTGCTGGCGGGATACGGCCGGTCGCACACATGCACACACAACACACACACACACACACACACACACACACACACACACACGCATGCATGGACATACACAGGGACATGCTCACACATGTGCACATACGCATGAACTCAAAGAAAATGAAAATAGAAAAATAAAAAACAGAAAAGGGGCTGAGGACACAGCCCAGCTGTAGAGCATTCTCCTAGTTTGCGCAAGGCTTTAAGTGTGAGCGCCAGCACCATTAAAACAAAGTAGATTTTAAAAGAATCTTAAATGGGGAATGCAATCCACAAGGCCTGGGCCGCCCCTCCCCAAGCACCCAGCACACCTCCACAAAGAATAGAGGCAGCATCAGACCCACGCTGGGAGAGGACCCTCGTCTATATGCTAATGAGGCCATCAAAGAAGTACAGGGTTAATTAAGCACCGCCACCCTCCCTTGCTTTTATCTGCCCTGGACACAGAGGCAGAGGTAGAAATCGCCACCTCTGATCAAATGAGCTGTCCCTGGGCTGCCCAGGCCTCCCCTCCACCAGGCTTCCTAAGCCAGCTCCAGGAGTTAATCCTGTTTATTTCACAGGCCACAAGGGATTCAGAGAGTGATTAGGAGCCAAAGTGGGAACAAGCAGCCCCTGACTGTGGCCACTAATGTCCCCTGAGCGAAAGGGATGTTTTCTCACTGATAGGCAGTGTGCACCAGGCTTCCTGCTTCCCGTCTAAAGAGGGATTATCAGTTGATTGGCAAATGCCTATGGAATGAGACGGTTGGTACGGAGGTGCAAGAGGCAGGGCTCTCTAGGTACCCCGTGTGGGGAAGCAACTCAACACCACAATGCTCATTACTCTTTGAGAGGTGATGTCTTTATATTTCTTCCCTGCTGTGGAATCCCAGGTAAGTGATTCAACTGTCTGATCCTTGTGCTTCTTATTTATTAAACTGAGGTATAGCGTATACTCAGGAGGGCAAGCAAGACAGGCAGTAGTGGTCCCTGGCAGAAGGCATCAGTAATGTGAGTTTTCTGCCTTCCTACCTCTTATCTCTTTGCAGCAGTCTTGAGACCCTTATTACTGTGCCTGTCACAATCCAGCTCAAAGCTGTACCATATACTATCCCCAAGAGCCTTCCTGTTAATTGCCGGCACGCATGAGGTGACCTCTTGACACTCTGTCGAGAGTAGATATCTTGGCATTATGCCACATGCCCTTGGCACATAGAAGATATCTATAAATATGCATTTAGTAGAAGCTTGCAAGTTATTGATTCTAAACTCAGAAAGTAGGTGGTTAGAGAGACCAACCTCTTGTCTGCTGTCTCTGACAAGCACAACTAATCCTAAACTCCCTGCCAGGAGCAGGCTAACCTCACAGGCCTCAATAGAACACTACCAAGCAATCAAAATCGGCTGAATCGTTGGCTCCAATTTAGCCACTAAGAGACCCCATGAGAGACAGTGACTTGTCTAAGATACTACAGTAGCTGGAAACAGCGCTAAGCAGAAAGCATGGTCTCCAACACTCTCCCTAGGACTAAGGTTATCTGTGTCTACCTCATCAATGGAGAGAGGACATCTGAGGCATACAGGCCTAGCCCTTTTCCCACAGGGGCTCTGGCAGAAAAGGCAGAATTCTCTCACGAACCCAATCGACTACTCAGATGTACACTCCTTGAAAAATCCTAGGATTGAGAACACAATGGGATACCACAGTGATAGCTCAGTTAAGCACTTGCATCACAAATGTGGTGACGTCAGTTCAAGCCAGTGACATACTTCCTCCAGCAACTCCATATCTCCCAAGTCTCTTCAAACAGAGAGACTACCTAGGGACTAAGTGTTCAAATGCTTGAGCCTACAGAGAACATTTCTCACTCAAACCACCGCTGGCCTCTACACATATGCACACATGTGCACATGGACACACATGAACATGAACATATGCAAACATATTAAGAGACTGTGGTAGATTGACCTTTGAGATTAAGCTACCACATGGCACCAACAACTTCAAAGTCAGAAAATCGTCCTCATGGCCATGGCATAACCACACCAGTCCCCGTCACATGACAGATATTTCCTCTGATTCAGAATTGAAGAGTAAATAAATCAGTCTGAAATAGACTCAAGGCAATTCAGCTGGAAGACACAGGGGTGAGGAGGGGGGCACGTGAAGCTCTGAGCAGCCCCAGGGACACCAGCAAGGTGGCATGACCTCAGTCCTACAGGGAACTAAACCCTGCAACCACGTGAGCCAGAAAGAAGCATCCAGAACCTCTAAAAGAAAGCTCAGCCCAGCAAAATTCTCATTCCACCTTCCGATTCACTGAACAGAGAACCCAACCACCCAGTCTCTTGCAGTGACAGGGACTATGATTAATGACGTTATGACAATCAGACAGCATCAGAAAATGGAAAACAGGCTGAGGATTCCTTATCCAAAATTTGTGAGACCAGAAATGTTTCCATATTTTTGGTTTTGTTGTTGTTGTTGTTCTTTTCAGTTTTAGCATCTGTAAATAATGAGAAATCCTGGACATGGACCCAAATATAATCTTAGAATTGATTAAGGTATCTTTGGAGGAAAAGTGTGCAAGGATGGGTGGGTGCATGTGGAGGTCAGAGGTCAGCCTACGGTGCTGGCCCTCAGACCTGTCCACCTTGATTTATGAGACAGGATCTCTCACTGACGTGCAGCTTGCTGCTTGGGCTAAGCCAGCGCAGCTGAGAGAGCCGCCTGCTCCCATGCCCTCAGCCCTAGGACTACACAGTCCACCACAATGGCAGGTTTTCTGTTGTACTTGTTCCGGGGATCTACCCCCCTCAGTCTTTCACAGCAAACGCTTTACCAATAGGGCCATGCCCCAGAACTCCTTATGTCTTGTATATACATAGTCTTAGGAGAATTTTATACCTTCTCTTTGCACCTGCCTTTTGACTGCAGCCTGTCACCTGGATTATTTTGTTGTTGTTGTTGTTGTTGTTGTTGTTGTTGTTGTTTCAGGGTATCGTGTCAGTACTTAAAGTTAGATTTCAGAACACTTTAGAGTGAGGATTTGGGCATCATGGATGCTTAACCAGTGCAGGGGAGACATGGCACAAACACCCAGGAAGTTCATCTGAAATGAATTCCACAGCTTCACACCCCACAGGGACTTAGAATTCTTCCTTACACAATGGGGAGAGGCACCAGCAGATGCACATAATTTATGTAAATCTGGCTGGACAAAAGATAACTCTCCCTAAGCTGAAGGGCGCATGAATAAGAGCTAGCTGTGACCAGCTCATCAAAGAGGCCAGAGAGTTCTCCCAAGAGGCAGGAGGGCCCCTGTGTTTCTAGCTGCCTTGAGGGCAAGACAAGGGGAAGGAAAGGGTTTTTTTTACAGACATTGGGTTGTTATAGCCACCCCCATGAAGGCTTACACTCCAATGTTATCCTCTGCATGTGCCTCTGTGTGTGTGTGTGTGTGTGTGTGTGTGTGTGTGTGTTTACACATACATGTATTTATTTGAACATATGTACATGCATATGGAGGCCCACAGTTAACCTTAAGTGTCTTCCTAAAGACCACAATGTTTCTCAGTCTAAGTTTCCTCCCTTTCACCTGGACTTGGCTGGACGAACTCGTCAGCAGCCCCGGGATAGACTTGTCTGTCACTGACCTCTTAGCACTGGGATTAGCAACGTGCAGCACACACTTGGCTTTTTTGCATAAGTTCTGAAGATCACACTCAGATATTCATGCTTATGCAGCCGCTGAGCTGTCCCCACATCCCATATCCCCAAGGGTATCTTGCCCGTGACTGTAATGTGTCCTGTACATAACCTGCCCCTGAAAGCCTCATCCCAAGATCAGCAGACCATACTAGAGAAAGGGCCTATCATCTCGTTGGGCATCCATTTTATACCACTGAAAGAGTAGTACGTAACCAAAGACAAAATAGAGTCCCTTGTGTCAGGGGGGGAAAGTGAACCTTTAAAAATACTGATGGCTCTAGGTACTGGGCAAGCCTTTCCTGGAACAATCACAGAATAGCCAACGCCCTCTGAATATCTCTGTGAAATGTCTCAATGCCCCAGGAGGTTGCCTAAGGTAGCACATGATTTAATTGTTAGGTAGATTGCCTCCCCCTTTCCACCCCCCCC